>CM041790.1:49951252-50465995 GCA_023375725.1 Nephotettix cincticeps | reverse complement strand
CAAATTAAATTCGTCTTATCTACTGAACTTCGAGTTACAGAGGTAATTTTTGTAGTTATAGAGGTAAAATTTGACAAGAAAATCAGTTTGTGTTACGTATAGCAATTTCTTCGAGTTAGACAGGTTTTTTCAAGGGGATTGAAAATAATTTGTGATATCGAGGATTTCGAGTTATCAAGGTTCGTGATAGCGAGAGTCGACTGTAACAACATTAGTGGTACCAATAATTCAAACTTACTAGTTATTGTGTCTCAGAAATCTCTCGTTACCCCGCATTGCGTTTCACCATTATTGATGATCAACTACTGGTAAAGAAGTCTAAAAATAACAACAATCGAAACAATGTGCTGTGATTGCTATTTAAAGTCATTATGTAGTTTGCAAGAAACACGCTTAGCGATCAGAACAAGTCGGCTTGGTTCCTGAAATAACCACTGGAGCAGCACATCTCCGGTTGATAAACAAGTTGGCTAGAATCAACCTCCTACTATTGTAAAATAGAAATCATTGTAAGCCTACTATGCCATTTACAAATATTCAAAACTATGTATATCATATGTTCTAAAGGGTGTCATTGTTTGTGTTATTTTAGGCTTACTGTACCTGGTGACCGAGCTTTACTCGGATGGAATAAGACATGTATTATACAAGTCAATTAAAAAGGGAAATTTAATTTACACCAATTAATTGGTTTGTTATAGTGGCTTCAAACGGTAGAATGAATGCGTTTTCTATCAACACTCAAAAGATTATGGAAATACTTTTCCCTGTTTTTATTTCACAGTTATTTTACCCTAGTTTTACAAATTGTTTAGTAATTTGATAATTTTTACATAAAATAAATATATAAAACCTCTACAGTAGAACTCCAATTATCCGAACTCCGATTATCCAAATCGCCGATTATCCGAATCACTTTCAGAAAAAAATTTGTCCAAAAAAGTCTAAGTGCGCTGTTATTCTTCCCCCCCGCGAAGCCAGTGTTTGCGTGTAAAATGCAAATACATTATATTAAAAACATGCGAAAATATCATGTTTCTTACATTTAATTCAATAAAAAAAAAATAGTGCAATATCAAAACGTACCTTTTTTGTCTCTCTAATGGCAATTTTTAAAAAGAACTCTGATTATCCGAATATTTGATTATTCGAATGGGTCCCGGTCCCCATTAATTCGGATAATTGGAGTTCTACTGTATATGCAAAACCTCTATTCACATATTGTTCACAACCATCTTTAATCAACAACTGTCAAACCGTTATAAACATGTGTTTTGATTTGTATTGTTAACATTTGATTCTCGATAAGCGTAATGTTAATTTTTTAGAATTTAAACTTAATATTACAAGAAAACCGGAATTTTCTTGGACATTAGACCTACCTGGAACGTATTTTCTACTCAGAAATTAGCTACTTCCAAAGTTTAAAGGAATTCGTTAGAGCCGTTTTCGAGATCCGTGTGCAAATATATATATATATATATATATATATAGAAACCTTGCTCGTATTAGAGTATTGGTTAGATTTACAACAGTAATAAGATATATTATAGTAAAAAATTTCAAATAAAATGACAGTATTGAGATTAATTAACAGGATATATAAATAATAATTAGGTATATTTAATTATGATAAATTTATATCACTCGCTGTTAATTGTAGGGTGGGAGAGATGTAATGTTTATTATTTAATGATTAATTATTGTGTGTGTGTTGTAGTGTAAAGGCAGCCTGGTGCCTCACAAGATTTCCAAAGCCATTCAGTGCTGTAACTTCACAGACTTGTGCAACAAGGACCTCAGGCCGACCTTCGCCCCTCGCCCCACCGAAGCGCCTGTTGACACTCCTCTCACCGAGGTCATCCCTTACATTGCCCTCCTCATATCTGTCACCGTCTGTCTTATAGCATTCCTAATTATTGTGGCCTGTGTCTATCTCAGGTAAATGTAGTAGTTGTGAATAACATATATTTAGGTCTAAGATATTTCATACAAAGCTAATGAAAAAGTGTTTTAAAGTTTTTGTCATGTCAGTAATGCCTGGTGGTGTATTAACAATGCTAGGCTAGTATAAATAATGTTAAACTCTCTGATAAACAAAATGTATCCTAAAAGGCATGAGCCATATATTTTTGACAGTTAAATTAAATGTTGGGATAGTGTTTTTTTTGTAATTGGTCTAGCAACTTGTTGCAGAAAATTTATTATCCTTTAATTTTTTCAGATATAAGAAAAAAGAAGAAACTCGAAGGTTATACCTTATGGAGGGAGCTAGAGACATGTGCATGTCATCGTCTCATCCACTCAAGCTTTTAATAGACCAAAGTTCCGGGTCAGGATCTGGATTGCCTTTGTTGGTGAGCAAGAAGAATGTATCTTAATATCTAAATACAATACCTTATTCAGTGAGCACAAATTTTGGATAGTCTACTGCGAAAATTCTCACTGAAGTTGAAAAGTTTTTAAGATATACAGTGCAACTCGGTTATTGCGGCCTCGGCCATAACGTCAACTCGGATATAACGTCATTTATTTTTAGGTCCCGCCAAACTATATGTATTTACATAGGAAAAAACCTCGGATATATCGTCAGTAAATTCTCAAACCTCGTATATAACGTCAAGAAAATCGGGCCGAGATGAAGGCAACATATAGCTAAATAGAGAAAGTTCGGTCGGTGGTGCAACGTGAGGGCTGCGGCTATTGTTTAGCTACATTCTATTTCTAGATACGGTATTTTATTGCTGTCTTACCGCTAACCACCCCAACCCCCTCCCCTACCCTATATCCACTGTCACCGGTCATCAAGGTCAGTGTCAGTGACTCACGCCGCGTCAAAGCACTGTGATGCCGTTAGTACGTACCTACAGTTTGTGTAGGTATCGTTAGTTCAGTGTATGTCTTTTACAGTTTGTTTTTCGTTATTTTAATTTAGGAATACAGTATTGAAAAATAATGGCAAGTGTTAAGAGAAAGGTTTTGCTGAAGAAAAGGTGTGAGTTATAAGAGCGTGTGAGGAGGGACGTAACATAGCAGACGTGTGTTCGGGCTTGTTTTTAAAAATCGAACCAACAGTTGAATTCACCAAGCCTAACTTCATTGCAATATTTTCAAATTCGATTTTTTATATAGTTGAGTAGTCAGTCAGTCATAAACATAAACTTACGGTGTATTTCAAATTACCTTCATTAAATGTCTTAATTTCATGTAAAAAAATGTGGTTCCCTATTTTTCCTCGGTTTTAAATTAAAATTATGTAACCTCTTTTATAGCGTCACTCTGATATAGCGTCATTAATTGTGTGATCCCTTCAATGACGTTATAACCAAGTTCCACTGTATATAGCAACACTTGGTTCATGCATGTATATGTGTAACGGACAATAAAGAATTTTGAATTTTGAACAAAATTTACTTCATTATGTGGTTCAAAAGATATCATATGCTGTACCATTGATAGCTGCCACGTGATTTAATTGCTAGACTTCATAATTTAGTTTAAGAAGACGATGTTATCCTGAGCTAAAAGCTCAAAATTCTTCTTTCTTTTGAGCCAAACACTCATAAGATGAGCAGCCTACAAATATTACCGTGATTAATAATCTATTTCTTCATGTTCAGGTTCAAAGAACGATAGCAAAGCAGATCCAGATGGTTCACTCGGTGGGCAAGGGACGTTACGGAGAAGTGTGGCTCGCCAGGTGGCGGGGGGAAAAGGTGGCCGTCAAGGTGTTCTTCACAACAGAAGAGGCCAGTTGGTTCAGAGAAACAGAAATCTATCAGACTGTACTGATGAGGCATGAGAATATTCTTGGTAAGTGGAGAACGCTATTGAAATTACTCACTTTTTTAGTTTCTTACACACTGTATGCTATTATTTACCTATTAAGTACTTATTATTTACTTTATATTTACTTCAAAAATGTTAACTATTGTTAAAAAAAATAGGTTACTTGCTTTGAGATTTGAAAAAAATTCTAACCATGAAACCACCATTAGACCTGAAACGTTCATAGCAATTCTGATGTAAGTCTGTTAAAATTCTTTGATATTATACCTGATTATTGTTTAATTGTTATAGGTTTTATCGCAGCGGACATAAAGGGTACAGGGTCTTGGACCCAGATGCTTCTAATCACAGACTACCATGAACACGGGTCTCTTTACGACTATCTGCAGAATACTGGTCAGTAGAATCCTGATGTCTTGACATCAAAGTGATATTGTTAAGGGGGACTGTTCACTTGTGCACAGCACAAGTGTGAACATATGGTAGGCGGTGCATTACTATGTTTAGCTGTATATGATTTATGTTTAAGAGTAGCCTATTTTTATAACTTTAACCAACAGCACTAAAGTGCAGGATAGTGATGTGGACCTAGCATATTCCCAGAGGCTGGTTGTTTAAATATGAGCATTTGCCCAATGCGATTTTAAGCGCCCAAAAACTGGGTATTAAAAAAAAGTTGTTTTAACTACTACATTTCAAGTGTTAATTATTATAGTTCATGTTTTAAATCTTCAACTGCCTTCAATGCTTGCTGGTGTTTTCAAAATTAAAATTTTAAAGAAGGGGATCATTATCAAAAGATAGGTTGATGGAAAAACTTAAACCCTTTTTTATCCCTATAACTTGTAATATTTTCAATATGGTGTTTAGAATAAACATTTTATTGCCAAATTGTTAAATAATATATAATTTATATATACTACTATACAAACAGATTTTTACTCGTGATTTATAAATTTGTATGGTATAGCCTCCTAAAACCTGGTGTCATATTAAAAGGACAACTCACACTGCTGTAAGACCCAGGGAAAATCTCATTTTTGAAGCTATAACCCATAGTCCTTTTAAAATTATTTATACTTTTGGTAATCTTTTCTAAAAATAAGAAATTTCTAACCCTAAGGTTGGCAACCCTAAAAAAATTCAAAATTCAGACTATAAAATTGTTCTGTGTCTTTAGCTAGTATTTGACATGTCCTTTTAAAAGTAGTCCGGGTTTTACTTAAGAAACTTGATTTTCCCCTGGGTTTTAGGAGGATAAATATATGTGCCCTATGGTAAATTTATGAGGAATAGGCTAATTAAGTCTAAATTATTTCCCCTCGATGACAAGTGAGAGTCAATACTTCCTACCAATAAAATAACATATTATACAGGTAATTATTTATTTTAATTTAAGGTTTTATGTAGACCTAAATATGTATGATAATAGTTTTAACAAGTTACTTAGAAAAATGGTGTTCAAATTAATTTCCATTACATTAATAATTAGGTTTCCTAGCCTTTAACCAGGATAAATGTCCGGACGCTTATCGATTTTGGGCTTTTATTTTTTTTGGGCCTAAGCGCCAACATTTAAATCCCTGGGCTGGGCGTTTTACATTACTAGTGCGAGGATATTTATGCAGTTTATTCGTCTATTGGTTGTAGGCATACCTTTATTTTACATCGCCTCCCCATAAATTTATTCTTGAAAATAATAAAAAAGACCTTGATCATAATTTGATTTTAAAACCTATAGTTATAATTAGAGGTGTGCGGATAGTAAATTATTTTTTCGGATCGGATAGCTCAAGTTCGGATCGGATCCGGATCGGATAGTTAGGGTTCGGATCGGATGGTTTTCGGATTCGGATACTCGCAATAAAAAAGTGAAATCAGACTTATCTAAGAATAAATTAGGAAAAAATCAATAAAATGTTATCAAAATTATTAAATGGTAAACTTACATAAAAAATCATAAATTCTTCACAGAATGAACAACAAAACTAAAATTTTTACTTCACTGCATTTAAAAGTACCAGTAACAAATTTTAATATGTGTGTAATTCACAAATTAAATCAACAGAAACCTTATAATTCGCCATTAAATGACATCAACTTTCTACTAATTCATCAATTCATTCTACTAATTCATCAATTCATTCTACTAATCATCAACTAATTCTCAATTTTATTTCACGATTCAATTATTTTATTTATTACAATGATAAAAACAAATCACCATTAACAAAGAATCAAGATTTGACAGACGGCGTTGGCTTGATGCCATCGGCTATCTGCGTATCGGCAGGGGCAGTGACAGTGCAGCTGCTATCAAAGGCCTTTGCGCAGGCGCAGAGTTGGAATATTTGGCAGATAAAATACCCCGATCGGCTGTGTAATAATATTGAAACCCGTGAAATTATGGTACCTCGTTGTAATCTAGTTAGTTATTCATCTTAAAATTATTTAAAAATGTAAAACTAATAACGCTTAAATTCATTTAACAAAGAGAAATTGTAGATTGAAAACAAGTGGGAAATTTGTTGGTTATGTGAACACCAAACGATGAAATAGGCCAAATGTAAATTTGGCAACACTTTATTGTATTGCTCAAACCCGGAGTAGTTGAGAATGTGATAACTAAACAATTGATTGTCTACACAGATGATCAGAATGAAGTAGTATTATTTTTGCTGGAAACCCCGTCGCAAAACGAGCTATTATGATGGTCTGTTACCAATAACATTAAATCAACAATTCAATTCAGTCGTGCATAGCGATGTAATACTTTAGTCATAGTAGATACTGGTAAAAGCCGTATTATCATATTTATTTATACTGATTAAAACTCATTAGAAATAATTAGTTGATACCTCAAGGACATACCATCCTTAAATATATCCGTGATAAATGTAAAGGAGTACTAATAAGATGTAGTCACAATAGAAGTACGATATTTAGTTACCGTGCACTAAAGGACACAGCAGCAATGGCATTTTGTCATTATTAGCGTCTACTACGCATTACAAAAACCAGTAAGCCGTAACCTTACTTTGGTTTGGTTGTTGCTACATTCAATTGTTTCATTCACTATTTCATTGTTTATTATCGATTAGTTAATTCAGAATAATGATTTGAAATTTAATTTTAATATCTAAACCAATTAAAATCATTCAAAATCTTGATCTTTCCAAACTTCTAAATATACTGTTTAGTGTAATTATAGATTCACTCTTCAAGAACACATGTTTTCGGGATATATTTCACATTGTCATAATGCTTAGCGATTCGAATCGCTATAAGTCTACCGCATCTACCAGTCAACGACATTGTTTTGATGAAAGACTATGTAATACATCTATTAAGCAAAAATTATTCCGGCTTCGCAAGTATTAACTCGACGAAAATCTCATTGTTTTTGTTCAAATTGCTGAAATATACAGTCCATCCGAAAATTTGGATATTTATCGGATATTACCGGATATCTTAAACACATTAGGATCGGTTTCGGATATCCGATCCGAATCCGAACCCAATTTTCGAATATCCGCACACCTCTAGTTATAATTTTAACAAAATTTATTTCCCAATACACCTAATCCGTTATAAATTTGTAGGGTTTTCACATTTAATAGTTGAGCTTCTCTAAACTTAGGCCTAACCGAAATATGCTTTTACACGTTCCCTGCGGGACATAATTTATAGTATTACGGCGAATGTGGAAATAATTTTGTTGTAATTTTAACTGAAATAAATATTAATATTTTATAATATATCGTATATTTTAAAATATTTACAACTTTTAAAAATTAAATTAGTTATAGTTACATAATTATTTATAACTATTCAATCATTACTTAAAAGTAATGACTAACTAAGAATGTTAAGTAATGTAACTATTCATTACATTTAAAAGTAAATGTCGTAATTAATTAAACTCAGCAACTTGAATGAATAATTTTATTGCTTATTTACTCTATCCCCTCAGATTAATAATTATTGAAGAGAAAACATAAAACTCAATTTTTAACGAGATAATACAATGTAGAGAAATACAAGTATTTGACCTAAAAATAAAATAATAAAGTTGCTCAGTTAGTTTTAAACATCAACAAACCCCCCTTCCCCCTGAGCAAGGCTCAAGGTCGTGTTTTTTGCTACTCACTGCCTCTATTGTCCAGGTCTTATTCTTAACACTAATAGCTTACAACCGTCTTATCTCTTAACTAACACTAATAGCTCACAACTGGTTTAACTGAGAATCACAAATTTAATGTTTTTATTTATGATTGTCATAGGCCCTACTGATACGTTTAGTATATCCATTGTAATAGATAATTTAGAATTATTCCTCATACACTCAAGGCTTATTGTTTGGAATAAATATTGAAAAACTATGGTTCTAATTTTTTGCTGTGTAAGGAAGGCAATGGAAGCTGTCAATTGATACTGTAATGAAAATGGGCCATTATTAAAACTAAACTAAACAAACTATGATTAAATACAATTTAATTTTGATTGTTAGTATTTGTTGTTAGTATTGATGTTCTGTTTTGTTCTGCGGAGGAATACCTAACCATAGACAACTTCCATTACAAATTGTAATCATCACCGTTGTAAGCTGTTGCCTTTATAAAAACCTCGCTGACTTGTTTTTTAATTTCAAGAAAGGTTTTAAATATCAATTCTGACTGAATAGTCCATAGGTAATTTCGTCTGAAGGATAAGTGAACTCCTAATGACCTTTCTGACTGTTTTATTGCATTTCGAAGGCCATAATTGGGTAAAAAATTAAGGTATCGTAATTAGGGGTGTGCGATGCAGCAAACAATTTTTGATTCGATACAACGATTCAAAGAATTCCGATATGAATCGATGCAATTCAATTCGATACAACACGACAAACACAACAACACGATTTCCTGTAAAATGGAAATCATATAAAGAAGAAACTATATTTGAATTTAAGTCCATAAAATTATTATTAGATATTCACTTAATGATCATAATTAGTTTGATAACTTTCAGCAAATGATTTTCTAAGGTATTTTATTTTTATAAAAATATTATTTCATAATAATATTGCATAGGTTTGTATAAAGATTTCACAAGATAAAACTTTTCTATTGATAATAACTTAGAATATTCATATATTTTGTCCAAAAAATAATATTATGTAAATCTAAAAATTTAATTAGTTAATAAAATTATAAATTTGAAGTTTAAAAGGCGAGGATTTTTTTAATATTTAAAATATATTTAATAAAATAGTTCTAGAATCTAATTCGGAAAATTTCTGTTTTTTGTAATAAAATATGTATAATTTAAATTTGTTATAGAATGTATACAATGCAAACAATATATGTTTATAAGTTTGACATTCTATTGAAGACGGCAAATGAACTATTAATAATTTTTATAAATATTTATTTTATTGTATAAATGTAAAATTATAGTTACAAACTTATTAAAATTTAAGTAAAATTAGCTGTAAAAAAATAAAGTATTTAAAATTTTGGTTTGATAGAATTTAGTTGATTCGATGTGCCATAACAATTTAATTAATTAGATAATAAACGATTCGATAAAAAATCATCAATATAATAACATAATTAAAACAGTAAACTTTACTGTATATAAAAAACGACATTTCAAACTATGTAAATTATGTCAAAATTCAAAATTTTAAGTTAAACTAAATTGTTCATTTAATAATTGTAATTTTTCTAATATTTTATAAATTTTATTCAAAATTATTATTAAAAGCATAGTTTGCTATAAGATTTCTAAGATTCGCTAAATTTCTAATTTTTATAACTTAGAATATGTATAGCGGATTTTTAAATTTGTATTATAGAATTTAAAATTAGCCTTGACAAGGTATTATAGAATTTGTATAGAGTTTACAAGTAGCCTTGACAATACTTAAAATGAAAAAATAATTATTTAAAAAATTAATGTGAAACTGCGAATAGTAAAATTATATTACATATCTATTATAAACTACTCAATCAAGTAACAAACTGTTTTAACTATTGCATCACGAAAACAAATTTATCTCTATTTTTAAAATTTTGATAACATCTTGAACATCTTTTGTTTGTATAGGTTTAAAATAAATAACATATTTAACAAATTGGGAAATGAGAAAAATAAAAGCTATTTCTAGAGGAATTTATTAGTACTGTGGCCAAAACTATAAATAAACATTTCAAAAGTAATAACATTGAAAATAAAAACAGAAGTGCAGTACTGTAAACAGGTTATTTAAAAATAGCTTTTGTATCATCCATTTCAAGTGGTTAGTTTCTAATCAAATTCATATTTTTAAACTAAAAAATATGTACAACTTTTAAAATTAAATTGGTTACAATATGTATTTAAAACTATTCAATCATTACTCTTATTTAAAAGTAAATGTCTTAATTACTCTCACAACTTAAATGAATAATTCTATTGCTTACTTACTCTTTCCCCTCAGATTAATGATTATTAAAAAAGAAAACATAAAACTCAATTTTTAACTAGATCATACTATGTAGAGGAATGTAAGTATTTGACCGAAAAATAAAATAATGGAGTTGCTCAGTCAGTTCCCTCCCTCTGAGCAAGGCTCAAGGTCATACTTTTTGTTACCCACTGCCTATTGTCTGTACACCTCACACCACCTGTTGCTTATCTCTTACTCTTAACACAAATAGCTTACACCCAGTTTAACTGAGAATTACAAAATTAATTTAAAAATGTTTTTATTTATGATTCATCATACTGATAAAACAGTCAATATGTCCATTGTAATAGAGAATTTAGAATAATGCCAAATACTCAAGGTGTATATTTTGGAATAAATATATTTAAACTATGGATCTACTTTTTTGATGCATAAGAAAGGCAACGGAAGCTGTCAATTGATACCGTAACGAAAAAAGAGCAATTATTAAAACTGGACAAACAAGGATTTAAATAAATACAATTCAGTTTTGGTTGTTAGTATTGATGTTCTGTTGTGTCCTGTGTAGGAATACCTAACCATAAACAACTATCATTAAAATCATAATCGTCACCGTTGTAAGCTGTTGTCTTGATAAAAGCTTTGCTGACTTGTTTGTTGATTTTGAGAAAGGATTTAAAACCAGTTTAGATAAAAAGAAATATTGGATTTCAAAAAACACAGACATTAAATAAATTTGTTTCAAAACCTGTAATTCTGTATAAGCTTTGCCATTATGACTGCATCGAGAGAGTACCCGATGCATGCATCGGACTCGCTCGATGCATCAGGATTTTGATTACCTCTGTATCAAATCGAAATTTCAATACATAATCGATGCATCGCACACCCCTAATCGTAACCTTTTCTGCTCACCTTTTTCAAGGTAAGCAGCATTCCTTGTACATTTTGTTCCCCAGTATTGGTTGGTTCACCGTAGGATGGCTTGGTGTCTGCTTTATGTTTGTCTGGCATGACACTGGGTCCCTGGGAACTGGCACTTGTCTCTCCCTCCTCGGATGACCGAGACTGTCCTCTCCTACTTAACTGATCTTCATGATCTTAACTGATAACTGATACTTAACTGATCAGCTGGCCTGGTCAGCTTTGCCGGAGCCTCCTATTCATAGACTTAACAATGACAACAGTAAGATAAGTGATATTGGTTTGTGATTAGCAGTCCCATAAAGGTATTGTTGTGTTTGCAGTGCTGGATCCCAACGGTTTGCTGCGACTGGCAAAGAGTGCTGCAGGCGGCATCGCACATTTGCATACTGAGATATTCGGCACCCACGGCAAGCCTGCCATCGCCCACCGAGATATCAAGAGCCGTAATATACTTGTTAAGAAGAACGGAGAGTGCGCCATTGCTGATTTTGGCCTCGCTGTCAGATACATTAGGTACTAAATTCACATTTCAACTCACAAAAAGATCAGTTAGCCTAACTAAGAAGCCTTTGTTATTGAACTTTAGGTGACTCTTATTTACGCACAAGTGCCATTCATCCGAATTCGAGAGGGTCTGCAAGCCCCCCGTTTCACTAGAAAAAACGTGATATCAATCGAAACTCAAATGAGTTGTACATAAAAATACTCGTATTTTATTTTACATGTTAAAAATCTAAAACAGCCATTTGTTGTGGTTTGCCAATGGTCTGTGTTGTATTTTGTCAGGTGTTCGTCTGCACTAACAATTGCGTCATACATCGTTTGTTGTGCATATTCCGTGCATGCATGTTTTGATCTATTTATATAAAAGTTTTTAAATATAAGTCTGCATATATTAAATAATTTTCATTCATTAACTTTAAAAAAAATGTATATGCAAAAATTGTTATATTTGGGGAACTAAAAGTTTTATGGTAGTGGTTATCAAGAACTAAATATATATAATATATTTTATTTATATAATATATATATTTTTATTATATATATTATATATATATATACAGTGGAACGTGGATAATTCAAACTTCTGTAATTCGAAAACTTCTTTAATTCAAAGTTTTGACTTGGTCCCTAGAATGTTATATGAAAACAATGTTAAAATATCCTGGTTAATTCAAATATTTTTTTGGTAGTTTGAATTTTTTGCAGCGTAATCTATAAAGAGAACATTTTGTGTGCGATTTTCCGGAAACGATGTTCGGGCTTCCTGTCCGTAGACTATTTTAGCTAGATCAACGGATCCCCCGCCAAACCATCACAGCATGTACACCTGCTGTTGTTTGGTCACATTATACCCCCCCCTCAATGTCCACTACTGATCATAAATCACAACTTTGACATCTCTTAATATGTCACTACACGGCGCCGGCGCAGTTCAGTAACGTGCGTATCATTGATGGTGGTTTAATATTCGTCGTCTTTGTTTCGTGTTGGCATTGTGACTTCGTCTGCGTTCATGTTAACACGTCGTGTGTATGAACTGGTTCGATTCGTCAAGGGAACCTACAAATCTTGATATCGCAAGAATAAATAGCGGCAATCAAGTTTAGAGAAGGGATTTAGAAAAAATTTGAAATAGCTAAATTTTCGGGATCCCTCCAAACACAATATTGACATTAACAAAATTAGATTTAATCAATAATATATCTTCATTAACCTAATTTTTGGTTTACATAAAGAAGCTATCGTAGGTTTGGTAGTAGAACCCATGTTATTTTTTCGTCTTTAGGTGCCCTGAGTCCAAAAACAATAGTCGTTAAAATTTTTATATATATATTGTATATATATTGTATATATAATGTATATATATGTATATATATTTATATATGTGTCTGTTAGCACGATAACTCTCGTATAAAAGGTTCGATCGAGACCAAATTTGGTAGTGACGTGTATTCCTACAAATGCTCGGACGAGTTCGTAAACCAGACATATCGGTCAATAGGAACAGGTAGTTTGGGGGGGTTTTGTACCCCAAAATGGGGTTTTTTTTGCGTTTTTCACATGCAATTTTTAAAATATTCTAATTTTATATTTCACTATAGGAATCAGCTTAAAAAAACTACACAATTAAGTTCCTTAAAGTTTTTCTCTATCTCTAACGGTTACCGAGATATTAAAAAAAACTAAACACAGTACGTTGTATTGTGGGGCTCCAATGTTAATCTTATGGAGGATAGGGAAAAATTAATATTTCCCATATTAATGAATATGTTTGGATAAAACTTGATATTTAGCTTCATGTGGTTGAGGTTCATCCATTTATGCTTAAAAATCATAGTTTGTGTGTTTATCATGGCAGCAAACCTGCATACTCTTTTCCCATGTTAATCATATGGAGAATAGGCAAACCCCTTTATTTATGAACAGATGTTGATGAAAGTTTGTATAAATGTTAAAAATAAAACTTTTTAATGGTATAAATGCCTACTCTCAGTGTTCCTCACAGCAGAAAACCTGCACACTCTTCCCATGTTATTTATGGAGAATAGCAAATAATTCTCATGTTTATGGACAGATTTTTATAAAATTGTCAAATATTATTATTATTATATTGTTATTTGGAAATTCGTGAGTACGAGGTCTGCTGGAATATTTTTAATATACAATTTAACATTAATTTTTTATTTTTATTTCATTGTATGTTTCAAAAATAAAAATATCTGTTAAAATTTTTTTTTTTTTTATTTTTAACAATAAATATAACTAAAAATAACAAAACAAACAACCCAGAAAATTTTCCAACATTTAATAAACTATTAAACAACCAACCAAAAAACACCAAGCTTATCACATTATAAACCAAAATCACAAAAAAAAATATCAAAATCCATCCGAGCCATTTACATTACACAATTCTTTTTTAGCAAAGATATCATTATTTATTTTGGTATATCGTAAATATTCGGTTCGGATTGATCATATTCCCGAAGGATTCAATTCAAATGTTCTTTATTCATATTTGTACAGCAAGTATACATGAACGGTGTCAGTTTGATACAGTATTACAATATTTATCTTATCTACAAGCATTGAAAATTATAAAGATAAAAAAAAAGAAGAAGAAACAGCTGTTAGAAACAATCAATTCTTACAAACTATGTTTAGCTCATAACTCCTCAAAAGAGTACATAGCTTTGCTGATGAGGTATTTTTTTAGTTTATTTTTAAATTTTGTTTTAGAAACTTCCAATTTTATTTCTTCAGGCAATCTATTGTAAAATTTTGAACCAGCATATTTAGGTTTGTTTTTGAAAAGTAATACAGCAATTTGAACAAAAACAACAAGAGTTTCGTCGAGTTAATACCCGCCAAGCTGGAATAATTTTTGATTAAACCTTGATAAGACGACGAAATTACGTAGTCTTTCATCAAAACAATGTCGTTGACTGGTAGACGCGATACACTTATACCGATTCGAATGACGAATGACGAACGCAGATGACGAAATTACGCAATTCATATCCAATCGGAATGTAAGAACGTCATTGGGCGGTCCGAGGATGCGGTATGATTATTCGATTCTTCAACTACGCATTTAAGTAACCGTAAGTTCAACACGATATTGCATTTTGAAATACAAAGCATAGCGTCATCGATAGTTGCCCCGAGTATCAGATTGCGGTTTGATTTTGTTCCATGTAAAATTTCATTTCGGCTACGAAAAAACTTGAATTGTTGATTTAATGTTACTGGTAACAAACCATCATAATAACTCGTTTTGCGATGGGGTTTCCGGCAAAAATAATACTACTTCATTCTGATCGTCTACGTAGACGATCAATTGTTTAGTTATCGCATTCTCAACTACTCCGGGTTTGAGCAATACGATTAAGTGTTGCCAAATTTACATTTGGCCTATTTCGTCGTTCAGTGGTTACATAACCAACAAATTTTCCACTTGTTTTCAATCTACATTTTATCTTTGTTTAATGAATTTAAGCGTTATTAGTTTTACATTTTTAGATAATTTTAAGATGAATAACTAACTAGATTACGACGAGGTACCATAATTTCACGGGTTTCAATATTGTTACACAGCCGATCGGGGTATTTTATCTGCCAAATATTCCAACTCTGCGCCTGCGCACAGGCCTTTGTTTGATAGCAGACGATCTGCCGATACGCAGATAGCCGATGGCATCGAGCCAACGGCGTCTGTCAAATCTTAATTCTTTGTTAATGGTGATTTGTTTTTATCATTGTAATAAATAAAATAATTGAATCGTGAAATAAAATTGAGAATTAGTTGATTATTAGTAGAATGAATTGATGAATTAGTAGAAAGTTGATGTCATTTAATGGCGAATTATAAGGTTTCTGTTGATTTAATTTGTGAATTACGCCATATTAAAATTTGTTACTGGTAATTGTTATTTTGTAAATTTGTATTTATTGATGGAATAAACTTATTATTATTATTAATTTTAAATGCAGTGAAGTAACAATTTTAGTTTTGTTGTTCATCCTATGAAGATTTTATGATTTTTTATGTAAGCTTACCATTTAATAATTTTGATAACATTTTATTGATTTTTTCCTAATTTATTCTTAGATAAGTCTGATTTCACTTTTTTATTGCGAGTATCCGAATCCGAAAACTATCCGATCCGAACCCAAACTATCCGATCCGGATCCGATCCGAATCTGAGCTATGCGATCCGAATCCGATCCGAAAAAATAATTCACTATCCGCACACCTCTAATCATTATTGCTTCAAAGATAATAAAGAAATCAAAACCTTTATCTTGCCTTAACCCATTCCTGTCCGAATTTCCGTGAGACGCCTGCTGAAGCTCTCCAGTCTGAATTAAAAATTGAACTAAAAATTGAATTGAAATTGAACAAATTCAGAACTAAGTGTTTTATGAGCAATTTAATGAATTACTGCAAAATAACTAAATTTCGTGTGGCACTGATCGAATTTTTATAGGGCACGTAAGAGGTTTAGAGCTGGAAGTTATAGCTGAACGGGTGGAATAGGCCCACTACCTGGAGGTACACCTTATAATAGACCAGATTTGACTGCAAGTCATGACACAAATGAAATTTGTATCTCAGACGGTCACTGTGCTTAGGCAGATACATTAAACTGTTGTTCACACGGCTACATAAATAGCAGTTATTTTTTGTCACAGACATAATGCAACCTAAAAACTCTAAACCAAGGCCATGTCATTACTGAACTTTTTATTATACTTTTAAGTGTGTTATTTATTATAAATGATCACCTTAATATTGTATATGTCATCAATAACACAGTTGTATGGATGTTGTAGTGATTCCAACGAGATAGACATTGCTACCAACACGAGGGTCGGGACTCGCCGATACATGGCCCCCGAGGTCCTTGATGAAACACTGGACTCTAAGTCATTTGACGCCTTCAAAATGGCCGACATGTACTCGTTAGGTCTTGTCTTCTGGGAGATGTGCAGGTACGTTTGACATAAAAATCAAAGGCCAAATCAGAATTATATTTATAAAGGTTTTTTACCCAATAAAAACAATGTGAAAGATAGAGATCCATTTAATTTAGTCTTTATCTATATACTCCATCCTATAATCTCGTAATAATACAGGCTTTTTTAGTGAGTTAACTATCAATTTTTTCTTAATTCAATTGTAACTGAAATACCAAAAGTGATCTATGTAGCAAAGATATCATTATTGCTTCAAAGATAATCAAGAAATCAAAACCTTTATCTTGCCTTAACCCATTCCTGTCCGAATTTCCGTGAGACGCCTTCTGAAGCTCTCCAGTCTGAATCAAATCAAATCAAAATAAACTTTATTCATATTAATACATGATAAATACAGCATCTGAATATAGTCACATATAACTAAAATTCATATATTTTCAATAACTAAACAATAAAAATATAAACAAGCGGTACAATTGAATTCGACAAATCATCACTATTATCTACTGCTATATTTAAAACTATATTTAAACTCAGGCAATCAGTAGTGGAGCTCTCACCTAAGGAAACTCGGAAAAAGAATAGAGAGCTTTATCAATGAAATATGCTTTATTTCATTTTAAAATATGCTTTGCTCATTTTTAATAGAATTTGGCAACTGAGTAAAAAAATTTGTTCCCATGTATTTGGTTTTGTTTTTATAAAAATGTAGATTATGTTTATCAAAAATAATTTTATTACAGGTATTATAATGATGCTTGGATTCGAAGAATATATTTCTTTCATGCTCTTTGACATACTTTATTGTTTCTACGACATAAAGACTGTAAACAGTCAAAATTTTGAGATCTTTAAAAAAGTTTTTGACGCTCTCTGTGCTTTTTAAACCTAACATGATTCGTATTGCTTTTTTTTGTTTTATCAGAATTTTGTCCAAATTATGTTTTGAGGTCGCTCCATATATGCAAATTCCATACGCCAGATGTGAATGTATTAATGAATAATATATTGTTTTCAACACTGTGAGGTCTGACATTTTTGACATTTGCCACAGTGCATATTCCTGATGACATTTTTTTCACTACATTGTTAACATGTTCATCCCAAGATGTTGATCAATAAAAAGACCTAAAAATTTTGTCTGATTTGCTTTATTTATTAAATTATTGCCAACTTTAATCTTTGGATCCAAAACTATTTTATTTTGTTTGGTGGAGAAACTTACTGTCATTGATTTGTTTGGGTTTAACCCTTCAAGGCGGTAGTTTTTTAAAGGATTCCGGACCCTGCTACGGTAGTTTTTTTTTCAGTTTGCCAGAATTTTTGTAATGTTTTACTAAAACTTGATTTTCTCAGAAAGTATATGTTATATCAACCTAAACCTTTTGTAAAATTGTTTATAATTAAATAAACTACAGAAAAACATAAAAATCTATGGTGTAAACATGTATTTTTAATTTAACATACCAGTCAGAAGTAAAGTTTTGTGTGAAAATTCTTGAAGCAACCTTCAAGTCAGAGCTTTGCAGTCTGGACACCAGAAGGATGTCCAGCCTCTAACACAACACTTTCAATAACTTATCTATGTTTCTATTTACCTGTAAAACAGGTTCAACGTCACTAAATTCAGATTCATCAAGGTTGCCCCCTCTAGGCCTAGCTCCTGTTGGGCAAAGTCCACTTCATCCTCCTAACTCTCATTTGATAATAAGGCTAAATCGTCTAGGTCTAACCAACGGTCTATTTCACTAGATCTAGCCATCATAAAATTACTGAAATAAAAAAATAATAGTCTAAAACCTAATCACCTAATTATAGGTTACAATAAACCGGCTCAGTAACACCGTTTTACTTCAACAAAAAAACATTTCTCACAAACACATCACTAATTTACATTTTCAAACAAAAAGAAAGACATACTAAACACTTAATTATTTATGTAACAGTTTAGAATATAATTTAACATCAGTTTAGATAGTTAACACTATAAATAAAAGCACAAAACTGCAGTAAACAGCACGTATGCACACCAAAGCGACGCAACGAACAAAATACAAAACGGCTATGATTGTAAACAACATATATCTCTGTCGCACTCCCAGCTGATCGAAATTGGTTGCACAATGTAGAGAAACTCATTGGCTATAATCTCCACACAGTCCGAGTTCAACAAGGTTAGCGAGAACGACGCAAGGCGCATTTAGCTGAACGGCTGCATGATGACGTGAGCCTTACGTCAAACCGCAGCAGTGTCTTTTTATGCGTGACGTGAAACTCACGTCAAACCGCTTTGAAGGGTTAATAGTAGGTTATTTTGATTTAAAAAAACGTTTAATACTCATTAAGTCCAAGTTGGCTGAGAGCTCAATATCAGAACTAGAATTTCCTTTAACAATTAAATTAGTGTCATCTGCATATAGTGAAATGGAACTGAAAATATTCCATTGAGCCCTATTTACAATGACTGCAAGTCAGTATAAGCTTGGTAGAATTAACAGTAACTTCATAAATGCTATGTTTTGATTTCTTTACCAATAACTGCAATACTTACCACTCTTTTAACAAGAAAAAAGAATTTTTACTGTAATTTTTCATCAATGGTTCCAATTCATCAAGTCTTATTCTTATTTTCAAATAATTTCTTTATTTCTTTCAGCTTGGCATTATTTATTTCTAGTTTACTTGCAAGTATACCTAGATAATTGGACAAATATTCAAAAAAGATATCATACCTGTATTCTCATCAATAAGTACAATTTTCAAGTTGTTTAAATAATAAAATAAATAATACAAATTATGTAATTATTGTAATTGTTTTAATTGTAATTATTATAATAAATTACAAATTATTACTTAATTATTTTAGTTAACCCTCCAACGGTTTTACTCGTCGATTCATCCGTCGCCTCCGCGGTCGTCGAAGGTTCATCGTTTGATCAATCCGTTGGTATGCTTTTTCAAAAGCAATGGTGTGAATACATTTTTCTGCGTTAAAACTACATTGAATATTAGTATCGTTGTTTTTATACAGATCTTACGCTTTCCGACTGTGGTTACTAATGTTTTAGTTTTGCTTATTTTGAGTAATTTCTATTGATACATGTTATATTAATAGCGGTCTTAGTTGCTGCGGTTTTGTCGCTATTGTTTACTATGGGGCGTTACACGTTTTAGCGTTTTGTTTGGTGTTGGTGATGGTTGTTTTTTTGATCATTTTTTAATTTAGTGTTAGAGTGAATTTTGTGTATTTATAATATATGTTTGGTTTTTAGTTGTTTAAAGTTTTATAACTTGGATTTCGTCATTTTATGGTTTTAGATGCTGTGGTGGGTGGGGGTGCAAACTTTGAATAATCGTTGGATTAAAGATGGGTTTATATCATGTGTATTGGCGTTATATCATCAACTAAATAACACTTGATGTAATGTTTTATCTGCGAATTTTATTGGATGTGTGGGTTGTACAAGTGATTATTAGACTGTTCTTTATTTTTATATTTGTGTTTTTTTTTATAAGGCTTTTGCGACACATGGAGGTGTCTACGATGTCTGTGTTACCGTAGTTGTTTTTCGTAGGTTTTTTGGTGATGTCCATGGGGTGTGGGGGTGTTTTAGTGTCACTTAAATTTGTTGTTCAGATTTTGGTGTGGAGTTAATGATCGTATGGTGGCGCGTCATTTGGTTGGTTTACTTAGGTACAATTATGTCTTAGTCTGATTTTGGTATTGTATGATCGCGCATTAATGTTTCTAACTCAGTGACACATTTAACATTTTTGCGACGCAAATTCCTTTATGTATTTTTTTTATTTTAGTACTGGGGTATTATACACAAACATATACTTCCATCCAAGACAGTTCGTTTGTGCTCTTAAAGGGTTTATAACTTGGCCACTGTTTCTGCATTGGTCACATGGGGCCAATATTTAGTGGGTGCACGGGTGCGGTGCTGACGACCGGTGATCAGCTTCTGAGTATAAACAGGTTTGTTTGAAAATGTGCCTTTTAGTGTATCGACTTTACTTAAACAATGTCTGGTCCGAGGATGTCGTTGTTTACTTACATAATTTGAATGTTGCATAAGCTTCGATATACACATGATGTGTTAATTTTGGTATACAATGATGGGTTATTGTAAACGAGGTCTGTACGAAAAATTGTCAAAAATGAGTATACGATGTTAAACAAATAATCCGTAATATCCTTGGAAAATACTTGGTGGGTAATCACAAAGTATATTTTATATTTACTGTGGTGGATGTGTAGGATTTCTGGTAGGGTGTAACACCTATTGGTTAACCTTCTGGTTAGCAGTGCTGTATTTTTTTCCTTCTACCGGTTATATTTAGCTTTGGGGTTGGTAGGTTATCCAAGCCCAATGAATTTTTCTGGATGCTGTTTGTTTGCCCCAAATTATTTGTTTTGCACAGGTCCAGTTGGTTTTCGGTACTTATTATATTACTCAAAAAATGTTGTATCATATTTAGACTTCACTTCGTATTAACATCCACTAGTTGAACAATCGTCACGGTTGCATTCTCGTTGTAGGAAATCTGCCGGTAGTATTAGCTTCGTACAGTAAATGGCAATGGTATTGGTTAATTTTCCAGTATTGCTTTCTATTTCAGTTAAGAGTTGAACTGAATATTTTCAGTGCCGTTACGACTTTGATACAAGTGGATGTGTTGCCCATCAAAGATACAGGTTCATCCAAAACATTAGTTGGAGTCATTGTAGTATTGCTTTCTTCACTTTAAGCTCTGTGTGGCACATGGGAAAAGACAATAAGTCTATCCCTTGGTTTATTTTTCAGGGAAAGCTGGAAATTACTCATCTTCTTAGAACGTAGGGATGCATTTAATATAGTTCACTACATCAAGTTATTTGCAATGTAAATGTTGTCTGTAATTTACATTAACAGCTTTTCTTCTCATTTTGGCGGATAGGGACAACTTTCTGTGTGCATTGGTTTGTTGAGACATTACAACTTTTGGTACTCTTTGAGCAAGTTTGGTATATAACTGGTTTTTCAATCAGACCTGTATTTTATTATCTGATAATTTTTTTTTTAATTTGGCATTGTTAAATTATTGTTTCCAATTATTTTCCCAATCTCTCAATGGTATTCCACCATCATGGGCGTCTCTCCATGTTGTACTTCTGAACGTTTGGTCGCCGTTTTCTTCACGGTCAATCTACATACCTACGACTTTTAATAGTATGAAGCCTGTATGTTATGGTCGAGTAATTTATTGTGTAGCATTGTACTGATACATTAACTGGATTGTCCATTCAATAGGTATTAACATTGTTGTTCAGCTATTAGAAAGGGAAAAACCAAGAAGCATATGCAATGCATTTTTTGCATGGTACACATGTGATGTCGGTTGTTGAGGATCATTCTATCATAGATACCAAACTTCCGATTAGAATTTATAGTCTGTGGATATAAATTATTTTTTGTTGGTTTGCGAAAAAACATATGTGATATTAAATGGGCGGCATTTTGGATATCAATCTGTTGTATAGGTTATAAGTGTATCATAAATGATTGGTGGTTAATGGTCTTGTTTTGCGTAGGCATTGGATATACAATGTTAAATATTTAGGTTTTTACATTGTATGAGAGTTAAATCATTGTAGAGAAAAGGGTGGATTTAAAGGGTCAAGTGAGGTGAATCGGTATTGCATAATTGGCAAATGATACTCGGGTTATTGGTGTAGTGTTTTTTACACATTTTTAAAATTAGTCAATCAAACTGTTAATTTTAGAAATATTTTTGACAATTGGAGTTCATTTTTTTATGGAAATACAATTTATACCATATTAACTATTCAGGGGGGATGGTCTCTCCCTTTACTTTTTGAATAAAATTGTGTAAATTTCGAACAAAACTAGAATATTAAAAAAATATTAAAAATATATACAATTTATAGATATGTATTCTAGGATGTCTATTTGTATAAATTTTGAGGTGATGTACAGTGTTTACTTTTTTTTGAAAATTTCAATTCAAATAAACTATGGCATGGGCAATCAATTGTGTTTATATGGGTTAATAGATAAATTTTTGTACTATTGAGTATTTTTTATTCTTATTTAAAAATTTAATAATGCAACTATTAATTGCCATGTGGGACGGGCGAGGCTTTGTCTATAGAGTTCTGTTAGGTGGAGTGTTCTCTGGGTTATGAGGTCATTGGTTTCTACTGTAATCTAGGGTGTGTTTATGTACTGGTCTGGGGAAAAGAGCTGGCGTGCCCACGGTTTAAGACAGCAATATTTTGCACCAGGGTGTCACTGTGGCTTTTCTTATTGACAATTTTTCATATTTATTTAAATCAGCCAATATCCTGTCATCCTCTTTTGTCAGTTCAGTTTACTTTTTTCTGGTTTGACATTACTAGCAGATACATTTTTTTCCCTTACCAATAAATTCCAAATGAACTCTGTAAAAACAAGGTAAAAGTACAGGGCTAGAGTTCCTGGGAGGGTAGTTTTGAATACCTGGTCTCCTCACAAGAGACCAGGATTTGTCTGAGATTTGTCTTCAGCGTTGAACTCTATTTTTAGGGGGAAGACATGGACCCAAACATTTTATGAAATTCTCTGTAAAAGGGGAACATCAGAATCACTAACACTATCATCACTTTCAGGTGAAATGAAAGTCCGATAAAGTTGGCTCACAGTCATCAACGTCGTGGTATACCCCTCGACGTTTCGGGAGGTTTCTAGTGCGGAAATGTCATTGTTTTGTTCTGAAATTTTGTCTACTAAAACATCGTCTAATAAGATTTTGAATATCATCCAAACAACAAGGATCAGCCATTTTTAGTCTAAAACTTTCACCAACAACAAACAAAAGACACATGTCTGAGCAGGTTCCAGCGTATATTGCACTTGGGCATTGAGATATTTGTAGTCTGTAAGTTTTTTAGAAAATAAATTTAAAGTTCCAAAGATATATTATATATGCATAAATAGGTGAGGAATCGTTTGTGTTTAAATTTTTATATTAGTATTTGTAATTGGCGCTATAGAGTTGAAGTTTTTATGTACGACGTTATACTTCAAAAGTGTGTTGACTGTTGAAATTTAACGACAGTCATCAGAGTGGAGTGTAATCTATCTATGTTTGTGTTTTAAAACCTTAATTTTTGATCACTGGGGAAGACAGTCGTACCAACTTGGTCTCTATTTAACCTAGGCTATCCTCGGACGGAGTTCTAAAAATCTAAACCGTGTTAGAGGTTTCACCATATCCGAGTATTCTCTGTCCCAATCCCAATCTTTTAACCGGACAACTGTACTAAAACTCGTATTTTTTTTTTGTATGTGTGAACCTTAGTAATCAAAATTGTTGTGTTGATTAAATAAATGCCACTTAGTCACATATCAGTTGTTGACAACGGGGATTTGTTTTAGGTGTCGTGCGGACGCTGTGCACATATGCAGGAGTGTGGCATCAAAACCCGCACACGTTAGGACTGAATTCACTCCGAGTCAAAAGAACATCACTCACACTGACTCAGACCCCAATATCAAGATCATTTAGTATTTGTAAGTATTTCATTTTAAACTGTGTTACTTTTTAAGGAATTAGTATTAACACCGGTCCCTAAAAATTTTTCTGGGGTTTAGTATTAACAATAACGAATTTCTTATTGTTATTTTGTGTTAGTATACTCAAGGCCTATTCCCAGTCCACACTGGAAAGTTAATGATACAGGAGGCCTTGTATCCGGTGTATGTATCCTAATCGATTATTATAAACAACAGTATCGTATTTAACTGACTCTGTAAATGGAAGCACATTATGAAATAGGGGTTGATATGTATATTTAATCTGTTGTAAGAATATGGCACAAGTTGTTACAGCACAAAGAATTTGTTTTATATTTGTTGTTTGTTGTTGGACAATACTTGTGGATTGAGAAATTATTGTTTGGGGAAAGGAAGGTGACTTGCATTACTTTTTATTATGATACTATCATGTCGGTTTCTCCGTTCTAAAGGCATAAAACATATTTATGAATTGATTCAACTGATCTTAATGCATATCAATAAATAATCCTGAACTACTTCATGAGCACCAAACTATAATTTACACTAGTTTGACAGCCTATTGGCTTTTATTTTTTATAAATTCATTGTTTGTATGAAAAAAGTGAAAATAGTTCTTTCCGCAATACATATTTTTGACACATTTTAACATGAACATGAACATAAATATTTTTTACGTCTGACATTTCTTAATGTCAACACTGGTAAACCTTTGATGCAACTAATTTCCTATTGTGGTTTCGTCCCCAATGTAACTATAGTTTGATGAACATGAGTAGGATAGTAAAAGTTTTTAGTACTGCTGTTCTTGATAAACAGAAATTTTACCCACTGTAACATACTTTTATAGTTAACTTTCAGGGTTAAATTCATAGCATGAAGGCTGGTTAAACATCCATGTTATTCATCAGGAATATGGATTACATCCATTTATCGTATTCTGTCAGTTATTGAATAATGTTATTATCAGCTTGATAATTTAATCCTATTTTTACAAATTTAATCTAAATATTTATCATTTTTTTAATGATGAAGTTCAAAATTTTACAACTGTTAAAAATGTCATAGAACTACAGTCCGACACACACAAACAAAACTACAAACCCAACTGGGTTCATTTACGCTAGCAATGAAATCAACCAACTTTCAACAGTTACAAGCTATAATAGTTCCATATTTTTTCTCTTGCGATATACATGTTTTATTATTCTATGGCCGTGATGATAGTTGTTGGTCTGGGCTACATGAGCACTCAAAGGATTTTTTGCTTTCTTTTGTCTGTTGTCGGCAACCTTCACTAGAAATATTCTATGGCAAGGGTACTAATATTACTTTACTCCTACTACAAAAATTTCAGGCATTTTTAATCTGACACAAAAAAGCTTTTTTGTATTTTTAAATCCTGTTGAGATAATTGGTTTATTAATTTGTGACTATCTAAATGTCTTATTAAGAAGTTTGGATTCAGCATGCAATGATGGTGTGGATCTTGGATTATAATGAAATTTTTTTTGTTTTCCTTTGCTTTACATAACCTTTTATCAATGTTAAGTCGGTTATTCAAAAAAATAATTCCACCATAAATGTCTCAAGATGTAACTGGTTATTTGTTAAAAATAAGTTTCTCTGCTCTCTGGTGGATATGCACACTGCATGGATTATAAGAGGTGAGTATCCCCATTTTTACTAAATTCTCAGGATGCTCAGGTTGCAGATTTTTTTATATTTTATTGACAAACATTTTCATTGAAAGAAATAACAACAAATGTGAAAAGTATTTCTGTGTAATGAATTTTCTGTATGCATATATAAAATCATAGTAGGAATCGGAAAAGATTATTACAAAAATATTATTTTTGTAAACTTTTAGTCACAATTTGGACTGTGCTAACTGTAATGTGAAAGCAAATTAAATTTTTAGTGCTAAAGGTATGCAATCCAAAAACCCCATCTGTAGATTATTAAATGGCATAATAAGTGATGGATTAGGTCTTTTAAAAATGACTGCACAAACTTGTATGACTTGCAGAGCTATTTGTCACTGTAATATTCGGTAAAATCAATGGAAAAAGGACACTCAAGGGAATTCTGATGACTTTCCCTTCTTGAAATTAACCCTTTTAGGAGTAATGAAGCACCAATACTGATACAGATAGGGCGTCCCCCAGTGGTAGGCTAATTTGTGTATAAAAAGTGCCCACAGGGCACAGGATAAAGAATACTAAAAATGGGTTAATGGTATCGATAGTTTAATAAATACTATTGATACCAAATGAATACTATCGACACAAAATATATATTTTGTGATTAAATAGCCACATATTTCATCTGAACGAATATTGTTTCAATCATTGAAACTTATGGTGTATTACTGAAAATAGAATTTGTATATATACTTATTACAAAAATTTGTGTGCATCTCGTACAGCGTTTAATCCTGTAAAATGCAGAACAATTCAACAAACAACTGAACTACTGCACTGGGCATACCTGGTGCCCACACTCTTTACTACAGCTGTGACAGTGACTTATCTCTATTGTCCATTCACTTACACATTCCCCACTACTTTACCAAATCAGCTCTGATGACATTAAACCAATCTCATACACCCCTACTTTCCCACACACCTAAGATAACTAATCTTCCGTTATATACTATTTACCATCGTTCAGAACAAAAAAATTAATAGCTGATTCTTGTTATGTAACAAAACATACTGATTCATTGTTACTCCTTTGGCCCATGATAGGAAATGACGTACCGGTATGTCAATACTCCTTAACTGGGTAATAAGTCTGTAATCCTCTTATAGTTAAAGGAAAGTCATCTGGTAACTACAAAATAAAAATTGTCACTTTCTGAATGACTTAAACGTCTGTAATGACATCTGACTAACCAGCGTTAAAGCACTAACACAAATCCATATCATACCATAAACTCCATTATACAATTAAACTTTTTGTGTACCAACAAACTCAGAATCTTGGTGTTGGTGCTGCAGCGACAGGATATCAAAACCGTACTAACTAAAATACATCTTATTTTTCTACTTTTATACCTCCCTAATCCATAATCCCCAATAATCAATAATGTCACTAGTTATTCCAACTCTGTTGCATTATCTAGAGTATCCTGTGTTTCAGATAGAAATTTCAAAAATTTATTTTTTTTACAAAGATGATTGAATAATTAATATTGGTATAATATTACCCATTTGTTTGAATTATAAAACAAGCAATAAAGCATTAGAATGGATTAACAATCAATTTGGTGAGGTTTGAGTCAAGAAAAATAGTTAAAATAGTGTTATTTATCTACTTAATTTAAGTATCAGTTAATAAACTAAATGTTAAGAAAAATGTAACTGAATACCAAAAGGATATAACATATACATTTTGTACTTTGAAAAATTAAATGTAAATATGTAAAATAAGGTCCCCAACATTTCATACCACTTTTAATAAATTTGAATGAATTACAACTTTATCAAGGAAGTAAAATAATATTTCTGTAACCTAAATGTATGAATTAGAATAAGTTTTTAAAGTAAAAATGTTTATATTTTCTGCCAAGTGCAGCAGGGTATCACATATGAATTAATAATTAAAACATAATCAAATATCATATCTGTGTATTGGAAGAATGTATAGAAATGTACAATTATCATAGGTTTACTTCCAGAAGTTTTGTTATTATTCAATAATAATAGTTTAGTGTTTATGTAATAAACGATGGTGAAAACCAAAATTTCGTTTGCTATGCATATCAGAAGTCCATGGTATCAAGTTTTTAAGGTGCCTTATAAGGCACACTGTTTTGTTTATGAAATGGGTAATAAATTTATTGCATTATTTTATATTTATAACTTTTGCTCAATCCGCTTTATGTATAAAATAGATTTATAGCAATATATAGTTCTGAAAACAGTATTTGTTATTTTAAAGGTTATAGATAATGTTAAACTTGTAAATATAATAATAAAAATATGTGTCCTTTTAATAACTGTTTTAATTTATTTTTCCATTGAATTATATTGGTTCTAGATTAATATTAAAACACTGTGTTCACTGTGTTTTTTTTAAGAAGTGACTATATATAAGATTCTGTGCAGCCCTAGCCAGAAAGATCATTGTAATGCCTTTTAAATATTCAATATCTTCTATTAGCCTGTTCCAATGTGTTTGTGTTTTTTAACTACACAATGTTTCTGAAGGTGGAGAAACTCCTGTTTTCAAGTGATTACTTAATAATTTACCTTACAAATTGAAAATTGAAGTTAAGTTTTAAGTTATTATTATTGACAAGATGATATGATTAATATCTGTATCATATCATCTTGCTAATAATACTATACTTATCTATTATGCACAATACAAAAACTAGAGCGTTGGAGCACTACTGAGCAAGAGGTGCTGTAGAGCCCCAACTCTCGTTCTGAGCGTGCGCTATCTTGTATCACCCTGCTAGCTAGGAGGCGTAGTGTTGTGGTTATTTGTTGCGTTATCTATATAGTTTTTGTACTGTGTATGATAGATATATAGTATTATTGACAAGATGACTTGATTAATATCTGTAACTTAAAATTTCAATTTTTAATGAAAATTATTAGGTATTCACTAGAAAATGGAAAGAATTTCTCCACCTCCAAAAACATTGTGTAGTTAAAAACACAGACAAATTGGAAAAGTCCAATGAGATATTGAATAAATAATAACCAAGGTCATTATGAATTATTTTAAAGAGCCTTTAAAGTTTTGTGTAAAATATATATGTAGCAATTAGGGCCTAATTAAAATAATATTTAAGTTTATAGCGGATAATCCGTTTGGGGCCCCCTGAGCTCATAAAGGTGGTTTTTGAAATGATGTCTGTGTGTGTGTATGAATATGTACAGTCACAGTTTGTGACATTGGTCTGGTTAAGATCAAATTTGGTAATGCATGCTATCTCCAGGTGTATTTTGTTTTTCAAGGGTGGTTTAGTAAAAAACATGAAAAATCCTAATTTCTTTTAATCATTTGTATGATTGTACTCAATAATACGAAATGGGTTGAAAAAATACTCTCATTTTAAACCATCACCAAATATATTAATTATGTAAGTTATCAAACATTAACTTGATCACTAAATAAAATATCAGCTGACAAATATTTTCAATTTAGCACTGAGGACTAAAGTTTCTTTGTCATCCAAGTTCTGACTACAGAACAAGTTTTGGATATCAAACTTAAAACATTTAAGAGCTTAATGGTACAATTAAAATACAAATAACGACTCAAATACAGTAAACATCAAACAGTCAAAGATCTTCAGCTCCATGTTAAAATCAGCTGTCCCACATAGAACATAGTGTGTCCATTTCTTTTTCTCTCTCTTCCATGACTTTTTTCAAATCAGGCTCAGTTTTCACGATGGGGGCGATTTGTGTAAGTAAGAGGCGTCTTTCTTCAACCAGTAGTTCCTAAAAGTCAGAAGTAGTACATTATTTTTGAGGGTTTGTAATTAGTTTTGAAGTTTATTTGAAAATATCCCACTGGAAAATAGAGCGATTACCTAGACCTTCAGGGTAAGATCTAGGCTAGGGATAAATTTTTTTGTTCTGCCTAAATACCAAAAACATTCGTTCAAAACTAAACATTGCACCCTAAAATTGTATTTTAACATACAATTTATTATAAATACATTATTATCACCATTGGAATCATCTTAACACTTTCACTGTGACTGGCATTGAGGTGTAGGTCACTAGAACGCTGAATAATACTTTGGAGAGACAAGGACATCTGAATAGTATAGATGCAAGGCTCAGCCTGTCACCGTTCGGTACCATCCACAGCGTCAAAAATGTATGTGTTAAAACATACATTTTATGTTAGTAATTTGAATCTTTGACCTTGATTTAAACAGTTGCAGTTATAAAGGAACAGGTATACTGTCTTTTGTACCGCAATGTTAATTTTACAGGGTAAGGTAAAACTTTTATTTCGCTTTTTAGAAATAGTGTGATAAAACTTGTTCAAATCAATTTAACAGAGACATGTTATTTTTTTTTTATCAGAACAAAAACAATGTCTTAAAATTTTTAAAATATATATATGTGTCTGTGAACACGATAACTCTTTAAATTCCATCAACCAAATGGTAGAGATGGTCCTACAAATCTGCTCAACAGTTCGTAAACCAGACATATCGGTCATGTAACTATTTTGTATCCCAAAATGGGGTTTTTCCGTATTTCACATGTAATTTTTAAAAATTTCTAATTTTATATTTCACCATTGTTATCAGCTTAAAAATACTACACAATTAAGTTCCTTAAAGTTTTTCTCTATCTTCAATTTACCGAATATAAAAAAAAAAACACAGTATTTGTATTTTGACTATTTAATTTTAATCTTATGGAGGATTAGGAAAAATTATTTTCACTTATTAATTTTTGATGAAACTGATATTTAGCGATATCTTGAAAAAAATATTGCTAAAAAAATCATAGTTTATGTGTTTATCATGCAGCAAATGCATACTCTTTCCCATTTAATCATATGGAGATATAAACTTTATTTTATGGACATGATGTTGATGAAAGTTGAAAAATGTTAAAAATAAAATTTTTATGGATAAATTACTTTCAGTGTACCTCACAGCAGCAAACCTACTCACTCTTTCCCATTTTAAAAACATAGGCTTTATTTTAACGACAGATTTTTTGACCAAACTTGTATAAATTATTTTTATATTATTGATTTAAACTTTTGTACGCATGTTATTATATAGAAAACTGTGATAAAACTGTGTGTGAATTCAAAATTCTGTTGAGGCATTTTCAAGACATTTGTGAAAAAGTGTTGCAGAAACCTCGCTCTTATTTTAGCAAATATATCATATGCTACTCTAAGAATCAACAAACGTACATGCGCCTTTTCTTTTGTGATGAGCTTCCCGTTGAACTCAGCCTTGATCTTATGGACCCTCAACAAGAGCTGCCGCAGCATCAGGTCCCCTCTGTACCGGCTCAGACCAGGGTCCAGTTTCTCAGTCAGCTCCAACAAATCAGTGCATAGACACTCCGCACGCTCCAGCGCCTCTATGTCTACGTCTAAACATATAATCGTATTTGTAAAAATTTTGTTACTGAATGACAGAGCTTTACTTAAAAATAATTTAAATATATACTATTAGCTATCAAATGAACATCTATTTTGAGATTTGTCATTTTTAATTTCATTTTATACATTTGAATTAATTTGTAAATTTCATTTCATTTTAAATTCAATGTAATTGTAAACAAACTAATATTAATTTTAATTTGACTGCTGGTGAGTTTTCTGTTTAATCGCTTTAATGTATTTCAAACTAATTTGTAACTTGAATTCAGAAACTCTGTACAATCTTCTATATCTATGTAAGAGAATATTTGTATGTATGTATATATATACAAGCAGAAAGTTTGAAGTTTATGCGCTCGAACACCATTGGACGATTTTCCATTAAAAGTGGTACACTTAGATAAAATTTAATGGAGAAGGTTTATGGATCATCAATTTTGTTGTAGCTCAATTGGGTTTCTTCCTAGAACCCCAAAAAGGATCCCATACTATGGAACCAGAACTTTGTTTACATTTTAACTGTTTTCTTTTCAACAGCTAATTGTTTTACTATATCTATTAGTTGAAGATACATGATTTACTGTATTCTAATTACTAAGGACTGCCGACAACAGCCTGGGGGCATAGCCCCCAGCAAGTGAAGCTAGTATTAATATATTTGATTTTATTCACACTTAACCCACCATAACTGATTCAATTAACCAACTTTCTTCTTAATTTTTAAACTTATTTGGTAATTGTGATATATTTACAATCTATAAATCTTTATAAAGCTTAAAATTATTTAGTTAGAGGAGTACTTGTTGAACCAAAAAAGACAGTTAAGACCTATCAAATAGACTCATCACGCTACCTCTCACTTGTTTGCAGTATGCGTTCACCAGAGCGTCTTTCACTTGGACAACATGGCAGTTAGAAGGGTGCAGCAATGCTCCGGCCAGGTATTTCTTCAACAAAGATTCCAGATTCTGGACAGTCTTTCCCGTACTACTAATTTCCCTTTTGTAAGCTTCATTCCCAAAAACCATTTCCTTAGACCGTATTACGTGAGTGCAATTCGAACATTTCCAGTCAGATTTAGAATCAAGTGGATTCACACACAACATATACGATCTACATTTCGAGCAATAAATACAGCTGAAATACGTCCTAAACTCTGACACATCCCTGCATCGAATACAATCACACTCAAAACACTTTGATTGTTTCAGAAGATATCTCCGATCGAAAGTTGACCACATCATTGATTCCAGGTATGATGTACTGATCGTTTCCCCTTTTTTAATGTCAGTCGTAGCCGTTACAACCATAGTATATTTATTTCCGAGAAACACGTTCTTCGCATTTGGTAAACAATCGTGAGACATCATCGATGATTGATGGTACAAACCTCTCATAGATATTGTTTCCTCTGCTCTGTCTATCTCGAAAGAGTTTGTGTCTAATATAGCGGCTATTTTTAAAATTGTCGCCTCACTGTACTGAGTGAGACCCCAAGTCTTACGGATCATGTCTACAATGTTAATCTTGAAAGCTTTATATAGAGTTGTATTAATACGGGCCTCGAGATTTGAAGTCAATGAAAGCACTTGGTTCAATCTCTCCTCTGAGAGCAGTAAACACCTGAGTGGCGTAATAACACAATAGGCTGGCTCCGTTTCATTACCCTCCTTATATATTACGTATCTTCTGTGCTTAGTTTTGGCCAAAATCTTACACTCTAGTTGATGCACTGCGTGGTTTTCACATCTCTGTGAACACAGAGGCCAGTTACAAGATCTGCAGTGATAGTATGTCTTGGGGGTGTTCTCACAGGGCGAGGACGCTGTCAGTTTGCGGTTGCACCCGAGGCACAGAGGGGAGGTGTAGACCTTGGGACCCCATACAAGGGGCGGCTCCTTGAGAATCACTTCTCCAGCAGCTATATTCCTCTTGGCCACCATGTGCCGACCCAGCTTCTCCGACTTGGCTATCGTGTAGACGCTGCAGTCACTCTTGTGCTCCGCCCAGTGCTGACACCGATGTTGCTCTCCGCAGTAGGCCACTGTCAGGCAGGAGGGACATTGTTCGGTGGCCGGTTTAGCACAAAGGGCACAAGCTGCTTCCATTATATTAAGACTGTAACAGAATTGAAACAGTGGTTAGTTATTATTATCAGATAAATAAGTTTTACAACAAAAATTCAGATTATTAATAGACAGCTTCAACTGAACGGAAAACAATTCAACAACAACAATCAAACATCTTCATACAACTATAATCAGTAGTCAAATTTGATTAAACAATGAACTACTTAAAGCATAAAGATAACTGACCCAGTTTTGCTTTAAAATAAAAACGAAACTTTGAAAATACCCATAGTAATTCTATATGTGTTAAAATTTTAGGAACTTACTGTTAAATTTACCATCCAGATTGTTTCATCACTTGAATGTTATATTTTTAAATGAATAATTTATATAAAAAATACATAGAAAATAATTTATATCAATATTTATAGGTTAATTATTGTAAGTATTCAATTTATTAAACTGTAAAACATGAGCAAACAATTTTTAAAGTAAATAATGACCCTTAATGACCCTAAATAGAATATTAAATATACTACACTCTAGCTAAAAGAAGTAGCCTAACCCCTTCTGAAGTACCGTACACCTTGAAAATCACCTGCTTTCTAATTTAAATTATTTTTACTCTTTTGTAATTTATTACTTTACTTAGAAATCCCTTCAACCATATGTAGCTTCAAGTTTGGCTTTAGTCAAAGATGTAAAAATGATAAACTTGGTTCATAGAACAAGGTATCAAATTAAAAATGGTTATTTGTCAAGTACAAAACACTAATATTTAGAAGGAATAAAATATTTTTTACTTGATAAAGATTGTGTTAATAATATGCATGGAAATTTAGTACATATAGTACAGTCAGGTTTAATATATACCTGGTAAACTCTGAACACTTCAGGACCAGATCAAAGGTCTCATTAAATTTTAAAAATAGTATATTATGTATTTAATATTAATACTATAGGTAAGATTAAAATGATTTTAAATACTATTTTCAATGAAGTAGTCAGGACTTCCTGGGATTTAAATCATCTGATATTTCAAAGCAATAAGAGCTTGGTATAGTTCGCCAATTTGATTCTGAGCAACATCTTGACACAATTGTGTAATGGTTGGTTTTGTAACTGGACCTAGTTGCCTTTGTTTATTGGGTTATTAACTAATTAATAGTCCTGGCAAGTGAAGCAGCTGATATTTTTGTAGTAAAACTACACATAGTATATTATAAAATCCATTACGCTCATCACACATATTTTCATCTTAACATACCCTCCGGAATGGGTCTCTGTATTACTAACTTGGTCAGTGAATATGAAACTTCTTTTCCTCAACAAAAATGATTGTATTTACTTACATGTGGGAATACCATGATCTAACTGATCTACGCGATCAGTTAGATCATGGATATGTCTAAAAGGAATGTTTTCAGTTAGTTTAAACAACTTTTCTAATGTTTCAAATTTTGGGCGTTCAAATTGCTACCCCCCCCACAGAGCTCAAAATCCATTTATATATTAAACTAATTCTGCTTGGATTATTTTATTATTTTGAGTTTCATACTGAAATATATCCTTAAACCACTCAAATTGAATGAAAATGTTTTATTTAGGGGTAAAGTTAAGACTCAGTACCACTCTACTACTTAACCTCTAACAGAACAAAACATATAAGTACCGGTAACTTAAACATGGAAAATAAAATAGTAAATAATATTAAATATTAAATTAACAAAAATAAATGAAAGTTGGTTTTAAAACTTGTAGAATGCCCGTCCTTTGTAAAGGTTGTAGGATTCTGTGTTAAGAAAGAAGATTCAGGTACATACTGGTCGTAATACTGTTGAAAATAACTTTTATTTCTAACAATTAAACAAACCTAAAATCAATAAAATAACCAACCCTTTCAAGTTATTGTATTTTTTAAAATTTAAATGGCCACCATTTTGAAACTAAACATTTTTATTCACATTTATACTTTTGTCTGAATTGAAGGACATTCCTTAATTGAGAAACAGAGATAGAGAATGAATTAGTATATATGGTTTTTCGATAAATTGAGATTGAAAGAAGTCTATAGTGCCTCTGTGGCTGGCGGTGTAGTGTTAATATTATGAAATAAAAACCAAAATTTATACTTTTGTCTGAATTGAAGGACATTACTTAATCGAGAAACAGAGATAGAGAATGAATTAGTATATATGGTTTTTCGATAAATTGAGATTGAAAGAAGTCTAGTGCCTCTGTGGCTGGCGGTGTAGTGTTAATATTATGAAATAAAAACAAAGGAGGGATAAAGTAGAAACATATTGATTCATCATAAAGTGTATTATTACTTGACAACGAGTATGAAATTCTATAAGTTTTCAGAGTGATGGAAGTTTGTAATATAACAAGTTTAGTTGTAAGATCTCCAACTAGATAAATTGTGTTTAGAATGCAAAAAAAATACTTAATTGAATTTGAGCAAATTAAGTTAGTGTTTGAAATGTTTAAATGCAAATTATAAGTGTAATTAGTATATTCTATATATATTTAAAATGTTTTGGTTGTCATTAAATTTTGAACTAATATAGTTGTTTTATTTTATTTTTACCATAACATACCATCATGGGTTACCACACACAAACACAATAGGGCTTAAACTTAATCAAGTGAAAGTGTTACTTTTTCCTCTAACATTAGTTTAATCTCGAGAGTGTTAGGATACTGAGGCCTGTTGAGTTTTACTTATAAACTATAAACTGTAAAAAATGATCACTTTCACTTTGCAACCATCCACTCACATTTATTTTTAAATTTGTAACTAGCTGAATAGTCTGAAATGTGAATGAATAAACTAAAAATATGTAGTTAATATTCTAAAGAGATTAATATCATTAGTATTTTCATTATTTAAATATCTGCAAGAATGCACCAACGTATATGGACAAAAATTTATAATACAATCCTTTAAAATTAATTTTCCTTAAACTTCTCGTTTTCTTTCTCTTTCTTATAAAATTTTCTCTTTTAGAACTTCTTTATAAAACTATAATAAACACTTTTTACTCACCACAGTTAAGTTAAGAATGGTGTATCTATATTTGCTCTCATTCACTATGTTATATACACAGCCCAACTACAAGCCTCTCAGTGTAACAGTTGCCTTGCCAAGGACTATGGATTTGGACATGTAAGATCTTGAGAAAACTTCAGATCACGACCTTTTGTTGAGGTTTATCACTGAACTCTTCACCTTTGCTCTGCTGTCCTTCATATTTACCCAGGGACAGTTTGCATTTATAACAAGAGGGGGATTTCTTTAAGTTATTCAAATATTGAAACTGTATGACTACCTACAAAGGTTTTTTCTTTATAAAAAACAATTTATTCTATTGTAGAAAAAATTCAAAACTATCAAATTGTATATGTTGGTAGGAAAAAATGTGATGTTTCATAATGAGAAAACAATTGATTTACTACTGATTGTAAAAATTTGGCAAAAGTAAAACTTTCAACTATCATCTAACATATAGTATTCATAGGAATTCAAACAAATTGAAGGAATATCTGGACATGGGAAAGCGGGTAAAAAAATTAAACATGTTGGTTTTGCTGAAAATGTAAAGTTTAATTGGACAATGTCAGCTTAAAATGAACTGAAATATCACCCATGTAAACAAAAATAAGTTATAAAAATAAATATAATAAACAATAAAATAAATACTAAATCATACTAAATAAATATAAAATATAAATAAATACAGTAAAATAAAAAATATAAATAAGTAAATAAAAAAATAAAATTAATTATAAGTTCAAAAAATATCATTCTAATTGTAAATTAAAACTCGTATGAAATAGGAATATAAGAAAATTGTTTATTAAGAAATGTGAAAACCTAATCAATATACTTCTGGAAATACATTATTCAAAAGTTATATTCTTCGAATATACCAATTAAAATTGGTAAGGATTAAGTTTTAAACAACATATTATGTTTATTCTTTCTACAGTAGATAAATATATGGCAAGTAACATCATTATTAATCAGTATAAAATAAAGTATAACTACATTTCATTTATTGTAAAAACTTGCTTAAACTTGTAAAAATTGTAATAATATTTCATATGAACTGTCTGAATGTTTTGTTTGATATTATCAAGAACAAAAATACCATTTTTTATAATATTTGATGAGTTAAGGTTAAACTTGTGGCCAACATGATTATAATAAATCATGTTTTAAAGATAAAATATACAATGCTTACTTAAGTTACTAACAGGGAATCTGGGCAAATATCATAAGAGGAACATTTAGTCACCATTGAACAAAATCACAACCAAACTTTTTCCGCCTCTTTAGTATACTGTACCAAATTAAGATCTGCCTCAGAAAAATAATCAGCAAAATAATTAATCGATCTAATTAATATCAATTGAGCAGCTGTTGCTGCAGTTCTTGGTTAGAAATCAGCTGTTCATGTGGAACAAAGTTGGCTGAGTTCCTTCACTCTCAACTCCAGCTGATCTACCATATCTGGCTCACTTTTCAAGATGGCAGCAGCCTCTTGCAGCAGCTGGGCAGCCTCAGCCAGCAATTCCTATAAGGCCACCCAAAGTTTGTAATTCATCAACATAAAACCTATGATGGAAAAAAGTCTGTAGTCATAAGTTCGACATTTATATGTCTATGTGTATTCTATGTATGATATGTCTAAGCTCTTGGAGGGGTTTTGGCAATTTGCTAGATGCAAAAAGTGCAATGTAAGTGATTTTGATCAGATATATTTTGTTGAGGTAGTCAAATATTTAATATTTTATAAGTAAATAATCCCTGAAATACTAAAATGGTTTTTTTATATTTCATGAGTAATGACGTTACTAAAGGAACTACAATAATGCTTATTAAAGACATTTCTTATTAAAAGTTTTATTTTTTATTTTGTTAATTTGGAGCGATTAAAAAAATATTGTCTGTCCATCTAGGAAGATGTCTTAATGAAAGTTTGAAACAGTTCCATAAACATCAACATGAGGAGAGAAACCATCGAGAATATGCTAAATACCCTATGATTACAACTGAATTTGGTACCTAGGATTTTTTAAGAGATATTTTTAGAATAAATTCTTGCTGAATAAAATTCTAGATAAAATTAATTGATACATAGTTCATAAGAAAAAAGGATTAGGTACCTTGAAATTTTAAAGTACAGTAGAATATAAATTTCATAGTTTAGTGCTAAACTCAAAAATGAGATATTAATCTTTTGACAGCCATTTCTCCAAAATCATACCTTACTGTAGTGGAAAAATTTATTAAATTGCGGTACAATATTGTATTATTCAATTATTGTAATTTGAATTTTACAAAATTCATAGCAGGATAATCATTATAAGTTATCAAATCTAAAATACTAATTTTTATAATCCTGTGACATTCACATTCCTTTGAAAGAATTTTGCCTATTATCTGAGATAACAGTGTTTAAAAACAATAAGCTGAAAACAAATTTTCTTAAAGTAAAAAATAAGGATGTTATTTTGTAGATGAGCAACTAATTGTGACCATACCAAAAAAAGTGTCAAAATATGACTAACAAACAAAAACACAACATAATTTATTCATTTTATGAGAGACATTTTGATTGATCTAGTATGAAGAGTGGCCAATGCTACTCTAGGAATTAGTATAATTTCTGTATATGCTAAAATACCTGTGCTTTGTCTTTTGTGATGAGATCTTTTTCAAACTCTGTCTTTATATTGATAACCTTTATCGCCTGAAGGTCGTAAAGCAGAGAACCTCTGAATCTGGTCATCCCCGGGTCCAAGACTTCGGCCAGATTCAATAAGTCATGACATAGAGACTCTGCGTGGTTTAGTTTCTCAGTGTCTAACTCTGAAAAAGTAAATTTATAAAGTACTTGTAACGTTTAACTCTAAAATTAATTTATAGATGCATTTGTTTAGTTCTGTAATACTTTGTGTGCACCCGAACATGTTAAGATGTGTAGGTTTATTTTTTCATACAATACCATGAATTTGCAAATAAATTTGTACGATTCATTTTGGTACATAACAGTTTCTACATGGAAACTACGAGAGAGTTAATTAATACCAGTAGATCCACAATAGCTGCTAGAAGAATCATTTATATTTCAGTAGGAAACAAAATTTCTCTCCTAAATCAGAAAAGAATGAATTTTTACTGTTGATTAAATATAAACTTTCAATAATATACTGATACCTATGATAAACTTCATTTTCTAAAGTTATGTATGTGATCCATGGACCATATATAATACCATACAATTAGTTTATTCAGTAGGAATATGTTTTTCGCTGGTTCTAATTCTTTTCAGAATGTTAATCTTCCAGAAAATACCTTTTTGAAATGGCGACCAACCTGGGTAGGTATTTTATGCCATGTATGAATGAGAAATGAGGGTAAGATGATTGTGGCGCGATCTTGTAGGCTTGTTAGACAGTACTAAGGCTGACATGTTCCTTAGACAGGACTGTTAATTAACAGCCAATGGCATCTAAGGGACCTACAGTTTAAGGTGGAATTCAAACCACTTTTGCCTCTAAATTACGAACTAGTCTAATTACGAGAATGGTCTTTGCAGATAAATGCATCATTCAATAGTGTGGACATAAATCCACACTAGGGAATATCACATCCACTGACCACCGCCTATAACTATCCACAATTTGTTCACCTCCAAGTAGCTGGATTACAGGATATACCAAAGAAGACAAAGTAGTGTTGCAAAACAAAATAGCTTCAGTTATTATATAGGTACAAGAATATTTCAGGTTAATTTCAAATATATTTACCAGTCAGGTTTGCACCATACAGCTGAACCAAAGCGTGTTTTGCTTGAATTATGTGACAATTGTTGGGGTGCAACACTGATTTGTCATCTTGCAAGTACTTTTGCAAAAGAGCACCCATAGTAGGAATAGTTTTCCCAGTGTTTTCTAACTCCCTCTTAAGAGTTTCATTTCCGAAAGCCATCTGCTTGGCTTTGATTACATGCGAACACTTGTCACATTTCCAGTTTGATGTGACTTCAAGAGGATTCTCACACACCATGTATCCTCGGCACTTTGAACACAAAATACAGCTGAAGTAGGTGCCGAACTCTGTGGGGTCGAGGCAACGAGAGCAGTCACAATCAAAACACTTCGACATCTTTAGGTGCTGTCTACGGGCCTGAGTGCTCCATAGTGTTTGAGTGTAGGTCGCACTAATCGTTTCACCTTTTTTGATGTCAGTTGTAGCCACCACAGCTATCGTGAAATTATCTCCAACAAAAATATGTTTAGTGTTGGGTTTACAATCATGTGACAACATTGCTGCTTTAGGATACAACGCTCTGATTTTTACATTTTCTTTCTCTCTCCTCACTTCAAATGAATTTGTATCCATCACAGCAGCTATTTTTAAAATGGTTTCTTCGCTATGTTGTGTTAATCCTAAAGCTTTATGGATATATCCGACAATGTTCACCTTGAATACATTGTATAGAGGAGTGTTGATAAGGGCCTCAAAATTCGAAGCCAAGGAAAGCACTTCATTTAGTTTTTCCGGTGGCAAAAGCAAACACCTCAGAGGCACTATAGTGCTATAGGCTGGTTCTATTTGCCGTTCCTCCTTGTAAGTTATGATTGTTTTACGTTTGCCTTTTGCCAAAATCTTGCATTCTAATTGGTGCAAAGGAGTGTTTTCACACCTCGGGGAACATAGAGGCCAATTACAACTACCACAGTGGTAAAAACTCTTTGGAGTTTCGTCGTCAAGGGAGGACCCTAAGAGAGAACGGTAGCAGCCGAGACATTGAGGGTAGGAAGAGACTTTCGGTCCGCAGACTAAGGGTGGTTCCTTCACAATCACTTCACCTGCAGATATGTTTCTTGTCGCCACCATGTATCGCCCGAGCTTATCAGAAGTGGCTACCTCGTAACATCTGCACTCGTTCTTGTGCACTTTCCAGTGCTGCTTTTGGTGGTCTTTTCCACAGTAGTTGACTAACCTACACACCGAACACCTTTGACGAGCTGGCTTACGGCAGACGGCGCAAGTCCCTTCCATGCTGTCAGGATGTATCTGCAACAATTAATTATATAAAACATATGGAAAATAAGACTTTTATTTCTGTAATATAATCAATCCTAATTTGAATCATTTTCGCTAATCAGAATCATTTACATGTCCAATTATTATATAGAGATTCGTTTTCATCTGGTGGGGCCTTAAAAGTTCTATACAGAGTTATATTAAAAAAAAGGAGACAGTCAATTATTATCACCGATTGCTTTGTTACATTCATTCTCTAAAATGTATGAAAAGGTAATTTAAGTATAACCAACTCGTTAATTTCCTTGAAAAAAATGTGTGTTTGAAGACTGTCAACATGGGTTTCCCAATGGGAGATCTGTTATCACTGCTGCTACAGATTTTTTTGGAATCCATTATTGATAGTCTTGATTATAAATTAAAATGATGGAATTGTTTATGGACCTGAGCAAGGCTTTTGTTTCTATATCTCATGATTTGTTAATTCTAAAGCTCAGTAAATTGGGAATAACAAATAATGCATTGGATTTGATTAAGTCTTACCTGTCTGATAGAAAGCAGTATGTAGAAATAATTTACCACAACAGCAAAAATTATTATAAAATTCCTTATCAATCTCTTATGGGAAAGGTTAAGTATGGAGTGCCTCAGAGATCCATTTTAGGCCCTCTTTTATTCATTTCTACTTAGGAGATTCACCCCAACTCAGTGAATTTATTAAACTATGTTTCTATACTGATGATACAACTTAGCTTGTTTCACAGCTAAAACAAGTTCTGGTTTAGAAATCGAGGCAAATTCTGATTTAATTCAAATAAATTCTTTTTTAATCAAAATAATTTACTCCTTAAAACAGACAAAACACATTTCATCATTAGCTTCCAAATCCGGGAAACTGTCTGTCAAAAGAAAACTATTCAAGTAAACAATAAAGTAATTGAAAGCATAAACAGCTTACAATTTCTAGGGTTGAAAATAGACAAAACACTAAGATGGAACTGTCATGTTGAAAAGTTACTTTTTAAAATTTCATCTGGACTATATGCACTGACACGATTGAAAATGCTTTGTGAAAAGGAAACGTTAAAATTTATTTACTTTTCCTTTATATTCATTCAATAATATTTTTTGGAATTTCGCTCTATGGTGCTTCCAGTTGATACAATTTAAATTTAATTCTAAAAACACAAAAGAAAGCAATCAGAATTATTTGTAATTTGCAACCAAAAACTTCAGTTAAGGAACATTTCATATCAGAAAACATAATATCCGTTTATGGAATGGAATGTATGTTTTTGAAACATTTTTATCTGTAAAAAACAGGTCACAGGAGTTACAGCTGGTTGGGGATAATCACAATTATTCTACTAGAAATCGGGATCACTTAGCAATGAGTCCACATTCATTGCAACTTTAAAAAAACCTAAATATGCTGGTATTTTACAGTAGATTGCCTAAAGAAATTAAATCGGAAGTTTATAAAACAAAATTTAAAAATGGCCATGAGTCTGATTTATTTGGATTACGATATACCCTTAGTTACATCTGTGGGAGAATTAGTGAAAAGACTTATTAATAAAATAAATCAATAAATTATAGGGGTTTTCTCAATGAATTTCTACACACAATACAAAGTTATAATTTACACCAATCAAATAGCTAATTTTGACTAAATATTAACTAGACATATATCAAGAAAAAATGAAAAACAAGTATTGGAAAACCTTACCTTTTAAAAAAAATCATCCAATCCGTAGCATGTAAAAGGATTTTTACAAGGTGTTAGAATCTGAATGACTGGGATGCCAGAGTTGACCAGGCCAATAATGCTATGCTGTCTAGAGGTATATTTAGCTTGGCACTTGATACCTACAGCTGATCTGAAGTTGGCATATGTACACGTAAAAAATAATGACCTTTTTAAGGGTTTATATAAAACCCTGGACTATCAAAGAGTTTTTGTTTATTCAAAGCGGTTCATTCTGTTTCTTTGACGCCAAGCCAGACTTGAAGAATACAATAGATGCTATACGGGGAAGACAATAGTTTCATTTTTGGCGCAGAATTGTTTATTATACAGTGACGTTAGATTTAAAGAAGGAGATTTATTGGCTTTTTTCACAGTTTGATACAATTTTATAGACTTCTACTGATTAGTGAAAAGTTAAAAGTGTTATAGGAAATATCTATTGCTGTTTTTACTTGTTGCTAAAATAAAGTGGTGAATTTTGTACACATAGTGATGCTTTCTGTCTAGTTAAATTACAATAGAAAACATTAAACGTGAATTAATTTATTACCTTTATTACATTTGAAACATCTCAAAGTACAAAAAAGGACAAAACATAAGTTGTTCATGTAAGTATTCATGGTGTCCGAAAATTGAAATCAAATTTCCCAAAATTATATCCTTACAAATTATAGTAGTAAAAAGAGTTGGAGCAAAACATGTTTTTAAAGTTTTTAGTTAGTAAAATTAAATAGATTCACGTTAGTATTTTTTTCTGAAAACAATATCACAGCAAGGCGATATATCACAGATTGAAAGAGTATTTTTACATTGTTTCAAAATAGGTTGAATTTCTAAATCATCTTGTAATAAGTTTTAAACTACTTTGAAATAACTAATAAGGTTAAATTTATTCAACTAGTTTACTTACAAGTGAACTCAATATATGCTACAGAGTTTAGTTATCTTAACTTTTTTTTCTGAGTGTTTTCTAAATATAAGACAACTGGACCTTTAAAAAAATACTTCATCATTTTAGTAAAATATAAGTTCTAAAAGTAATTAAAATAAATTCATAACTAAATTAAAATAATAGTTCATAACTTATTTCATATGTTATAAAACCTCAACCAATTACGACCAAGTTCAAAACGTTTTTTTCTATTGTCTTTCTAACCTACAAATATAGTAACATGTATTCTTCAGAACTTAGTATTTAGGGAGAAATTGAAATAACTTTTTTTGTCAAAGTATATAATTTGACTATTCAGTGGATATGACCATTTTGATATACTGTATCTTGAACACTCAAAAAATGAATTTTTAATTGAGTTCTGTGTGTGCATGGATATGTACAAAACCACATCCTAAACAGTTAGTCCGATTTAGATATTATTTGGTATGTATGTATATATCCACTGTATATGTACCGTTCTCCAGATGTTTTTTTTCATATTCTTTATATCTTATTTTAACAGTAGTTCATCCCTAAAACGTTTAGAAAAAGGAAATCCACATCATCCAAAAATTGCTCACAAGATTTTGTGTACATTTCATGGTTTAGGCCTATAGTTCTTGGGAACCCAAACGTTTTAGCAATTCTTTTAACTTCCTTAGAAAGGGGGTGAGGAATTGGATGAGTATTTCGAAGAAAAATGTATATATTTACAAGCCTGTGGGAAATGTGTTACAGTAGATCATAAAGGTCAAAAGGAATGTTTTCAGTTCATCTAAACAGCTGTTCTCATTCTTATTTATTAAAAATTCATAACAATAGCCCTGGTAGTTTCTATGGAAACCTGTTTCAAATTATCATCTTACAAATTGCCAACACCCCCTCCTCAGATCTAAAGACATATATCCATGTCAAAAAACTACACTTTTATATGGTATGATTTAAATACATACATTATTGTTTATAATGATAATAAAAATTAAAGTATATGATGGGTTTGTTAAGTATTTTGGTTTTTGGTAAGTTTATTCACGGAAATGTATGTGTCAGTCCACTATTTTGAACCAGTGTTATATTTATGGAGATATGTTCTGTGACAAGATCAGGTTGAAATAGTTCAACAACCTGACGACTGACAGCAGCACCGTTCAGTTCTTTACAGACTTAGCGTCGCTTCAGGAACCGACTTTTATTTTTTTACTTAGTTTTTAATTATAATTCTGTGAATGAAATTCAAATAAATTATTATATGGAACTAAAACGTTAAAATGGACTTCAGAAAGATAGGCTACTTATACTATTTATGTGTTGAAAATTTAAAATATTTATTTACTTATTTTAACAACTAATAGATGTCAATGTACAAATAAATATGTAAATAATGTCTATTGAGATATGACGGTCTAAAACAGACAGTCAGGTTTCAAGGAGTGGTCGAAAAATTATCAACCATTTAAAAATAAATAAACGGTACCATTGGGCTGACACAATACTTTCTCCCTCCGAAAAAACTATATTACCATCGGAATATCAAACTTTTTACTCGGTTTATCGAATGATACAACATTTAGCTGCTTACCAACTTTGACGTGAACGGCTGAAAATAAGGAAATAATATATTTTTTCGTATTCACCATAAACATAACACTGGGTGTTCTTAGAGGAAGTTCTAAATTAAAAAAAACCCTTTGACTGTCATTTGTATATATCTTATATACAATAAAAATTTTATATCATGTGTATATATTTGATAAACTGAAAAACTTATTAAATTTAACCAAGATTTTGTGTGGTCTATTTTATACACAATAGGTTTTAACATGGGCCATGTGTATCAAATTGATTCACCAAACTTTGTCTCGTTTGAGCTTGTGTATTAACTATATGCATGGTTCCACATAGAAAATCACGTATTTTACTGTAGCCCTGGCTGGCCTGGTGGAAGATTATGGGTTATGGCTGTCAAAATGTTAACACAGATAGTAAATTTAGCCTTTCCCATAAATCGTTTGTCGTATACTATAATTTAGAGTATTAGTTCGTCTTTAACAGGTTTTAATTAAACGTAAAAGTAAATCTAAAACTATACCTATTTTTAAATTTTATTTAGCCAAAAAACCATTTTTCATATTTTTTATATAAAATTTTTTACGAACATGCGGATTGTGTCATACCTTTTTGAACCCTTATCTCTACTAACCGTGGCATTTTAATCAAAACCATTCAGAGTTGTTGAGATGCGAGGTTTAGGGGCCTATCTTTTTTTCAGGTTTCCGGGGTAAACTACAATTAAAAAATATAGCTTCTGGACTGGTTAAAAATGAAAAATTTGACCATCGGTGTGGTCTAGACAAACACACTGATAGAAAAACGTCAGAAAACACTATTTTAGATTCAAGAGTCCAAAAACGGATGTTTCAACTCTCAATATGGAACGAATTTTGAATGTTTTCAAGTAAATAATACGTCACTAACTAAGATTCGAAAGGGATACGGAAAAAAACATTAAAAAAGTTTGTTTACGTGATTAATCATTTTTGACAAATTTCCGATACTACCACTAAACATTAAAAAATTGTGGTAAAACAGGACGTGACTAAAGAAAATAAGCAATTCTGAAGTATTCGCATTAAGTTTATTAAAATTACTTGATTTTATTGGAATGATGATTAAACACCCAGGCAAAATTTATGTATTAAATTATTAATTATTTAAAACTCCAATTTACAACAATATTATAATGGAATGTGCCCAAAAATAATTGCATTACGTGTGTATACGGAACACAAGATGCAGGTAAGATAATGCACTGTAAACATGTTACGCGTGTATACTGGACACAAGTGTCACAAGACGCAGGTAAGACGATGTCGGACGGTGTCACGCAGGGAGTAGTTAGTTCAAATTATGTCCGACAGAGCAACTGTTGAGCATGTAAACATGTCACGCGTGTATACTGGACACAAGTGTCACAAGATGCAGGTAAGACGATGTCGGACGGTGTCACGCAGGGAGTAGTTAGTTCAAATTATGTCCGACAGAGCAACTGTTGTGCATGTAAACATGTCACGCGTGTATACTGGACACAAGTGTCACAAGACGCAGGTAAGACGACGTCACGCAGGGAGTAGTTAGTTCAAATGATGTCCGACAGAGCAACTGTTGTGCATGTAAACATGTCACGCGTGTATACTGGACACAAGTGTCACAAGACGCAGGTAACACGACGTCACGCAGGGAGTAGTTAGTTCGAATGACGTCCGACAGAGCAACTGTTGTGCATGTAAACATGTCACGCGTGTATACTGGACACAAGTGTCACAAGACGCAGGTAAGACGATGTCGGACGGTGTCACGCAGGGAGTAGTTAGTTCAAATGATGTCCGACAGAGCAACTGTTGTGCATGTAAACATGTCACGCGTGTATACTGGACACAAGTGTCACAAGACGCAGGTAACACGGTGTCACGCAGGGAGTAGTTAGTTCAAATGATGTCCGACAGAGCAACTGTTGTGCATGTAAACATGTCACGCGTGTATACTGGACACAAGTGTCACAAGACGCAGGTAAGACGACGTCACGCAGGGAGTAGTTAGTTCAAATGATGTCCGACAGAGCAACTGTTGTGCATGTAAACATGTCACGCGTGTATACTGGACACAAGTGTCACAAGACGCAGGTAACACGATGTCGGACGGTGTCACGCAGGGAGTAGTTAGTTCAAATGATGTCCGACAGAGCAACTGTTGTGCATGTAAACATGTCACGCGTGTATACTGGACACAAGTGTCACAAGACGCAGGTAAGACGACGTCACGCAGGGAGTAGTTAGTTCAAATGATGTCCGACAGAGCAACTGTTGTGCATGTAAACATCTCACGCGTGTATACTGGACACTGTCACAAGACGCAGTAAGACGATCATTATAGTTAGTTCAAATGATTCCGACAGAGCAACTGTTGTGCCTCATTACCTTATACTAACAAGTGTCACAAGACGCATATGTCAGCAAATGTTATCAAATGACGACAGAGCATTTTCATGTACATGACTCTTCCGTAAAATATGAAATTAATATAAATAGTTTTCATGATTTACGAATTTTTTGAAATATGTATGGGGATACTCGTGTAAAGACCGGGATTAAAATTTAAGTTAATAACAGAGGATATTGTTTATTAAATAGAATTATATTTTTAAAAATAAAATATTTCCAATTTCTATTTTTAAAAGATCAATATTGTAATTTTTATTCTTTTGTTCTGTAATAAAAAGATTCGTCTTGGTAATAAAATATTAACGCCATTTTATTTACTGCTTAAATAAAAATTAATATTATTCAATTATTCATATAAGAAAGATTATAAAGGACTATTTTAAAACACATATTTTTAATGAACCGTTGTGCATTAAATATTAGTCATTCGTTAAAAGTAAAAATTCATACACATTATTTTCGCTTGTAACAGTTTAATCAATGTATTGATTTTAATTTTTTTCCATAAAGTATGATCACGAAAATTAAAATATGTAAATACAATAAAATTTTATAAATTTTTGCATATTATTTACAATCAAAAGTATAACATTTTAAATTACAATACATAAAAAAAATAAGTGAGTATTACTGTTTTTGTAAAGTCAATTATTTACTAGAAAACAGTTTGAGGATGTTGGCGAATGTTATAATTGATCCAAGATGATATGTAGACAATCGTCATGAAAATAAAATAGTATTTCCAAAAATTTCCAAATAAATTTTCAAAAATGTCTTTAAAATTGTAAATAGAACCAAACAACCAATCCTTAATATACTTTTTAAATTTAAAGTAAGTAACATAGTGAGCCCCCGGTGTGAATCTATTATGCCAATCTCATTATGACATTATTCTGAGTGAATCCCAACCTAGTTTTTATATATTTCCCTATTCCTGGTACCATAATTATGTATATCAGGCATTCAAAGGTCAAGTGACAGAGGTTTATTTTATCGTGAACCATACATTCCAGGATAACGTGTTTTGCTACAGTAAGGATCTTTTATTTTTTTAAGTGTCCTAAGGCCCTAGTGTCCAAATAAAAAGAAAAAGCTACGTTCATATAAATTTTTCGTAAGTGTAAGTTCTTTTATCTCAAGGATTTTCCCCTGTACAAAATTTCATACACCATGGCACTATTGAGCAAAGCCAATCAAGTATTTCTCTGACAAGTGGCTAACAATTTCGAAGGTGCCTAATAACATAAATTAAACGAGTTTTTTTTCACAGTCCATTGATATTTTTAGACTTACTCAGTTTTACTTCTAAAGAAATCGTTAAGATTAAAAACAGCATTAAAATCACTATGGAAATCATTTTTAAACTAAAATTAATTATCTGTGTTTTTTAAGTTAAGTAAGTAACAATTTATTTTAATTATACCATACACCGACTTCTTCTATTACTTTGCGCATGAAGAGATTAAAATTAGTTACAGACTGGTCAGTGTGAAAAGTTCAATTATCAGCGTCCACGGTGGGCTGGGAAGAAATGTTTATATCTTAGTAAATTATTGAAACTACAAACAAGAAAAGTCCCAGAACCGATCCCTGAAGCATGCCATGCCTCTCAAGGATCTGAGATGACCAGCCGTCATCACTAAGGCTTTATGCCAACAATCTGATAAGTATGATTCTAGAAAATTTATTCCGTAAAAGAACATTTTTTCAGTAGGCGTAATTTGAGAGTTCACTGTAACATTTCGTTTTCCTAATCGGTATGAAAAATGTACTCGTTTTACAATTTATTCGACATACGATAGCAATATATTTCTAAGACAATTGTTTCAATAATAACCCTAAAACCTTGCTCAACCCTCAACCTCAATTATTTATGATTTATCAATGGTGTTTATCACCACAAGAACATAATTATGGAAAATATTGCTGAATAAAGATAGTCGTAAAATGTTGGGTAATCTAGTTGAATAAGGAACTGAAAATTAATTTTGACATGGATATGTCTTAGCTCTGGGGGGGGGTTGTTAGAAATTTTAGAGACCAAAATTTGAAACATTGAAAAATATAAACATTCCATAGAAAATTATTCCATTAAAACATTTTACTAAAAGGCTAACCTTTAGAATAACATATTGGGAAGTCAAATGTTCTAGTTTGAAACAACAGCGAATGAAGATGAACCGAGATCACGAGCGGTCACCACTCGCCCCTACAGCTGTCTTGCCTTAGCTGTAGAACTATTGTAAAATCCACTCTGAGAAATAAGTTATAAATAATGTCCGCAGGGCTTTACAGTCGTCATTTTTTTAGTCCTAGCGGAAATGGTATGCAAAAATGAATCTACGATTGACATTCGCGGCTGTTGGAACCGACACCGCCTAGCGCAAGCTGCAAGGCGCACGGCGCACGCATCATCTGATACGGATATACATCTAATATATTTTAACATATGTTTTCCAATTCAGATCATTACTATAATTATCGGTATCAGTGACACAATTTACGTAATAGAGATTTCATATTCTGAAGGATAAGGAAGTTCTAGCAAAGTCACGCATTCCTGCGGAATGTCGTACAGCCACATGAAAAAAGGATGGAAAAGATAGATCAGGAATAGATTACCTAAGTCTCAGAGATGTAAAATATATAACGTCTAAATGAATTCCCAGCTCGGTCCATATGTTGTATGTACCTCTTGGAGAATCAGAATCGTAATCGTTATTTCGTAAATAACAACAGTTATATGAAATGTGTCAATAATTACAGATATAAAATAGACTAGAATAATTTACAATAATAATAATTCAATTATTAATGAAATATTGTCAAAAGTTTTGCACTAAATTTTGGCACAGTTAAAAATTAATTCCTTAACTGATTAGGGGCACTTCTCAAGCAACATAAATTTTAATTTTCTCAAAAATACGAGTAATTTGTTGTTTGAAATTTTTTCAAATACAGAGACAGCGCATTATACAACCGCTGGGCAGAGTAATGAATACCCTTTTCGAGAATTGTCAGTCTGTGTGGATGTACCAAGTTACTCTTATGGCGAATAGTGATGCCAGGCAACATTGCATTCAAAGAGATGAGGCTTGTTTTTAAAGAAAGACATAACTTCAAGAATTCACACACCTGGAAGAGTTAGAATATTTAAAAAATGGTTAAATGGGCTGTTAAAAAATGGTTTGCAATGATCACAGACTCCTGCTTTACAGATAATTCGGACAATCCGTTTCTGAAGCCTGAAAACCCTTTGCATCTCACTTGACGATCCCCAAAAACCAATATCATATTTCATCCTACTGTAAACATACTTACTTACTCTTACTTACTCCTGTGGCCATGTAAACCCAAGATGGTTTTTAGCCTCGCCAACGACTCGCCTCCATTCTTCTCTATCTTCTGCCAATTCCACTGTTGCTCCCAAAAATCTTGTGTCCTTTAACACTTGATCTCTCCACCACAGTCCCGGTCTTCCAGAACTGTAAACATAAGCATAATAAATTTAAAGAATGGTTTACATATTCACAACAGTCAACACCTTAAATGCAAACGTAAGGGAGGATAGTTTGGAACAATGGTGTCAATGTGCTTTGACCAGCAGAGTCCCCTCTGTATGGTAACGCCAAGGAGGGAAGCAGAATCTGAAGGTATGACTCCATTCACATCGAAACCCTCCAAATCTCGATTTGCTGGAGAGAACCCCATCGCCTTGGTTTTCTCTTCATTTAGGTGGAGACCATTTGAAGAAAATCATCTATTGAGGCTGAAAAATTCTTGATTCATTGCAGACTTGAGCCCATCTAAATCTCTCGAGAAGGACAGAGCAGTTGTATCGTCAGCATAACACACAATACGAGATATCCATACTTTCGGAAGATAATTCAGATAAACCGAAAATAAGAAGGGGCCTAATATTATAAGGAGCCCTGTAGGACTCCTGAGGACACCACCATCCAATTTCCCTCAATGCGTCCTTCATTTATTAACGAAACCACTTGCTTTCTATCAGCAAGGTATGACGACAAAAGAGACAAAGCTGCACTCTGAAGCCCATATCTCTCCTGCTTATTGAAGAGAACGGTATGGTTAATACAATCAATCGCAGTGTATTGCACCAACACACTGTGATCCATCCAAAGCTCTCAAAACAGATCCGATGACATCATTGACAGTGCTTAAGGTCGAACAACCTTACTTGAACCCAAATTGGGATGCAGTCAGAAGTGAATGAGAATCAATATAATACTGAAATCTAGTCAAAATAAGTTTTCAAAAATTTTAGCGAATGAAGATATTAACGAAATTGGTCGATAGTTAAAAATTTCAGTTTTCGAACCCTTTTTATGGATTGGACGCACAACAGTCAATTTTAGATTATCTGTGAAAATTCCATCCTGAAACGATCTATTTATGATGTTCACAAAAGGGAATTGTATCGAATTTGCACAACCCTCTAGAACTCGGGATGTTACACCATCCCATCCATTATATGTTGAGTCTTTCAATTTTGATATTGTATGAAGAACCACTGCTGTATTTGTTGGGAGAAAGATAGAAATGGGAACTCCTTACCGACAATTATGGAAAGACTGGGTTTTTGGGCTCAAATGGGAGTTAATCAAGTTCCCAGAAGAGACACGAATGAACTAATGTAATAGAGAAACCTGTTACACTGGTCAGCCAAAGGTCTAACCATCAATTGAATAACCTTTAATGTACAACATTTCTATCTTCGAACTAGTAAAACCCATTCAGAGAGCCTAAAATGGATGATTTTCATACTCGTAATACAACTCAATTACACAAATGTGATCCCTGGCAAATGAACTAACTAGTTAGTTCATTTTAGTTTAGTTCATCATAGTTAGTAAATAGTATAACTAACAAAGCTACAGGTCATAAAATTCTTTACACTCATTCAACCTTTTTCTGATATTCACCTTAAATTAACCAGCGTTGAGCTAGTATTTCACAAATTTACATATGAAATTCCCCACACGGTAACTCAGAAGATAACACTTATTCAGTTAAGCTATACGTTCCTGGATCAAAATTAGTGGCGGGCGACACCTGTCAGATCCTGAGCCTATGTGACTATCCTCTGGCTATCCTATGTGACTCACGCGTCCAAGGTACCACGCTGGGGCGGGCGACACCTGTCAGATCCTGAGCGGTCACCTCTGGCTATCCTATGTGACTCACGCGTCCAAGGTACCACGCTGGGGCGGGCGACACCTGTCAGATCCTGAGCGGTCACCTCTGGCTATCCTATGTGACTCACGCGTCCAAGGTACCACGCTGGGGCGGGCGACACCTGTCAGATCCTGAGCGGTCACCTCTGGCTATCCTATGTGACTCACGCGTCCAAGGTACCACGCTGGGGCGGGCGACACCTGTCAGATCCTGAGCGGTCACCTCTGGCTATCCTATGTGACTCACGCGTCCAAGGTACCACGCTGGGGCGGGCGACACCTGTCAGATCCTGAGCGGTCACCTCTGGCTATCCTATGTGACTCACGCGTCCAAGGTACCACGCTGGACACGACATGGACAGTCGTCAACTTACTCTTTAAACACTGCTTGACTTAAGTAAGGCTTTTGACTCCGTTCACCACGAACTATTGATTCTTAAACTTTGTTACCATGGTTTATCTGATAATTCACTACATTGGATTAGATCATACCTTAATTTTAGGACGAAGGTAGTTATTTTTCGGAATACTAGGTCCACGGTTGGATCTGTCACCTCTGAAATTCCCCAAGGTACTATTTTAGACCCTTTTTTGTTTTTAGTTTTTATAAATTACTCAGTGGACAAACTAATGCATACAAATTACCACCATATGCTGGGGTCTTACAAATATATTTACATTTTCCATTCTCAAGTATTGTAAACGCTATTAATAACATGAACATTGATATAGTCTTTAGTAAATCGGTCTAATGAAAATGGACTTAAACTGAACAAAAACAAAACACAGCCCATTATCATTGGTTACACTAAACTTAAGACTAAACTACACTTAGTATTGACAACGGGCCGATTGTAGAATATTACACGTCCGTTAAAAATCCTGGTCTTAGATTAAAGAAAGATAATTTAAGATACTTGGTCAGACATATACATGTCTGACCAAACGGTTTTGGCTTGCATCAGAATTTTTAGGCAATAAATTCACTTAAAAGGTCTTCATAAGTTATTCCTCAACCAATAAAAGCAATATTTGTACAATCATTAGTATTTTTATTTTCTATTATTTCTCTGTTGTTTAAAATGATTTGTCTGTTGAACTTGGTATACGCCTACAAAGAACTCAAAATTGTAGCGTCAGATTCATTATGAATTTGACACCTGATGACCACATTACACCTACTTATCAACATTTAAAGTGGTTGCAACTAAATGAAGCTAGGACATTTAATTTGTAAACTTTGATGCATAAAATAATTAATACTAAACTTCCAACGTACCTGGCACAAAATTTAATTTAAAAACATATATAAGTGGAAGAGGTACTAAAGAAGGAGTCACAACTCTTTCGATCCTACTCCACAGAACAATAATTGCACAATTAATTATTGTAAATGTACAATAAATCTTCTTTTGTCACTGGTCGTCGAGAATGGAATGCCCTCCCAGAAACAATCAGTATAGAAAAAATACCACAATTTTGTAAATGATTAAAATAATTATTACCAAACAATCGAATCCCTTTAGATGAAAATGTAAATTGAATTGATGTAAAAATGTTATTTGTACAATTTAAATTAGCCTTCAAAATTTTTGTATTTGAATTTTTATCTTTATATTTTTTGTAAAATTTGATTGTTAAAAAGAAATGCATTTACAAAGTTACATTAGGTAAGAGAAGGCTATAATAGGCCTACTATTGTAACTCTAATTAAATCATTGACCATAATCCCATAATGCCTGTGGGCAGTTGAGGATGATTTTTTTTAATAAACCCCCTTAAAAACTTTCCTCAAATTTCTTTAGAAAAGGAGATTTTTTGGAGGTGGTGTAGCTCAACCTGCCACGCTCCCTAAGGTAAATATATGACAAATTTCGAGAAATAAAAAGTTTGAAACCAGTGTTTATTAATGATTTCATTCAAAACGATACAAATATTTGGAGGATGATTAATTTTTGAGTATTCGTTGTACGAATGACATTGGATGCCCTCCTCCGTTTCAAACGAACAGTCTTACTGCGTACACTTTTTTCATAGATGATAATTCATACCACTAATTTATCTAGTTTCTAACCTGGTTTTAATGATTTTAGTTAAATTGTTTCATTGATTTATTTCTTAACGGATGATTCAAAAAGCATTTTTACGTTTAAAAGTCCATAAATACTCATATTGGTTACTGACATGCCAGTTTTGTCATATTGTTTGTGAACCAAATCAATATAAATCATAATATTCTAATTATAATCGTTTTTAAAGTTTTTATACATAGTATATGGAAAAGTATTTATATTTTTTAATTTATAAAAAATCCGTTTTGAGCCTGATCCAAAAGTGGGTTTTGTACTGTCTGTCCGTTTCTGTCTTGTTGTGTGTGTGTGTGTGTGTGTCGGCACACAGGCAGATAGACAGACATTAAAACGAAAACCACAATATTTTATTCATGAAATTTCAAACATACATTTCCACTCTAAAATTTGAAAATTTTGACTTAAACCATACATTCTCCGTTTATGTGGAGGGTGTAAAAACAACAATTTAATAATGTCAATTGAAAATCCAAATAATATCAGCGGAACAGGATAATAATAATGGCATTTAATAACAATTTATAAAAGGTTTTTAGTCTATACTTGTTGGTAAAAACCCTCCTATACCTTGTAACAATAAAAAGTTTCTCGGATTAAAAACTTTTGAAGATTTATCATGCGCCCTTCATACAGCGGCCCCGTACAAAAATAAGTTTGAGAAATATTGTTACAATTTTTGAAGGCAGTTTAAAATTTGTAAGTATTTACTAAGGTATATAAAAGAGTTAAATTACATTAAACTTATTCATAACATACAGCAAACCACAGTAATTTATTGAGTCATTTAGTTTGTAAGGTAGAGGGAACGTCTTTTAAATTTTGCGCTTTTTTGTATTTTTATCATTTTCTAAGTCTGTAGTTAAGGTGGTAGGGTTACCGACTCCAAACTTGAATTCCGGTTTGTATTCAGGTTGATTTATAAGATTTTTCATCGTATACTCGTATAGCTTAAGCGCTATCTCTGTGGGCTAAAAAAGTACAGTAATAGGAAAAAGAAACATTATCTCCTTCTTAATGTTCTGACCCAAAGATATCATAATAAAATACTCAGCTTTTAAAACGATAATCGCTTTGAAAGATTTGAAAAATACGGCTATTATAGCCGTATTTTTTCTACATTTTACCGAGCGTTTGATATTTTAATAGAAAGAAATATCCAGCTTTTAATAAATATTAGTTTGTTAACATTGATCATAAATTTAAGTCCAATTCCAAAGTATACTGTATTAAAATGTTATCTTAACAAATAACTAATTTTACTAATGAAAAGTATGTTTTAATTTAATCTAATTTAAAATTAATACCAAACAAATGAGCTGAGAAATAATAGATTTTTATTTATTCGATTATTGTTTTAGTTTTTGCTTCTTGAATCAGAATTATTCAACCAGTACAGTGGACGAGCAAAGGTAGTTACTAAAATAAAGGTATTTGTCAATGTTAATTATCATGGAAATAATACATTTTGAACGAGTTTAACGCCAAAAAAGAAAAGGACAATATTGATTAGATTGGATTAAGTTATTGAAATGACAACATACCCAGGTAGGTATTTTAAGCCAATTATGAATGAGAAATGAGTGTAGGTGTGGCCTAGTTATGAGGATGGTCTTAGTGGATTAACACAGTATTCAATAGTGCGGACGTTAATCCACACAAGAGAACACCACACCCACCGACCATCGTTCACAACTATCCACATTTCGTGACCTCCATGTAGCTAGATTACAGGACGTCGAAAATGCAAATCATTGCAATATCTCAATTAATTTTTTGATACCTTTATTTAAGTTGGTTGAGCAATGAGTAGTATTTGGAAAATAAAACACTGCTTCAAGTATATTTTAAAGTTTGACTTGCAGTTATTCTGTGCATGAATAAAGTCGTGAATGGAAAACGTATGACTGGTATATATCCAATGGGAACAAATGTAAACATATCAAAGTTACGAGTAAGGTTGGAAACATATGAGGGCGGTGTTGAGTTGTCCATGTCGTGAGTTGTCAAGTTGGCTGCCGTGGATGTTCCGTCTTGTAGTCTAGTGGCTGCTGTGCGCTCCTCCGGCATGTGATCATGTCATTGTGATCTGTGCTGTACAGGGATGTCACTACCAACAGAACAACACACATTATTCTTGTACAGGTTGTTTCGTAGCTCTTTACCAAACTTTTTAGGTTTTGTTCCTCGGTTCATTTAAAAATAAATCCTTTGTTTGAAGTTCATTATTGAACTGTGGATTGATGTTCTTTAAATTTTTACTACGGTCACTCTCCATCATGATTTTAAGTAAAACAAGTTTCACGACATTTCGGGATCTGGAATCTGATCCCGTCCTCAGGATAGCTGGCACCTAAAACAAAACACGATTACTACATAATCTGGTCTGAGCTGGTATAAAGCTAAAATCAAAACAGTTTTCAATTAGTCAATCTTTAGAAGGTTGACTAATTATTAATTAGACTTCTGTTGTGAAATTTGGTAACAAAGAGCTGAAATGACCTGCATTATTAGCCATGCTCTGCAAAAAGTGTCATGTGTTTATTTTTTTGATTTTTTTTATAATATGTACCGTTATATTTGTTTTAAACCGGTTAGAAATAGTTGTTCAAACACTTAAATGGCTACTTTTTTAATAAATTATTCTAAGATGGCCTATCATTATTATGCAAATAAAATTTAAAATTTCTACGTTACAAGACTCTTTAGAAAAATATATTTTTGAAAGCAAAAAATAAAAATTACAGCATTTTGAGTAACTAAGTACTTTTGGTCAGAGTAAGTGTGAAATTAAAACTTTATAAAAAATGAGAATCAATCCCTCTAAATGTTGGTGGAGAGTCCTGGAACATCCTGTTTATTACGTAGAGTCTTTTTACTAACTTCTCCTTATATCTTAACCAATTTTAACGTTTGAGAGGTAAAAAATTGTATCGGTTTGTAGTTTAGGAGAAAGGTTTTATGTTTTCAAAACTACTTTTCATTTGGGCGTAAACTTCACTCAAAGTTATTTTTCCCCATAAGTCTCTCATAAGACTAGAGTTTATTAATGTTAGTTGTGTGGGAATCCAACCCAATCAATTAATTAGCAAATGCATAAGTTAATTCTACACTTTTTGTTTGTTTTTAGCTATTTTTTGTGCATCTAACATTACGTTTAGAGTAGAATGATGCAATTTCTTGAATATCAGTATATAATTCTATTAAGGTATATTAAGATACATTTTTAGTTTAAACCCGTGAAACTTATATAGTTTTTAGTTAAAATTAATTTATTTGAAGTGCATTAAGACATACAACATATAATTTAAGTGAGAGAAAACTCTAAACATGCAACCGCGCTACCTTTGGTTGGGGTAAAGAGAAAATTCCTCATCAGATCGACCAACCAATATACGGATTAAGTCCAATAAAATAAAAACTATTGTATTTGGATCTTATGAATGACAAATAAAGTTTAATATACGGTCCATACTCTCCAATATGAGTAATATTAGTATCTGGATAATAGATTGTACGGTTCCCTTTTCATTAGATTAAATTGATCAAACTCCTGGAAAAACCCCTCAAGACTTATTCTGACGTCAAAGACTAATAACCATGGTACAAATAAAATCAGATGTCGATAATAATATTACTTTAACCCACTCTTGAATCCTCCCTATGTGTTGTTTGTACAGATTAAAGTAATAAATATAAGTACTGTGCAGTACTAACAAAATGCAGTTCCAAAATAATGTTAGCAATTCAAATGACAAAAACTAAATGTCTAACTTCAATTTGATCATAGAGATGTCCAGAGGGAATGTTTTTAGTTGCTGTAAACAGCTAACCTTATGACATCACTTCCGTTACAGTTTTCGCGTGACGTGAATTAGCACCGAACATATCCATTTGAAAAGGAATAGCTTCTAGCAATGTTTGTGAATTGAAGGTATGGGAAAACAACACTAAAGAAGACGTATGAAGTCATAACAACGTTTAAGTACTTGAGACGAATATTTCAATTATCAAATCAGCAGACAATCAGCGGTACCAGGCGATCGCCGCGCGTCGTGCGGTCGCCGCGGGAACTGACCCGCAGTATTTCATCATTCCAGATTTCATGTATCTGAGAAATCGGACGTCCCGCCCTCCAGCATGCGTGATAAACCGATAAAACAGAGAAGAATAGAGCGGATTTGTAGTGCACACGATTTGTGGGGGCACGACACAAGCCTCACGACGCGCGGAGCACACATGCCGCCGCCGCGCGCCTATCACTCAGTGATCCAGAACACACGAGGATGACGTCACCGGGACCGGGGCTGGGGATGCGAGGGAAGCAACGAGGGTGACGTCACCAGATACGAGGGTAGCGACGAGAATGACGTCACCAGATACGAGGGTAGCGACGAGGGTGACGTCACCAGATACGAGGGTAGCGACGAGGGTGACGTCACCAGATACGAGGGTAGCGACGAGATTGACGTCACCAGATACGAGGGTAGTGACGAGGATGACGTCACCAGACACGAGGGCAGCGATGAGGGTGATGTCACTAGATACGAGGGTAGCGACGAGGATTATGTTACCGGACCTAGTAATGCAAGGGTGGAAATGGCAATGACGTTATTAGGTATGGGCATACGAGGATGACGTTAGCAGGTCCAGGGAAACAATGGTAGCAACAACAGTTACATCACCGGTTCTGGGTGTATGAGGGTAGCGACGAAAATTATACCGCTAGGTGTCGGGATACGAGGCGTCGCCTGGGGTCGCAACGTGGAGATGTCGATCTATAAATATTTTTTATAGCAAATGTAGATGAAAGAAGTGCAAAGACTTAAGTATAAGTAGTAATATTTTATCATAAAAATGGATGTCCTTTACAGTTAAAAATGCTTAAACAAAACTAATTCATTGGTAATGCATCTGTACCCATAAAATTACATCTTAAACTTTGTAAATTAATTAAACATTGTTTTACATCAGGTTATCTACTTTAAATAACAGTCATTACTTGAAATAACAACAACAAAATCAGTGGAAACATCATAACTGGCGATTCCAAAGCAGGATCATTTTCGAAAGTCGCACATTTCCCAACAAAGAAAGGCTCTCGCAGGAGACAGTCCACGGATCGCATAAACAACGACAACGAGTGTTCGGACCGGACTTATCTCAGATGCTGACCGATTGCTGGACTCGACAATACATAAAGTAACAACAATAAAAATAAGAAATATTAAAATGCTAGTGAATTGTGGTATGTGAAGCGGAACAGATCACGAGGGTCGTGCCGCCGAGCTTGGCGTAATTTGTGGTCGAGGTCACGCGGTCTGATTGAAATGTTCTTACACGTTTACGGTGACGACACAAGCCTGTGACAGCGGACTGAGTGGCAGGGTGTGCTGTGACGTCAGAGATCATGTCACACTACTACACAGCACTAGGTGGGGTTGATGTGATTGGTGGTCGAGGTCACGCGGTCTGATTGAAATGTTCTTACACGTTTACGGTGACGACACAAGCCTGTGACAGCGGACTGAGTGGCAGGGTGTGCTGTGACGTCAGAGATCATGTCACACTACTACACAGCACTAGGTGGGGTTAATGTGATTTGTGGTCGAGGTCACGCGGTCTGATTGAAATGTTCTTACACGTTTACGGTGACGACACAAGCCTGTGACAGCGGACTGAGTGGCAGGGTGTGCTGTGACGTCAGAGATCATGTCACACTACTACACAGCACTAGGTGGGGTTGATGTGATTGGTGGTCGAGGTCACGCGGTCTGATTGAAATGTTCTTACACGTTTACGGTGACGACACAAGCCTGTGACAGCGGACTGAGTGGCAGGGTGTGCTGTGACGTCAGAGATCATGTCACACTACTACACAGCACTAGGTGGGGTTGATGTGATTGGTGGTCGAGGTCACGCGGTCTGATTGAAATGTTCTTACACGTTTACGGTGACGACACAAGCCTGTGACAGCGGACTGAGTGGCAGGGTGTGCTGTGACGTCAGAGATCATGTCACACTACTACACAGCACTAGGTGGGGTTGATGTGATTGGTGGTCGAGGTCACGCGGTCTGATTGAAATGTTCTTACACGTTTACGGTGACGACACAAGCCTGTGACAGCGGACTGAGTGGCAGGGTGTGCTGTGACGTCAGAGATCATGTCACGCTACTACACAAGCACTAGGTGGGGTTGATGTGATTGGTGGTCGAGGTCACGCGGTCTGATTGAAATGTTCTTACACGTTTACGGTGACGACACAAGCCTGTGACAGCGGACTGAGTGGCAGGGTGTGCTGTGACGTCAGAGATCATGTCACACTACTACACAGCACTAGGTGGGGTTGATGTGATTGGTGGTCGAGGTCACGCGGTCTGATTGAAATGTTCTTACACGTTTACGGTGACGACACAAGCCTGTGACAGCGGACTGAGTGGCAGGGTGTGCTGTGACGTCAGAGATCATGTCACACTACTACACAGCACTAGGTGGGGTTGATGTGATTGGTGGTCGAGGTCACGCGGTCTGATTGAAATGTTCTTACACGTTTACGGTGACGACACAAGCCTGTGACAGCGGACTGAGTGGCAGGGTGTGCTGTGACGTCAGAGATCATGTCACACTACTACACAGCACTAGGTGGGGTTGATGTGATTGTGGTCGAGGTCACGCGGTCTGATTGAAATGTTCTTACACGTTTACGGTGACGACACAAGCCTGTGACAGCGGACTGAGTGGCAGGGTGTGCTGTGACGTCCGAGATCATGTCACACTAACACAGCACTAGGTGGGGTTGATGTGATTGGTGGTCGAGGTCACGCGGTCTGATTGAAATGTTCTTACACGTTTACGGTGACGACACAAGCCTGTGACAGCGGACTGAGTGGCAGGGTGTGCTGTGACGTCAGAGATCATGTCACACTACTACACAGCACTAGGTGGGGTTGATGTGATTGGTGGTCGAGGTCACGCGGTCTGATTGAAATGTTCTTACACGTTTACGGTGACGACACAAGCCTGTGACAGCGGACTGAGTGGCAGGGTGTGCTGTGACGTCAGAGATCATGTCACACTACTACACAGCACTAGGTGGGGTTGATGTGATTGGTGGTTGAGGTCACGCGGTGTGATTGAAATGTTCTTACACGTTTACGGTGACAACACAAGCCTGTGACAGCGGACTGAGTGGCAGGGTGTGCTGTGACGTCAGAGATCATGTCACACTACTACACAGCACTAGGTTGGGTTAGTGAGATTGGTGGTCTACATAAGACACAACACAACAACAGCACAATACTAACACTAAAAAACATTGAAATTGACATCATATGCTAAGCGTATCAAGTATACTTAAAAATTCAATCACAATACTTAGTTTTCAGGAAAGGACTAAGTTGTACATACCAAAGTTACATCTAGTACTTAGGATTACGATATTCTCTTCATATTTACTGTTACTGATTATATAAAACCACGATGAATAATTTATTACCTACGTATTTCACAATTACCTTAACACTAAAATTTTAATGATTAAAACGAGAACAGAGAGATGTGTGTAAACTCGATCGGGCAAATGATTAAAACAGCAAATATTTCTTACATACTGCAAGTTAGTAAATCAAGAAGGAACACAAACGCGCTCCCACAAACACACAAAGTAATTGTGGCTCTTGTTCTTTGTATTCAGGTACACGCAATGCACACACACTCGCACACACACACACACACACACACACACACACACACACACACTCACACACGTTTACAAGCCCCCGTTCTCGACAAACCCTTAATGCTTGTTTCTCTGCACACGAATTACATTTGTTGAAAATATAAGAGGTTCTTTCTTTGGTTTTGTTTTGCATATGATAATCACGAAACCCGTTTCGCTGCGGTAAATTAAAACTAACTGAAAACGACTAAGGGGTTTAACATTCTGTCCCTCCATCTAGGGAAGTATATGTTTAATTTGTTTGACTAATAAACATTTTTTAAACAATTATTAGGTCATATGGACATAACAAAAATAATTTTCATACAATATATCACGATTTTCAAGTATGGCTTCTATAATCATATAGAAAAAAGTGTAGTTTTAATAATATTAAGAAGGTAATCTCATTGTTTAAGCATTTTAGCAAACCCATTAAATTTTTGTGAACTGAATAGGTGATATTTTAATTACTGACAGTAGGACCTAGAATAACATCGTGGATTTTACTATCATGCTCAGGCAAACTAGAATCAAACTCATTCTGCTTTACTAATGTAAAACCAACATATTACGACAATAGCGTAGTTGTAAGTTAATTTGTACATTTTTTATGATGATTTTAATTTTAATAGTGAGGACACTATTTGTGTTATGATTTCCTGAGTTTCCAGACTTATAGCAATAGGTTCCGGAGAAACCTTGGATAGGGAAAGCCAACATAGTCAGGAGTTAGTAGAAAGCTTATTTTCTGTTGAAGAAAAAAACTATTTCAAATTATGTTTCAAGAGATTCTCACGTTATAAGGCATTAGTGGGAAAGGGTACTTTTCTATATACTATAATATACATAATCACCTCTTTGTACACTCCAAACCTCTTTAATTACATGTCTCTACTTAGGAACTAAGAACTTAAAAAGTTCCATGATACACTGGTAGTTCTATATCAGAATAAGACTATATACAAACTATAATCTTTATAGTATTTGAAGAAACGGTACGAAAAAATTCCACAAATAACCCTAACAAATTAGCAACCCTTTACTCCGGGGACTGGGAGTTTTGTAAGGGGGGGGCAAGAAGTGCTCAAGAAATGACCGCTTCTCTCGGACAATAATTGTTTAATGAATTCTCCAATTCCGCCTCTGTGTTATTGTAAGCTTAAGTCGGCTGCTTATTAAAACACTTCACATTTTTCCCTCCGTCGTCGTCTTTTTTAAGATAATAAGATTCTGGCGGAGGGGTGGCAGCTTCATCAATATTCACATCCCCCATGCGTGTCCCTCCCTTCACTTTGTGTTTTTACCCCATCTTTTAAACACCCTCCCCCGCCCCCATCCTGCTTTCTTTACTCGCAAGGCTTCAGCTCATTAACTGTTCTCGGATCGATCTTCTCGTCTCCGAGATCCGCGCTAGGGTGCGCTAGCGGCAGCGTGTCCGGCGGCGGCCTTGTCCAGGGTGGGACCCCGTGGCCTACTGACCCACCCTCGCCGGACATCGGAAAAACCACCCTTGCCGGACCCTAATGGGATTACACCTGGGAAAAGTCCGAGCTTCGGCGAAGGGAAGGGGGTTAGGAATCCAGCCATTTATTCAATCCGGGAGTATTTTAATTAGTTGAAAACCTTATAATAACTATATAAATTACGACATAAATATACTTACGATATACGATACAAACTTCTATAAAAAAATTGGATCGTGTGTATACTGTATGTGTACTATATGTGTGTGTGTACTATACGTAAATGATTCACGTATTTTCGAGAAGAATGAATCAGTCTTTCAACTAATAGGGTATAAAAATTTAAGTTAGGCCTATTAAGATAATTGCATTGCTGTTCTTTATGACATTGATGTTGACAATCCGTCCGACCATAATTTGAATCGGTGACGTCATATGGTTATAAGGACAGCTGTTTAAAGGAAATGAAAACATTCCCTTTAGAGATATCCAATATCTAAGCTATTTTCCAAAAGGAAGTAAATACACCTTATTTATTGTGTTTTTCTATGAAATAAAATTTGCTAAGTTATTTTGGTATGGGTAAAAGTGGTTAGCTGTGTCGATTAAGTCTGACTAGTGAATTCAATGTGATCACAAATTCCTTTGTTTAGTAGTTTTAGAGGATTAGCCGAGGTCCTATTTGGTTATAATCACGTCTTTCCGAGGAAAATATCTTACCGAAAAAGGAAAAGTATATGAAAAATGAATTAGTATAAGAAAGGAATTTATGAACTTTCTTTTTAAATCTTGGAGGAGTAAAATTCCAAAAATATTCAGATCGTTACCTTTGGACAACATACTATTTGAAGATTCACATTCCAACCAAATGATTCTCTGAATTCACGGCAAGAGTTTGATCTGAGGAGTCTTTAACCTTTTGTCTCACCTTCCCGAACTGAACACTCTCAAAACACGCCAAATAAGGATTTTTCACTATGGGTACACCCTCCAAGTACACGCCCCATGAAGCACCACCCTAAAGAATTCGAGTCAGACTAAACGTCATGCCCAGCTCTCGGGAGAGCCAAGAAGAAATTAATTTCGTAGGGTAGTCCTAATGTGGTTAAATCAGGGCTCACTAGTGTAGCTAGAAGTTACTTTTCTGTCTACCTGATTCCAATCTTTGAACTATCAATTCAAAACAATTAGAAAAAACAAACAACCATTAAAAATAAACAACCGTCTAGTCTGCAGTTTGGGATGCTTAACAACATTCTGTCGAGGAACGCCAGTAATTATACCTGAGACACAGATACAAACTTCTCGGGTATTTTAAAGGTAATATGATTGCAGGGTGAGTATGAAAATGTAGTGAATGTAATGAACGTGTGTTGTTTGGTACCTACGTTGTTACTGATATACATCAGCTGATTCATTTGTCAGGATCATTAACTAATATTAGGGACATTTTTCAAGGTTAACGGTTAGTGGCACGGACTTCGGTGCAAGAGGTGACGGGTTCGATTCCCGGGATGTCAAAAAAATTTAGATGGGCAAATTTAATATAAACCAGTAGACATGTAGCGACCAGAGGCCGCGTAGCTGAGCTTGGCCTGCCGTTGGCAAAAAAGAATATAAAATATAGTCCAATAATGAATGGTAACTGGATCCAGTTTCGAACAATCACAAAATTGTGTTAAGTCTTTACTCAAGATCAAACCTGTGAACCTCAAATTAGAAAGCGGATAACATAACCACTGAGCCACCCATCCAGTCAATTGTATATTATGCTTATTCTTCGAAAAATTTCAAATTCACAAAATTGTTACCTCATTACTGCTTTGAGCCAGTAAAATATTTGGAGTGAAGTGTTCGCTCGAAGTGTTTAGCGCTTGGTCGATCTTTGAAAGGGAGAAGTGACATAAAACGCCAGTAAGGTAAATAAGGAGACTGGAGCGATCTGGAACAACAGTAACTTCGGTGCGATGCTACCCGCCACCCTGGCAGGACAACGTTTACTTTTAAAACTGTTCCCTCTTTACCTAATTAGTGGAAGTTGGCAAAAAACGAAAATCCATATTTTCTCAAAACACCTTTAAGAAGTTCAAAATTACACATGTGTAGAACAGGACGGGTTTGTAAAACGATATAGGCTTAGATGAATCCACTTCCTTGTGGATAATAATTACTTAATTATTTATCCACCGGGAGAATGGGAAAAAAGAATATCCAAGGTTTCCAATGCACATTATGTTCATCTTTATTGTTCATTAGTAATACTTAACAGAGGTTTGTGATACGAAAAGTGATGTTCTTGGTTTCCAATTGACCAAAAGGGACGTGAAGATATGACAGCAGAATTTCTGAAACTTGAAGAGTCATCGTTGAGCAGACCAATGAGCAGTTTAGTTTTTCTATAATAACTTCATTACTTATGGAACACAACGTAACATTTTTGTATGTTAGAGATTCGCTTAAAAATATGCAACTCAAGAATACCATAAAAATGTCCGATCACCTGATCAATGACGTCACTTCCATTACGCTTTTTGCGACTCGAAAATTCCTAAAAACCCTATTCGGTGTAAGTTATGAATATCTTTAAATTTATAAACCTTAGATAAAAACTGACTGAGTTAGCTAATTTATATTTACCTTAAACAAAAAATTAGCATAGTCTCTAATTTCCATATGAAAAATTCGCTAAAATTACAAAACATTTTTTAAGATCAGAATTTTTACTAAATTTTTAAGCTTAGTGATAAAATTGAATACTAAAACACCACGGAAACCAAGATTCCAAGAAATTCCACGAGTATGATTTTCTTGTTTTCCGAAAGCCACGGATAAACAATAGAGACTCGCTCGACTCGACGACGAATCGCCCGACATAAAGAAAGCGTTCTGAGACAGATAAAATCGCGAAGTAAGACAAGCAATTATTTCTAATAAGGAAATTACGAATCGATCGTGCGCGCTCCCCTCGCGGCCCGTCCCCCATTCTTTCTCAACCCTTTCCGAACCGCCTCGCACAAGTGTATGTTAAAAACGTTAATTTATTTTCTCGTCTTAAGAAAGGGGAGTAAAGAATGTCAGATCCCGCTCAAAGCCGTTTCCTGGTTCTCCCCCGTTTCTTCTCCCCGGTGCCTCGGGGCTGTGGAGAGACTCCCAGGTTGACTGGTTGAAAACTGTTACTCGCTATTTCAACCTTGACACCTATCCTCACTTTTTAGTGTTTTACTTTTTCTATAAAATACGTACTTGTGTGGAAGCTAAACCCTTAAGGGGATCGACCACTATCTTCAACTTTTTTTAATTTTTTGTTTTTGATGCAACGATTGATTTTTAATGGATATTAGGGTAATTTTAATATGAGAAAAGTGATATTTAAAAATTTATGATTATGGACAATTTTCAAATTTTATAAAAAGTTTTGAAATTGTATTTTGTTGAATAAATGATTTGCAAAAACTAAGTTATATTTTTGAAGCTAAAATTACAAGGTACATTTTGGTGTATGCATGGTAACCCAATAAATAAAGACATTAGAGAGAATATTTTCAATAATGCTTTCGCTACTGAAAAAATTAAAGATTTTAATTTAAAAAATTGAAATATATTATTAAATATGTCTACACTTAGATACCTATGCACAAAAATCTTCTCAATGTAATCAAGAATATCTGGTAAAAACTTTATTACACTAGGTGCAGTACTTACAGACCTATTCAAAATTGGGCATTTCAAATATGGTAAAAACAAAAATAGAGAAAAGGGTTTGCAAAGATCTAAAAATCTTTTTTTCACATTTAAAAGTTGTGAAAACCTGAAATCCTGGTTTTTCTAGTTCTTTTTTTCTACTTCTCTCTCAGTTTTGCAATTTTTACAAGTTTTCTGTACTTCTTGTATAAAAAATGTTTTTGTTTAAAAATAATAAAAATCGTGAATCGTAACATTTTACTTTTAAATTTATGTCAGTATCTAAGTATAGTCTACCACAAAATTACATTTTCTTATTCAGAATAAAGTGCTTTTAAAAAAATATACTAAAAAAGATAAAGAAAATCTTTTTGCCCTATAAATAGTGGCGGGTCCCCTTAATACCTAATCTGGCCTTGAACACGATTTATAGTTTTTAAGGTGTAGCCTATATTTATATTCATATTCATATTCCAACCCGCTTTTCGCGGAATTTAAAGGTGAAGGTTGTAAGGAATTAGATTACCTTTTGCTATTCAATTTTTCAGAATCATTAATTAATAGCCTGATGAATAAAGACAACTGGATTAAGTATCAAACCATCACAAAGTTATGTAAAGATTTTGCTCAGGACCAAACTAGTGACCATAACCACTGAACTATTAAACTGTGTTTATATGTAACAAAGGTTTGTGGTTAGTTACAATATTAGTAAACAATATCAATATACAATATATTACAATACAATACAATATCAATATCAGTAGTAAACGTGTTTCCAAGGAAGTAAGCATTTTTTATTAAGAAAACACCCATTGTGATTAGGTATCACACATTCACATATGATATTTTTATTTAAATAGGAAAGTCATAAGTTATTTGTTTATTGGCAGTGTTTTGTTTACTAGCTAGGGGGGGTTTAAGAAATTTGAATGACAAAAACTTGAAACATAAGAACAGATGTTTAGATAAACTGAAAATATTTCCTTTAGGCAAATCCATGATCTAACCTATTTCCCTCAGGGAAGTAAATACAAACATTTTTAGCAGACATACGACCTATCTACAACTTATACTTACTTCCTCATAAATTAATAATATTATATTTATCGTATTAATAAATATTTCATTCAATTCCCTGAGGGAACTAGGTTAGATCATGGATATGTCTACAGAGAATTTTTCCAGTTCATCTAAACAGCTATTCTTATAACCAAACTATGACGTCACTGTTTCAAATTTTGGTCGCGCAAATTTTCTACACCCCCCCAGAGCAAAGACATATCCATATATATATATATATATATATATATGTAAAAATTTTAAGAAGTTTTATTTTCTATTTTGAGATTGTTGTGTAAATGTGTTGTGCTAATGGTTTAGTCAAAATAAATTCAAATGAATATTTTACTCAAAACTTTGAAAACATTTAAATAATTTTTAAACACAAAGTAGTTTACTAAGGATTATAAAATAATAAGATTGTGAAATTTGTATCAATCACATAATTAGATAAGGTTCCTTTTTCCAATTTATACAACATCATCTTTTGAATCATTAAATACCTTGAGTGAAATTTAAACACTTTTTTTACCAAAAATTCATTTTTCACAGAAGAGGGGTACTATAGTCGTTAACAAATGAAAACTCGCAATCCCCGAAGACACCCTGGTCAGGAAGTATTGAAACAATAGTGTTAGCCAAACAATTACTTCAGGGGATGAAATAGAGCGAAATATTCATGAGTGTAGCGGCAAAAAGGTGAGGACGGAGCGGTGGGACCCCGGAATATCCGGACTTCCGGTCATCCGGTCAGCGGGCGTGTCCGGCGCGAGACACGGGATCCGTTTTAACCATTCAAAGGCTACGTTATAAACGACCCCGAAGTTGACGTCGTATAATACGATACGTCACTGACCCGCGGCAATGGACACGTTATAGCATCCTATAGTATTTCTCATATACCCAATGGGGTTTCCATAAACTTTTCCTAGGGCCTCAAGCAATAGCGGAACGTGATTGCTTTTGTGTAGGAGGCTACATATCTAGTGGTATGAAATATTCACACAAAAAGCGATTCAAGGTCCCACAGGAAAAAATCCTAAAAACCATTTTTAAGCTAACTGAATCTCATTGTTCCTTAAATGTAACGAAGAAGCCTGCCTAAGTATGATCGAGTGGTGTTAAATGATTTAAAAAATGTTTGTATTTACTTCCCTGTGGAAAATAGGTTAGCTCATGGATATATATAAAGGCAATGTTTTCGGTTCATCTAAACAGCTGTTCTCATGTCTCAAATTTCGGTCATTCAATTTACTAACAACCTCCCACCAGAGCTAAGAAATATCCATGTTAAAAATCATAACTTAAGTTTATTATGAAATGCATTTAACAAAAAGATAACCCTGCGATACAACACAGCAAAACGTACCCAATCGTGAATTTAAATTAAACAATAATAGTTCACAATGTTTTCTACTTTTCACCAACAACTCTTGAGTTTAGGATTGGACCTCAGCAAAACCGGCTAGGCAAGTATTGTGGAATATTTCAGAAATACAGGATAAAAGGGTTCCATTAGGATGGGGAAGGTGGTACAAACTATATTTTCACTGAATTTATCTACGAATTAGGTAGGTATTATCCAAAAATACGAATGGAAAGTGAGTGTCAAGATTGTGCCGTGATATTGCAGTCTTAGTTGATGAAATATTCCTTAGATATGACTGTTAATGAATAGGTCTATAGAATTTACCGACGCCACGGTCCAGTGGTAGCGTGTTGGCCTCAAGAACCGAATAGGTCTATAGCCAATGGTACTCAGGATCTACAGTTTATCGTAGGAGCCTTACCACAATTTAGCCTCTGAATGAAGATACGGTTTAATTATAAGGATGATCTTTGTGGATGAACTATTGATAGTATTCAATAGTGCGGATATTAATACCCACACCAAGGAGTATCGTATCCATCCGGCCATCGCTATAACTATCAACAATTGATTTCTTGGAAACTAATCCCGATTCAGCGAGGGTCTAACATCTAACAAGAGCTTGTGCTACAACACCCATTGGGTTCTTCTATCAATGCAGGGGTCTGCCCATGTCTACCCAAATCTACTTCAAGGCTGGGTGTACTCTTAATTTTATATTTGAGAGTAAACGTGAAAAGAATATTTTCGTGTGTAATAATGTACAGCCATCGGAAATAAGCGATTCATTGGGCAAAGTAGGACCTGGATAGTCTACCCTTGGTTTTTAATTTTGTATATTGTAAAAATATACTTTATATATTGTAATATATAATATGTATTGTATATATAAGTATATAAATATACTTTATATATATATATACTTTGTATATTGTATATTGTACTTACAAATATCATAAAAACACAAGAACGTACATGTTCATATAAGAACAACACAATATTGTACATTTAATACTATATTGTTTAGGTGCACGATAACTTTTTGAAACCACAACATGGATCCAATCTCTTTACTTAGACTTAATACAACCAATGTAAAAACACACATTTCCTATTTATATAAAAAGGTAAACTCCAACCCTTACGTATTACAACATAATAAAATTATTCGGGTACATTCAAAGGGAAGTTTCCGCGTTGAAGGAAGCGGAAGTTAAGTGGGATGATTGCATCGAGGGTATCAAAGCCGGAGTGTGTGTCGAGGTTATGGCAAGGGAGGGTGGGGTGGGAGTATGTGGGGTATACGCGTATAGGCCCTACCCAGCTGTTAAGGTTATTTACAGAGAAGCAACAGGTCCCCCCCGCTCACACATCAGGAACACATTCTTCTTGATATATGGAAACCTCACTCTTGCCATTTGTCAGCCTATAGCCTCCTGACTGGCAGTGATGTACGATCATGATACTTATTTATTTGTAGGGGGTGAGCTTTGCTCAAGCAAGGGTTGCAGTTCACCAATCTGAAAACACTTAAAAATGTTTGTATTTACTTCCATGAGGAAAGTAGAATAAATCATGGAATGTTTTCAGTTCATGTAAACAGCTTTTTTTATAACCAAACTATTACGTCACTAGCCAAATAATGTTACCGTTTCAAATTTTTGTCTTGTAAACTACCAACAACCCCCTCCAGAGCTAAGACAGATCCATGTAAAAATACGAACAAAACTTTTGTCCATACTTCTCACATTTTCGCTTTTTGTCCTGGATGCAGCTGTTAAAAGAAATTGACTAGAACAAATTCTAATGATTGTGCATATTAGAAATGCAACATTTTGGTGTTCCTTATGGCAGCAAACCTACTTAATCCTTTCCTATAAAATTCCATAAATATAAAATTTCTTCAAAATGTTTTGGAGAAACTTTTGGCTTGACGTAAAATAATGGGAAAGGGCTGAAATTAACGGTCTGAATTCCGTGCATGTAGGTAAAATACTTTGATAATCTGAAAAGTCGACAGGAAATCGAATATAATGTAAAACTTTCCCCCAAATTGATTCTCACATATGTAACTATTTACTTACTATACTTTGCACCGTACTTAGTTGTGGTATTGATTTATAAATTCACTGAGTACACCGTTCTATTGCGACGGGAGTATTTAAAATAATTTAACAAATATATTATCTGCTAGAATCCACATGAGATTACGATAAAGCTAAAAAGGCTTAAACTCCAGACCATCAAAGCAAACACTCGACTTCATAGAAAAATACAGACTAAACGGTTATGAAGAGAAGTTAATGCATAAATAAATTAGTTGAAAGCGGGTTGGTTTTTAAACATCTTTCTTCTGACTATTAATTTACCTCCATCATGATCCTATTCAAACCAAATTCGAGTAAAATGATCCAATTTGGACGGCGGTGTTTAACAGGTACATAGCGAGGTTGGCGCAAACGCCTTTAACGAGGTCTTCATGCAGTCCAAGGACCAACAAAGCACTGTTTACTCGGTTTTTATTCGAATATTTTTATTGAGTCAATTTGTTCACAGTTAATTTTCAAACCTTCACTAATATTCAACTTGGAATTAATGAATTAATAAACATAAATTAGACGTTTCTTTATATTTTTAATACTCCTGCATTGTGAGTACTGTGCTTTCAGCGTTTATTAGTTCTGAAAACAGTGTACATTTTTAAAATATTGAAATTAATCGTTGTGATTTAAAAAATTATGTAGCAAAATTCATGTGGAAAATGGCTTAGAATATGGATACAGGAATTCTTGACGGTTTCTCCCCTCTTGTTGACGTTTACAGGACCGTTACACACTTAAGTCAAACAGACTAATTTCTTAGAAATCGCTTGAAGATTACAAAATTTGATAAAAATAAAATTTTTCCATAAACAGTTTCTCTAATAACCTCATTACTTATGGAGTGTGACGTAACATTTTAGTACTTTATAAATTTAATTACAAAATAGATACGACACAAAATAGTATTAAAGAATCCGGTCACGTGATCAATGACGTCACTACCGTACTCTTTTTGTAGTTCACACATTGCTAAACCCTCCCCCTGCCTTCAGAGCCTAGTCATATCTATTTCAAAAACTTAAATAACCAATTTTTATATTTAGATAAAGACCAATCAAAAAATGATTTTGAATAAAATTTATATAAAAAGTTGTAAGCTACGTTTTCTCCAAATTCAGTTTACCTTAGAAGCTAGTTTAAAAATCATATTTACATCACTGAGTCTAGGTTAGAAATGATCTAAAAATAGGTTAGATCATGTATATGTATGTAGGGAATGTGTCCAGTTCCTCTAAACAGATATTCTCATAACCATATTACGTCACTTTTACGTCACGCAAATTGCTAACACCCTTCAAAGCTTAGACATATCCACGTAAAAATTATTCTTCGGATTAAAATTCTAGAACATAATTTGTGAACTGCAATGTAATTTTGTGAATAATATTATATTGAACTTGTCTCACGTACTGTTTAGGTTTAGGAAATCCACCACCAGATCGCGCTAGTGCACATAGTCAAGAGTCAAGAGTTACACCGGTAGAGGGTGCTGGGCGCGTCATATTCACAACCAACCTCCACGTCCGCTCGGCCTGACTCCTCTGATAACAATGTAATCGGTCAAGTTTGAGACGGATTATCAGTTGTGAAAGGACAAGTTGGATTGGTTCAAGTTGGCAAGTCCCGGGGCCGTCTTCACGTCCGACCTACAGCACAATTATAACTTGCCTTCTTGTCGATAGTTGCGCAGTTGTCACCCTTCAGACGTGTTGCTGAACTGACTCCTCCACCTCCAGCTGATAGCTAACAGCTGACGCTTGGACACGACATCGGCTGACCGACAAAAGAAAAACAAATCGAACTCTATTTTATATGATTTTTAACTTTGAGCAATTACATTTTAAATATTTAAGACAAAGTCGTGTTAGTTACACCACTCCTTCACCAGTTTTAAACCGTTCACTTGACAACGGCTGAACCGATTTTTATGATCTTCGATTTTTTTATTCGTCTCTGCTCCGAGTAACATAAATGCGTATTCAGTTTTGTATTTAGCCTCACTGTCCTGCAAGGTTTGTATATGTTAAGCTTATGAACACAATATATGATGCAATTTGTTCATATGTATACATCAATTTGAATGTTTTTTAAGATCTGATTTTGTATTGCTTTATTTTTACCAGTAGATAGCTAGATAGATAGATGAAGACGGCCCGGTTTACTTTTAATTTGAATTTTCTCTCTTTCCTTAAAATGTAGACATTTCAGTCTGTACGAAGTTTGCCGAGTCAGATAGTATGGGTTAAATACTTTATATAGGTACAAACGCATTTTAGGCCTATTCGTATATACACAGTTTTTAAGTTTCCATGAACCACAAAACGTAATTCTTTGTGGGAAATTCATTGTTAGTAATGTTATGTTTTATGTTATTGAGATTTTTATGAGTACTTCTCGAACCCTAGGGACATGTGGACTTGTTTCGTTCTTGTATGCGTGATTAGTGTTGCTTGGTAATTTTTACTTGGATATGTCTAATATCTGGGGGGGGGACAAATCAATTTGAGGGACGCAAAAGTGTTACGGAAGTGACGACAAATGGTTACAAGAACAGCTGTTTAGAGGAACTGAAAACATTCCTTTCACACATATCCATGATTTAATCTATTTCCAACAAGTAATTAAATAAAATATATTTTACGTATGTTTTTGACTGCTTTACACAATTTTGTTTTCAGCATTATACATGCTTAATCCGGATTATGTAATAATCATGTTGTGTTGAAGTTTCCAGCTCACTTGAGGACGGGATCAGATTCAAGATCCCGAAACGTTGCAAAACGTTGTTTTCAGCATTCATAATCATAAAACACTTTAGCAGGGTTGTACCTCACACTGAAACAAGAATTAAAATAAAAAACTGAAAGAAAAGTCTCACATCAATTTAAAAATGTCCAAACTTTATTACATATGAATTGTACATAAAAACCTGAATTAGTTTTGTTCGAACAGTCGAGAATTAATAAATATTATTAAATTAAAGGAGTATTACTATTCGGCTCCAGTGGCGCAGCGGTCAGCCCACCCCCTCCTTCAGAGTAATGAGCTGTAATGAATAATTTACCCCGATCAATTTAAATAATTGAAACCCATCAAATCTGTTGAATTCTTCTTTTTATTACTAAATTGAACCAGGTTATTAAAAATCTAAAATATTTCGTCACCTAAATATTTATTAATTTTTTTATCTCAACTTCACTCTATCATAGGCTTTGGTTCAGTACGGTATTGTAATCCAACTACTTGGAGGTCAAGAATTGTGGATAGCTATGACCGATGGTTGGTGGTTGTGATATTCTCTAGTGTGGATTAACTTCCGCAATATTGAATTCCACGTTCATCCGCAATGGCCATCCGTGATTCAGAGGCGAACGTGGTTCGCATCCCTCTTTAAAGCGACGATTTCTTAGATGTACTATTAATGAATTAACAGTCCTTTCCAAAGAACATGTCAGCCTTAGTCAGTAACAAGACTATAAGATCATGCCACAATCATCTTACACTCATTTCTCATTCACACTTGATTTAAAAAACCTACTTGGATAGGTCGCCATTTCAAAAGGTAGTTGTAATAGGTAGTGATAGTGAAAAGACAGTGAGATGCCGCGACGTCGTTACACATTGGCTAGCCAGAGGTGCCCGCTCATAATCTGTTAGGAGTCGCCTGCTAAAGGTTTCGATTCATGAACGTTTGACCTCTGAAATACCGGGTTTTCTGCTAAGCTTGCGTCGTAAATGTTAGTAATAATTTGCAGACATATCTGTGTAATGTTTTGATATAGTTGTAAAATGGGTTTCATTACCAGACTTGAAGTGAACTTATATCAAGACGGTATTGGATGAAAAATAACACATTTCAATACGATATTGTAACTTGATTGTGCAAGACAAAATCATATCGAAAGTATCATATTTCGACATTCTCCGAACCAAACAGCGATTACACTATTTCGAAACCCAGTGTTCCGTAAAGGTTTACACTTTACTCGATACATTCCAATGAAATATCCTATGTGGGATAGTAAAAGACAAGGAAAAAATATTGTAAATATACTTTTTATACAAATAAAACACAAAGTAAGTTTAAAAGTTATACTCCAAAATGTTTTAAAACACTTAAATTATCATTGAGAAGATTGAGAAGAACAGAGTAACGATTCTAGGAGAACGAGATGGGTCTTTTATTCAACACTACCTTCCCGAAGCCTCCTCTACCCTCGTCGAATGTCTTCCTGAACTCGTCCCTGACCTGGCCTCCACTACGACCCCGGCCATACTGTCGTCCCTCCTCAAAGCCCACGTCCCAGTCCGTGCGGATCACCCGGTCGTCCAGCCTCGTGCCGTTCACGTACCTCATGCAACTCTCCGCATCTTCCCTGCTGTAGTACTCCACGAAGCAGAACCCACACGGAGTCATCTTGTGGCGGTCCAGACCCATGACGATCCTCTTGATGTCGCCGCACTTGGAGAACAACGCGTGGATCTGCCCCTCGGTCGTGTAGAAGGAGAGGTTGCCGACGTAGAGGGTGGTGGAGGCGCGGAGGCGACGCTCCTGCTCCTCTACCGTTCCCTGGAAGTGTAGGTCCCTGTAGGGGCTGAGGTCCACCGAGGGCGTGACGGGGGCGATGGAGGTGGAGGCCATCACCTTCGTCGATACTGGAGTGTGAACCGACATTGCTACACTATTTTTAACCGTACTGTTTTTCAATGGAAATATTTATTTAAATAATCAGCTGGTTTGGTATTTTAAATAGCTTCAACTGTAGGTGGCATTGTTGCTTGGTTTTGCTTTTGGATTTTTATTTTATCTGTTAAAATGTATAAGTAATAACGTAAGTGTGGTGAAGTTTTTAAACACTAAACGTACATTAAAATAAACGTTTTGCTAATCTGAAAAGGGTTGTACCTTTTATCAATTCTTGAGACAGGGGCCCAATCTTTAAGAGTATTTAAACCTGATTTTGAGATTTTTGATTTTTCAAAGACAATCATTTAATTTATCACGATAATTTAGTTATAGTCCAATATAGTCCAAAACAATCTGGGGCCAGTCTGGGATTGAACCGACGACCTTTATATTGTGAACCGAACTCTAACCACTCAACCATGGTGCTATTTCGTCAAATAAAATCATTTACTTCAGTAGGGTGATAATTGAAAAGTACAGTAATTAATTAATACAAAATAAATAAACTGAACATAGAGTATATTTTTGAATATATTACTGACAATTACACGTAGAATTAATCAAATAAAACCAAACTAAAAATGTACGTACGAGAAACAATATTAAACTTTAATCCCACCCGACGCAAATCAAATACTTTTCACAGGAAACAAAAAGTTATTAACAGATGTCCACCACATTCTACTCCTACTCAATAATTTAACGTCTTTTGTTTTTCACACTGACATTTCAATAATGTCTCTAGTGGTCGAGTGGGTGAAAAATTAATTTATTGTTAAGCTTGACACAGGGAGCGCGCACGGCGGGCGACGGTGGCGCCGCGTCGCGGCCGAGTCGGTCACCGCTCGCGTGTCTCGACCTGCATTATTAAATGTCTCTGACTTTTTAAAATCTCTTCCCTTTATCGTGTATTTAGTGGCTGTTAACTCCAGTTATTAATTAGAAACAACCTGTTTATTGAATACGCTCGCGTGTAAATTAAATTACTGTCCGAGTTGAAAATGAATGAGAGAGGAAATATTTACGTGGAATGTTCACAGTGTTCACTTTTGTATGGTAGTTATAATGGTAGATAATTTATGATATTTGAGCCGGGATAGGTTTTTTTAAAGTGTGGTAGCATTATTTACATACACTTTGCTGACTCATTGATCAGAGTTCTGGGCGCAGTTCGTGTCAAGGAAACATACAGGTGAGCCGACTCAGTAGAGTACAATGTGACTATTACTGATAAAGACTGGAAACTGCAGGATTCGAACCAGGGGCAACATTGACTAACGTTTGGAGTCTGCCACACTACCAACTTCGCCACCGACTTACACATAAAGTTATAAAGCTGTAACATCTAAAGCGTTTTAATTCCTCAGGATCAGGTATAGGGATATGGTGGCATGTCCTATAACAGCTACTTGGAGGCCACGAATTGTGGATAGTTATAAGCGATTGTGGGTAAATGTGGTGTAGAGAACACTATTTAACGTTCATCCGCAAAGACCATCCTCAAAATTAGACCAATTTGTAAATCAGAAACAAAATTGTGGTTCGTTTACCGCGTTAAACTGTAGGTCCCTTAGATGTCATTGGCTGTTGGTCTAATAATGAACAGTCCTGTCTAGGAATATGTCGACCTTAGTTGGTAACAAGATTACAAGATCGAGCCTCAATCATCTAACACTCATTTGTCATTTTTTCTTGACTTATATCTGATAACTACAGATATTAGATTAGATTAGATAATTGAAATGGCAACCATACTACAAGGTAGGTATTTTAAGCCAATTGTGAATGAGAATTGAGTGTAAGATGATTGTGGCGCGATAGTTATTGGGTCAAAATTTCAGAAAGGTAAAGGTATATGAAATGTAGTTGTTTTATAACCATATAATTGGTTGAAAATCATAAGATAACTCAACAGAGAAGTTGTACGTAACAAAATGTTTCAGGCTATGAACCCATTAAATATTTGGTAGGTAACGGAGTGTTTATAAAAATATAGGAGTAACATAGTAGCTTTGTTACATCCTACGCAACAACATGGAAGTGTAGTTTTGATATAAAACGCAATGGTAATTTTAAAGACTTGAGGTAGGCTACATTGACGAGATTGTATTTGTGTGAGTAACAAAGCAAAATAAACTCATTGAGGCTCATAGTCTCATTTGTCATGTGATGATCGAATACACAGAGTATTAATAGAGTCTTAGGAATACGTGTTACACTTGACTATAGCCATCGAAACGTACTCAAGCAAACATAAAACATTTTCAACATAATGTGCAAAGGTAACAAAGCTAGTTTCAGTAAAACTGCTTTAGGATATTACAGTTTTTTTAACAGATCAGAAATGAGTGGCAAAATATATTTCATTGGACTAATATGATTACAGGTAATTTAGAGGTAACAAAGATAATAATTTTAGAGCATCTGTCTCAGGGTTTTGTAGTGTTTTATTTTGGTTAGGTTAGGTTGGGTTAGGTTACTATTTATAGGCGATAATAATTAAATACTGTACGTTACATTGCAAGCTAAATTAATTCATAGTCAACCCATCAAAGGACAAACTATCTTTGTACTTTGGAAAGTAGCTAAGGATTCGTTCACAGACCAAAGTGCAGGCCAAGTATCTACGCTCTATTTCGGCGTACCTTTTCTCTGTGTTTGTCATTACTCTTGAAACGTAAAAGACTGAAAAATACTTTCCTCCATGTTCTTGTTCAAAAAACCTCCAAGGGTAAACGATGATGCATCTGAAGAAACACTACTTGGGGCATTACCTTAGAACTAGAGATGACTTCTTTTCAATTTAAAAATAAATTTTCTTTAATTGGAGTCCAAGTGATGACCACATCTTTCTTAAGAAGATCACTGAGAAGATGAGAAATTAAGGTTGCATTTGGAACAGACTTTGTAAGGCAGCTAAACATACCTAAATAACATTGATGTTCGGCTTTGTTTATAGTAAATGGAACTCCGTTATTGCTTTAACTTTGTCAGAGTCAATCGTTACGCCTTTGCTACTGAAATTCATGTCCTAAAAACCTTATCCTGGATTGATAGGCTTAAAATTGTTTTAATAGAATCTGTACAGTTTCCACTGCACATTTCTAACAAAGATATTTTCATGGGATCAAGTTTTTTTGTAAACACAAATTAATAAGCACACTAATGCAGTGTGTCTTAGAGGAGGGTAGGCCACATACAACATATAAAACACGTAATAGTGTGACAAAACAAAACGTGTTCATAAAGAGCAACATAGGAGTAACAACGCAGTGTTACTGAGCCGCAGTCAACACAGTTGCTGTACCGTGACCTAAAATGAACCTAAAATAAACTTAAAATAAACGGTGACGGGCTTCGTTGAGGTTGACGGAATTGGTATTGCAATACACGTTTTTACGTTTGTCCTATTCCACGATTTTATGGTGAAGGGGGGCAAGTTTTGTTTTTACGTTTATACTATATTTTAAAGAGATATGCTTCACATGATTATAATATTTCAGTTAAGGGTAAAGCACTAGCCACCTCTAGGAATACAACTTGTTTTAATAGAAATAGTAAAATTTTTGACCTCACATTGGACAAAGGACCATTTTAAAGGAATAAATATATTTTTTAATCATATTCCTCACACCAAAACATAGTAGGCCACATATAGCGTATGAAACACGTTGTAACGTGACAATATAGCAAAACGTTTTCATAAAGAATAACACGGGAGTAACAACACATCGTTGCCGAATCCCAGAAAACACAGTTGTAGTTCCGAGAGCTAGATGGCGCGACGAGCGGCGACAACGGATCGCGGCCAAGAAGATGGTGACTAAACAACAGAGAAAAGAATAAGAAGGCGATCGCGGGCTCGTTACCACGTATGGTGTACGGCCTAATTGACGAAGGCCCGATCGAGAAACACTACGTTCCGCTAGCAATTTCCCTCGAGATGTTAAAAATTTATAATCCTCGATTTTTAAATACCCTCAGTCTTAGCGCTCCCCTCCCGCGAGCAACCCTTCTTTCCTGCCACCTCATTTTTTAATGCCACCCACCGCCCAAGACGGCCGAGCGAGCTCACATTTTAATCGATTTCATTTGCGCGCATGTGAGACCGAGACTGTAGCTTGTAGGAATAAGAAAAGAAAGAGCGAGAGAGACCGACGGGCGAGAGAGATAAAAAATGTTGCCTATGTAAAATACGAAGGCATCGCCGGCTCCCCCCCGTCATACGGGAAGACATTCTCTTTGTTTCTCCCTCACACAGTTTTTCACTGCTTACGTCATTAAGAGCTACGGGAGGGGCAGTTACTTATGTATATGCGTTAATCTCGAGACATGCAGCCCTCTCCCTCGTCTTTCGGCCTTCTTTTTAATTATTCGCGGGCGCCGCACTTATAATAAACGCGGGCGATTTTGCATTAATTACGATTAATTGCCTGATTAAAATTCCGAATAGGTGGCCTTTGATGTGGAAAGTTGTGAGGAGTTGATAAAACGAAAGTTTTATTCTGAATAAGGAATGACCGGGGAACTGCTACATCGGATATAAATGTTAACGGAACGACCGAACATTTCGACCAGTGCAATACAGAAGGCCGGTTATGCCTCCGCGATGTCTTCCTCTTCCTCTACAAAAATATTACGGCCTACCGAGCCCACAGGCTTTTATAAAACTTCATCTCTATTGCTCTGTTTTGTATGGTATGTTTATCAATACAACTAAAATGTTATTTCATTTGGAAAAAATTATAGATCATAAATATATATTATAATAATAATTTATCCTTTTGTGGACTCATATTTTTGTCACATTATACACAGTACACACTTATCATTACCAAACGTCGATCTATTGTTTTTAGGTGGTTTATAAGCATGTGCAAGTTTAGTATTGTATACAAAAATGTGGAATAAACCGTCCAAAACCATGTCTTGCTGATACATAACTTGAACCTGTCGTTAGGTATTTGTGATAGCCCAATAAGAAATCGTGACTAGGTCCAGAATCGAACCCGCGGCTCTCTGATTTTAAGTCGAAAACGTTATCATCAGTTACACCAACTGGGCGTTAAAACTTTCAGTCCTCACCACAGTATAGCTATTGCCGAAAGTGACTTCATCAAGTAAACGAGTTTCCACATTAAGCTAATTCAAACTTCATGTAAAAAATGAAATCGAGATTTGCCAGATATTTTATCCTAAATAAATTTTTTTGTATCAGTTTTGTTGTTTTAATATTTAAAATTTTCCTACAAACAATTTAACCACAAATATATCTAAATAAAGTATAATTTTGAGCCAGTCAAATAAGTTTATTTTGTGTTTCAGCAAAACGATTTCTATTATTATCACATACTCGTATGCCATACTCATCTTTAACTCCAGTTCAGCTTAAAATACCGACCAGAGAGGGTTGGTGTCTCTTCTATGAATATATAAATCTGTGTTGGCAAAGATTGACACTGCAAAAGAAATCAAGCGATAATTAACACACAATTAATGATGTTTTACTCTAGTAATTTGCCTTTTTTCACATGAATTAATTGGTAGTATAATTCTGAGCCCCAAATATTAAAATTTAACTACAAAAGTATAATTTTATGAATTATAAACAAACTTTAGCATGGTGATAAAAAACGTTAAGCCTGATGATTACTACAGTTAAGGTTGATCAAAACAACAGTTTACAGTAGCCTAATCATAACAATAGTTTAGCTTTATCAAAAACAATAGTTTAAATTGATTATAACAGTTAACTTAATCGAAACATAATTTTAGCCTAATCATAACAACAGTTTAGCTTGATCATAACAACAGTTTAGTTTTATCAAAACAACAGTTTAAATTGCTTACCTTGATCATAACAACAGTTTAGCTTGGAAGGCTTGTGGTAATTTAATCGTACGTAAATGATATTCTCAGAAACGTAAGCACATCCGGTGTTTTACTTAGCGTTCCATACCAAAACATACGCAAAGCCGCGACGAGAACTGTATTTATAAGTAATTCTACTTTCTTCTGAAACAAAAGTCTTTTTAAAAGTTCTCTGTCACTTTGAGTATACATATCCCGCATGATATCATGCATGTGAACAATTCCACTATGAAAAATCGTGTTTACTAATAGTGTCATAATTTGAACATATTTCTTGTTTAACAAATTCTAATACTGTCTTTTTAATTTTGGTGTTCGGCTAATATAACTGTTTCATCAGGATTAAATTGAAATGTGTTTGACATTTGCTTAAACCAATGAGTTTCTTTCAATGGACAACATTTCTTTCACCCTATAAAACATATATAATGTTATTTTGTTTTGTATAGAAGTGAATAGGGGTTTCAAAAGAAATATGCACAAAAAACTAATCTAACAATTGTTAGTACCATTACAATATTAAAAAATATAACGGAGTAAATTTAAATTTTAACATAATGGTATTTTTTTGTGCTTATTGAATAGTACAGGTTAATCATACTAACTATCAACTTTTAAACACTATGGTTATACATGGATATTTTATTTGTCGTGGCTGCAATAATTGGGAAACCTCATTAAATAAACACATATAAAATTAAAATTTATATAAGATGACAGCACTAAACTCTCAAGATCTGTAAATAAATAGGAAATAAAAGTACCAGCGTATCTTCACAATTCATAATAATAAACCGAATAACACATCTTCCTGAAGACATGATTAGAGCTTTTGCACAAAAAATTGCAAATGTTAATTAGTATTCACTGAGCTGGAAGTATTTCTTTAATCTCTATTATCATTATTGTTATTATCGTTATAAAATTTGCCATTGTCTATGTAAAACCAGAAAAATCAATATTTGTCAGCTATTATTTCTTATATTATTAATTAAATTTAATGAGTAATTAAACTTCGTACAAATCATATTCTGTCTATGAATATCTTGTTTCTTGGTCTTGGTTCTAGTTACTAAGTTTAAACTGCTCCCTAAAATACTTGATGAAAATAATAAGTTTATTTTGTACATAGAGAGATGTAACGATTCGTAGATTGTCTGAACATGTATCTTGCACATCTTCAAGCAAAACTTTAAATTTTCAAAACAATTTTTTAGGAATTGCTACTAATACACCATGCTCAAATTCACAAAAAGCTAAAATTTCGAGCCATTTAGGAATTCTTAGTAAAATTAGGTAAATATAAAAAAAACTGTAAACCAATCGATCGGTGCAATTAGATTTATCATTGGACAGAGGAAAGTCAATAGAAGACAAAAAGCCATGATTAGCGTAGAGGTATTTTTGAGTGACTAGATGGACGTGAACAAAAAGTTATAAGGTGTCTCCATTGGGGCACGCCCACGTAAGCCCGCATAAGTCAAACGATAGACACCATAGTAAGTTAAATCAAAGTAAATGAAAATATTTGGATGAACTAAATTTGTTATTCCTATTTTCGCTTAAACATTGGGTGTATAATCATGTACAATTTTTTAATTGTTCCAGAATAACGTTAATGAAAAAATGTGTTACCGAACAAATAGAATTAGTTGTTTATAGCTGTTTGGATATTTGGATATTATTGTCATGGATATGTCTTAGCTCTGGAGGGGGGTGTTGGCAATTTGCGTGACCAAAATTTGAAACAGTGACGTCATATGGCTTTTCACATCTGTTAGAGGAACTCAAAACGTTCCTTTTGACATATCCATGATCTAACCTATTTCCCACAGAAAAGTAAATACGATATTTTTTCTTTATATTTAACTCACTCACCTTAATCCTAAATTTAAAAATGTTCAAATAACCTTTACTAAAATTAGGATCTATCTAGAATTGTTTTATTCAGAAACAAGTTATTTATGAAATTCGGAATTCTGTAGAATAGTTTTTAATATAATTGCACAAATATACTGAAATTGCTAATATTCTATACAACGTCAAAAATTCAACCTCAAACTACAATGATCCGAAATTTTCAAAAATCACACGCTCCTCTGTTTGATATTCCAGTGCAAGAGATGGAATGTCGGAGCCGTTGAGCGGGGTTTAAGAAAGGAGTCTTAACTCATGTAAAGTATGTAGCCCCCTTAGGCCCGTATTATACCTCATGTCTCTTTGTTTAACAACTTTTTTATTTACATTCCCCGGCCATTTTTCTTCCAAATCTTTTGAATGCTTGGCGTTTCAAAGCCCCCAGCCTTCTCTAAAATTACTGCGGACATGTTGGCTTTGTTGGTTAAAATTATTCTTAAAGAAATTTTGAAATTTTAATCTTGTGATCATAAGAGCAGGTACAGGTAGACTTAATTTTGTAGTAGATTTTTATGTTGGTTTCCTTTAATAGTTCTTTGTATAATGTTGAAAATACAGTAATTTAGTGGCTTTGTTAGGCGACTTCAATTTTAAGTTAAAGACTCTCATAAGAGTTATTATTCGCTGCAAATCTTTTATAAACTCACTTCCAGTTATGCAGAACCAAACATCATAGCATTTTTGTAAAGATTTTGCTCATGACCTACACTAAAAAAGAGAATAAACTTTACTAATCATCTTATACATTTTACAACCTAACACATATTCATTGTAACTAAAACTAATTTGAAACATCAATACAAGCCTGTAAATATAGACGAATAGATAATTTGGATAAACCAACAATTATTTAAAAAAAATTTTTTGGTTTAAACATTTCAGAGCTAAAACTGAGGAATTCAGTTATTCACTAGGTATTTTCATAAAAAAATACACACAAGCCAGTTCTAAATTTATAAATGTATGTACCGTAGTCTATTAGTTATAGGAATTAGATTTGATGAGTGAATTAGATGATGATTGGGAACTAGAGTAACTGTTTGAAATAATTTTAAAGCTAAGAACATAGTTTCCTCTGTGGAAAATTTGCTTATTTAGTTTTCCACTACCAGTTTGCCAACTTTTTTGGTTGCATGACTCAGTGTTAGAAAGAAGATTATTATTATTATGACTACACTCTTAACTCAAATAAAAATGAGTTAGAAAAACTAAGAAATAAATAAAAAGGAAAATAAATTATCAGCTCAATTATTTAGTATTCATTTCAAATCAGAAAAACTAGATTTAGTTAGAAAATGTGTACCTTTTGGGAAGATTTTGATATAGTGTAATAGGTTTGAATAATGATCAATGTAGACAAACTAATACTACTTTTAATTTGACAGCTGGCTATTTATTTCAGTTTAGCTGTTATTTATTTTATAACTTCAATAGATCACGCTTTTAGTAAAAATTTAAAAACATGTTATTAATAATATTGAAAAGCTTAATTTCTCAGAGTTCATTAGTTTCTACTATAAGAATGTTTTTTCTTATTTAAAATTGTTGAATTAGAAAAAAATCTCTAAAAGTTACAGAAAATAATTTTTATCATAGTGTTCGGCGTTACAGAAAGACAGACACACAGACAGATGGATATAAATAGAGATAAGAACACATTGTTGTGTTAACTATTATAATACTCTAATGGAAAGGAACTAAAAATATTTTGAGCTTTCATTCAACCTACATTGAATAATTTTGATATCGAGTAAGAATTGCTAAGCCAACAAAAAAGGTTACATTATTAGCAGTCAGGGTTTGGAACATTTCCTAACAGTTTAAAAAAATTACCACTGGCGATGAAGTGCGCAAAATACATACTACAAACTCGATCGCTCGAACGAAGTAATGACCATTGTCCAATTCCAGAGACGGATATAGAGGCCCTTGGAGTATTATACAGCTGGGGAAGCTGGATCAATGAATTATTGGGCCAGTCAGGGGACAGGGTCTGTTGTTTGTATAGGTCTAACCTTTAATGTCCATCTTGGGCTGATGAGGCCCAAAACAGTTATAGAACTTTATATTTGGCGGTTGTGGAAGTTTGTACTCCTCGATCCCAGTCATGTTTTTATGACTACACTATTTACATTATGTCACAAGAATAAACTGAATTGTTGAAGGTATGTTACAGTAGTCAGTATACGTCTCACAATTCTTAAACACTGAGTCAGTGCTTTTTTGTGAACAGTAAAAATGGCTTCAAAATCGTTACCTGTAAAATTATTTGTAGGTTTACTTTATTCTAGCAGTAGCCCCGTACTTTGTACAGGTTGTGTGATTTAGTGTCAACTATGAAGCAAGATATTTATAATTATGGCAAAATATAAACCTAAAAATTTAAACAAATAAATACAAGAAAAAATAAATCCTCCGTTCAATTTTTTAAGGTTGTTTTCCCAAATTTTATAGATATACCAATGGTTTAATTAAATACAAATAGTGGCAAAATATATGGGAGTAGTGAAACCTACAATCTGTAAGAACAAGGCTACAAAATAAAGGTAATGATTTAAAATAAGATAATTTTGAAAACTAAATTGCCAAAATAATATTGATTTTAATTTGAGAGCCGGAGGCTATTCCTTCCTATTGAAACTTGTATAAATCACAAGTTGAGTAAGTAACATTATATTATGTTAATGTCTAAAAGCGGGGGTTTTAGAGCTCATTATTTTATTTTCATAGAGCATGGGTAAGTTGAAAGCAATCAAAACATACTCCAAAAGGTGTAAAATAATGAAAAAAGAGTTTCCCAAATCTTGGTGACCTATAGATAAAACTAAAATTTATGTATTTATTTAACACATATAGAACTCAGTGCGTTTTGTGTGTATAGTTTGGTATATGTTTGAAATATAAAGATACGTTCAGCTGGTTATGAAGCATGATTACTCAATTGAAGGAATAAAAAGACGAATCACTACGAGTCTTCTTAGAACTTTCAACTTGGGTCCCGACTAATAAAGTAAACCTTTCAAATCTCTCATTCGGATACCGACAATCAACTCAAGAGCGGCAGATACATAGACGACTGTTAATTACGTTGTATTCATTTGGCAGCTGTAATGAGTAATATAACTGGGATGCGCGAGTTATAAAAACGGCGACGTGTCTCAAGACGGAACTAACGAAGAAATTGATTTTTCATTCGGCTTGTTACGCTCAAGACAGAAATTACGAAACAATAGCGGTGCGGAGACCCATTGTTTGGACGTTCTGTTTAAAAATTCAGTTGGAGGCTTAGAGCTTCTTCAGTCTTCCATCAATTCATCACCCGGTTAAAGAAAACAACTTATCACTTGGGAACCTCTTTTTTAATCCGAATCTTTGCAATTAGTAGAAGTATCCAGCGCCGGAACACACGCGGAGGGGGGGAGCTAAGGGGGTGGCGGGGCGCTTTTTTCCACCGTCTCAGTCGCTCTCGCTCGCGCCCTTCTCATTTATATTTTCTCTCATTTTGCCCGGCCAGATTTTAACGATTGCGCGAGACTTGTACACAGGCAGAGTAAAAGAATAGAATCAGACGCTCAGCGGGCGCGGGGCGGAGGGGGACGTTGGCCGGGGGGGCGAGTTGATGAGTGCGGGAGAGAGACGGAAAATGAAGAAATTCAAACTAAGACACATCCATACATTTTCTTGACTAAAATAGGGGTGGAATTTACCCCTCGGTCTTTCTCACTTGCGTACGTATGCAAAATAAGAAGTGACGGCTTCGTTCTGGGCGTAATTGTGCTGCCCGTCTATTGTAATTAGTTTTTGCCGGAATGGATGAGTCGGCGAAATAACGGAGGGCTCCAGACAATATGTTATTGACGTGGGCTCCAGCACTCCTTAGACTTTCATAACCTTTGTCGAGTGGAATAGTGACCTGTTATTGGCGCTCACTTTTGATCTTGGCATGTTTTCGTATTTTACACCTGTTACATGATTGTATTTTAAAGATCAAGATTTTATGTGCGGTAAGGTTTAAAGATAGCTTTGTATCTCTTATACGGATTTAATACGCTTTCAATATACGTTTTATTAAAAAAAACTTTAGGACCGTTTTCTCCAAATCCAGTTTAACTTTGTGGCTAGTTTAAACATTACATTTATGTCTGAAGGGAATGTTTCCAGTTTCTTTAAAAAGGTTCTTATAACAATATGAGATCACTTCCGTTGTACTTTTTGCGTCTGGAAAATTGCTAGCTCCCGCCAGAGCTTAGACATATCCATGCCAGCGAGATCATTAAGACAAATTTACCACTATAAAGTATACCTGAGTGCCAAATGACAACACGTTATATCCAAGCCGGGGGGTATCATAATAAAAAGGTTTATTGTAATACCATACAAAAGAATTCAATGTTTTCAAATTCAATGTTTGAAAATTGACTACACTCTATGAAGGTAAATATATTTCTATGCTCTAGTTTTAAATATATTCGGCGTGGTCCTAAACAAAGGTCATTGTTTGTAGAATTCATTATCTAATGCAATATACGTATTTGAATATTCTTCGGTGGTTATATTACCCGCTACATAAACTGAAGGTTACCATTTCTATGCTGAGCAAATTCAATAGATAATTTTTTGATTTTTCAATGCAGAACCTAGTTACCTTTGTTCATTGGGCCAATAATTAATGATACTGGCAAATTAATGAGCTGATCTTTAGCAACGGTAACAATGCTAAGTATCATCAAATTCGTTACATGCACTCTATATGTATATTTACTTCAAAATACGATGAATAAAGAATATGAATATTAAGAATACACTTCAATTATTATCAAAAATAAAATAGCTTTACTTTTTTTACCAGTGGGATCTTATAACTACTGAAGATGAACAAGTTTAACGTAAAAAGATTATTGTAAAATCACACTTGAAATGTCAGAAGGTGGCTTCACAAGAAGTGAATAATTAAAGTTAACTGAGAGAAACATGAATACTGATATTCTTCACAAAATAAGACATCTTTAATTAATATAAATGTTGCCATGCTAGATTTCAAAACTTCAATTTTGAGAACAGATTAAATTGTAAATTACTTGTAATTTTTAAGACTACTCAATTTCCAAGAACATTTTAATTTGACGGGTAAACGAAATTACCTATAAAGAAATAATCGTAAACTGAGTGTGTTTATTATACAGGAGTTAAAATTAATCATTCTTGATACTGTAACAGCAAGATTCTCTTCGGTGATTCAACTTAAGTCAATTTTTTTATAGAGCAGTTATTTAAATATCTACCCATTATTGTTAGTCATTTAGGAAGTATTAACTTATGAAATAAACATCCGCACTGAAATAAATACAAACTACTTGTATTTCTTCTTCTCTTTACCCGGATGGGGTTTTAGAACCAGTTTACTTTGCATAGTGATAATATGATGGACATATGAATAGGAATCCATATAAAATATGATTCAATCTATTCTCCAATGTATAAAAATTATGTATAAATATAAATCATCCATTTTACACTTATATGTATATATTAAATTAGGTAATAACGGGGAACTAGTTTAACTGACAGAAGATAGAATAATGCTAACCAAATAATTTGATATTAATCTGGGGAAAACTGGGGTTTGGAAATATGTTTATTAAATTTAAAGTTGTTTTTGTATATTTTGAACCTAGGTTAACCTATTGAAATACTTTCAATATAGAATAATATTCGAATATAGGCTCGAAATATTCTTTGATATAAATAGCACAAACAATTGCCCATATACGAAGGAATACTGAAAGTTAAATATATTTTTAGCCTTAAAATGAAAATTATGAGTTGGTATGAACCAAGAAACACAGCCTGGTGGGGGGGGGGAGTGAGCTCGGGGCTGTATATTTCAATACCGCACTGTGCCCTACATTTGGCCGCTTTTTGATTTGACTCTCAACCCTCTATGCAGCTTGTTTAGGATTGGCTCTCAATTTACGATGTGATGATAATTATGATGATTATGAAAATTTGAAATCATAATGGGTTGTAACGTAAGGTTGTATTGCTCACATTTATAATATAAATTCAATTGAAATGTGTTACTCAATATTTTTGACATGGATATGTCTAAACTCTTGGGTCTGAGGGTGTTAATAATTTTCGGGACGCAAAAGGTGTTTCGTAAGTGACATCATATGATTATGAGAACAGTTGTTTAGATCAACGGAAAACATTTCCGTCACACGTATCTTTGATATACCCTATTTCCCACAGGAAAGTAAATACAATTTTTTATATTCAATGAATTGTTTGATTTCTGAATAGTTAACTTATTTGAAACACTCTTAAAAATGTTTATTACATTTTGACTCATCAATGTAAATCATTCAATCAAACTCATCAATTTAAAAAAGAATTGAGGAGTGTCGCTATCAATAATCACCCTTGAATATTATAGATATAAATGATTTCGACATTGGTTTAAGCTCTGGAAAAGGGGGTTAGCAATGTTTGAAATGCAAATAGTGTAACGGATGTGACGTCAATGATCATGCGACTGGATATTTGTTTGTGATAGTCACATGTTTTAAAGTGATTTTTAAGAAAATAGTCTGTGTGTCGAATGGGCTAGTTCACTAATTCGTTAACATTTAACAAATGAGCGGACTACAATAATTCGTCAAAATTATTTGTTAGGATTTCTATTTTTTCCTGGCCTTTTCTTTCTCTTTTATTGTGGTGAATTCACTCATCTTCTCAGGAGCAGTTCTAGATGAAAACGGGATGTTCATCAACATTTCAGCATATTCTTAATGGTTTCTCTAATATTGATTATGGATACATCCATAATCTAAGCTCTCGAGAAGTGCAAGAAGTAAGAGAATTAAAAGGGAAAAGTACGGGGCCACATAGATGAGGTAAATGTATGAGGAATTCCCGATTCTCTTCTACTGTCTACACCACTCATAGTCACATTCCTCACTCCCCTTTATCGATGAGTGGATTATAGTAATCTGATTTCTGACCTCTGAAATCCTCCCAAAATCGAACGGACTAGATATCGAATTCAAAGTCTAATTATAAGGTCCAAGCAAAAATCCAAGCAAATAAAAGTTGCACTGTAGCCTGTCTCGTACTTATCACGCCCCTCATACTTTCATGTCGATGAGCGTATTCAATTTAATCTGATGTTTGACTCCTGAAATCTATCACAAATGCCACTGGAAATCGAAGTCAAAGTTTAAATTGAAGCCAAAATTGAAGTTGAATTCGTGAATATTGAGCTAGAGTCTGTCTCGTACTTCCTCATGGTGGTGAATCGGTCCTTATATACTACTGGGATGTCTTTACACAAAATTCGACCCTTATACAAAGTAATATAAAAATCCATTTCTGCGCCCCAAGCTCTTCTCATGTACATCTATAATTGATATGGCTATATCTTAGGTCTTGGTAATACGTCAGACTTAAATTTGAAACGGAAGATACGTCATATGGTTGTAAAGAGCAGTTTAAAGAAATTAATACATTCCATTTAAACATATCCATGATCTAATCTGTTTTCCAAAGAGAAGTAAATACATTTTTATTAACGTCTCTCAGAATAAAAGTTATCAATAAAGTCAACACTTTTAATGTATAAAACAAAATTATTTCTCCAAAAAGCCGTAACTCGCGTGTAAGCTAACGACATGAGACGTTTATCGACGACATCGTAGAGCTAAGGCGAGGAAAGAGGTCTACAGAGTCTCAAAAATCAGATAAAATCAGCGGCTGGTGACGAGGATCAATCCCACTAATAGACTGAACGTGCGCGCCGCCCGCCAAACGTGGTTGTTTTTCAAAATCCAACACATTGGATAGCTTTTAACACAGCGTGAATTCTAATCGCGAGACGATTTTTTACCGAATTTGATTTTCCCAGTTTAATGAACCAGCAGTGTACCCGTGTACATTTGTAACTACAGTGTAGCTCAGGGGTAACGCTCACCTCGTAATCCAAATTTTCCTGGTTCGATTCCGGACCAAGTCACTATAAATAAATGCAGTATTATTACTTACTTACCCAACAGCTGGTTAACGTTAGGTAATGACAAGTTTTGTTTGTGCCGTTCCCTATCAAAACGTTAACAAAACTCTGGTCTACTCTGGCGGTTATTATAAGGTCGGCTGATTGCGGTGAGTATAATAGTTATTGATTTGATGATATATGTGGCTTTGTTAATGACAACAGCTGATTTATTTACCATGCCCATTAATTAATTTATAGTTCAATGAACAAAGACGAAAAACAACATAAAGTAATGTGTTTTGTCATAATGTTTGGTGCTTCTAGTTTGGGGGTACAGTATAGGATGCAACATAGCATAAATTTTAGATAGATTCATAAACCAATTATCAGAGGAATTAATTTAAAACAGGTTACCTATTATTTCTTTCTGCCCAGACACTTTAGTAGATTGCACTTTTAGTAAAACTTTGAAATAATGTGCCTGATATGGCACAAAAACCCAGTTTTGAAAGTAACTTGCAATCTGTTTTTGTCTATTATGAGCTTTTGTTCGTGTAGTCTATTTTTGTTACCAGAATGTCGTCCATTGAGTTTGCCATTGATAAGGATGTCAAACCATTTTTGTCTAGTATCAGCTATTCCTCTCGAGTATGTTTTGTTTTCCGGTTCGCCCTCCAGTTGCTGTGTTATGTTGTGTGTGTGTGTGTGTGTGTGCGGACGCGCGTGCGGGCGAGAGCGTGTGTCCCGCGCCGTGTCGTGTCTCCGCTGATTATTCTCCTGATGAGCTGCGGTGACGCCTTACCCTCGCCGCAGACTCCACTCTAACTGGCTCCTAACCATGTTTACGTTTACCAATCTATTACCCGGTGTCATTTTCCTCAGTTTCATCATGAGTGTATCATGATAAGTTTAATTCGTGACGTGCGCGCCGCCGTTATGTGGACCGCTGCCGCGAGGCGCCGCCCTGCGTCCTCCTTGCCTGGCCCCGCGCCGCGCCACGCCGACGAGTGGTTCAGTGGGTACAGTATCCGCTTCAAAACCAAAATCTTCACACAATTAATTTTTTCTCCATCTGAGAAAAGGGAGTAAAGGGAGTATAATACTGGAGTACTAAAGTAATACTTTTAGTCCCAAGGGTTGAAATGTATGTAGCTTTTTGTCCCAAGAGAGTAAAAGTAATCCTATGATAGTCGATGATTTTTATTTTGTATTATTTGTAAAAGTATGTGGCATGATGGGATCAAAGTCTATTTTGTCCCTCAGGAAAACGTTTCACTTTAATCCCTTATTGCACACATAACTATTGAGATGGATTGATACTGGACTCTGATGTCTTTGTTAATTAGGTTATTAATTAATTATTTTGGCAAATGAATCAGCTGGCTATTGCCTTTAACAAGGCTTCATATTATCACCATATAAAAATAAAACCAAAGGACTAATAGCTTATCTTGAACCCACCACCACACAAATTGTAAGGCCTTGTGTTTGTCCTTTTTCGTATTTTAAACATGAAACTAGACTAAAACATCAAGAAATATGAGATACTACTCCAATCTCATTCGATAAAAGGTTGTGATTCAGCCTACACAAGGGATATAAAAACTGACACGAAGAAGGCCCTGTGTATTGTTATTTCACACCAAAAATGTTATAATGTTTATGTTCTAAAATAGTTTTTACACTCCTTATTATAACCTCCTTATTATATTGATAGTATTTATAATAACTGTATGAACTAAATATCACATTACAAAATATCCTTTTTTTAATTCATGATAGCGATGGATATTTTTAAATATTAGGTATTCATTTAAAAAAGGAGGAATGTCTCCACCTCCAGAAACTTTAGTTGTGTTAAAACACAAGAACAATAAGAAAATTCCAATAAAATGTAAAATAAATAAAATAATCTTGTCACCTATTATTATTATTATTCAAAATCATTTACCTTCAGTAAATGGCCCTTTTTCAATTAACTATCTACTTACACAGTACGTGTTTCAATCCTACAACAGACCATCATTCCAATTCCAGTCCTATTCACAAGTTTTATGAATAATTATACAATTTTAAAAGTGCAAAACTAAATGAGCGAATTTTTTAATCGTCTAGATAACTATTGAGTTTGATGATGGCTTTGAACAGGTTAGGATATTTTATGACACCTGTTTATAAATGACACGTAAGAAATGTTTACGTTATTCAGAAAGGTGGTCCAACTTTAGTTTCAATGACAACCAAGAAAACACAAGAACACGAGATGATTTCTACTCAAACCCCATTCATTCATTGCTTTTAGTTCCAGCAATCACTCCTAAGCTACGTGAAAACTCGAACACATTGTTGCAAAGTTCCATAGCCAGGCTACAGGTTCCAGAACTGTCCGGTAGAGCGAGCACGTGGCGGCGCGTGTGGACGCTGCTCAGTGCTGACCAACTCGCAACTTGGAAGCTGTCAGCAAGTTGGCAAGTTCTGCGCGCGGCAGCAATCACAAGTCTTGACAGAACCAATTCACAATTCACAAGCTCGTACTTTGTTGCTGACCGCTGCGTTAGCGCTCTAACCACTACCAGGTCCGGTCACACCTGTTGTGGTCCCCGTAATGCCCAAGTTGCCGCGTCTTTGGTCTCCAAGTTATGAAAGGTTACGACTTTAATGGACACGCCGTGGTTTTGAGATTTGTATCAATGCTCTGTGAAACATCGTATCTCGGACGCGAGAGGGTTTAAAGTAAATTCAACAGCTTTTATAGTAGCAACTTATTTTCTCACTATCAATATAAGTGAAAAGCTTTTACAAATCTGTGTCTCGTTTAAACAGATGTAAACAATAAGTTAACTAATTTATTTATTCATAGACTAATACATATATTTCATATATATATATTTTATATTTACAAAAAAAACAAATCTTTGCAATTCAGTGTTTTATTTCTGCTAAAAAATGTTATAATGGGATATAAAATAGAATAAACTAAACATCATGAGTTAAAACACCTGAAAACACAAATTTGCTAATTGCAAACAGTACTCTACAGTAACACGTTAACCCTTTCTAATAACGTTTTTAGACCCCAACCGCCCCTGCAGATCCTTGTTTGCAGTAGGTCTTTTGTGTCGGTTCATTTAAAGAATTGATTTATTCACTATATTTCCATAAAAATTACCAAAACCTATACAAATTTCTATTCCTATATCTTCGTCAATAAAAAAAACTTCATCTGACGACGACGAATGTTTCAAAAACAGTTCTATTTCCCTATCCGCAACAGTCTTTTTACTTCCCATTGTAACAGCCGATCAAATTTCATTAGTTAACATTGTAATAATAACTATAAATTAAAACACAAGCGTACACAAAGTTTTTCAGAAATAACAAACAATGCGATCGGCGACCGATACGTCAGACATCGGACAATTTCGTAATGTAACCAGGACAACACAGTTTCCAAAGCCATCTAAATGATAATTGATATGTATATTGTTTTCGTCTAAATACTATAATAATGACAGAAATACATCTAAAATTAAACACAATGCTTTTTTCTATGGTCAAAAAGATCGGAAACTATTAAAATTATGCTCAATGTCGGCCATTATGCTATGTCGGCCGCGCATCATATAAGAGTAACGTACGCATTATTTCTGGAGAGAGAAGATCGCTGTTCACATATTACATACTTATTATTTATTTGTGGAATCGTTTCGGTTAACCGAGGTTCTACTGTACTTCATTTAGATGTAATTAATGAACAAGCCCAAGGATTTGATCCATAACTACCACAACGTATTTATATAACCGGCAATGAAAATACACGAACATTTTCATTATATCGTGTTTTTGTAAGAGGGCCGCAGCTTATTTTACCCCCTTGCATACCTTTACCACTAACACATTCCACAGATATCTGTGGGAAATATGTGTGCCATGACGGGGTGAATCAGAAAAATTCATATTTGCAGCTCCGGGGTCCAAATCACGACCAGCTGACTAAGGTTTGGAGTCGCTCACAAAGCCAACTACATTACCATCTCACAAAAATTTGATTTAAACTTGAGATTAAACTTAAATACAGAAATTAATCCAAGTATAATGTTGATACCGTATCCATGAACCATCTTCTGACGTAGCTCAGCATCATCGCAGTACCATGACAGAGGTTCCTCTACAGGTCCAGGCGGCGAGTGGTGGATTAGAAAGGCCCGGGACGACGACGGTGTTTGACCCGGGGGTCGGTGAGGAAGCGGTCATCATGCGTGTGGGGTGACCTCTGGCTTCGTGGACGTGTGGCACATGTCCGACTCCAACAGCCATTCCTTCTGTCCAGATGATCAGCTAATAACGAGACTCTGTACGTGAAGGATATGAATGTTTCACTTCTCAAACTTTAAAGTTTTGACATGGAAATGCCTTAGCTCTAGGGCTTGGGTTATGAATTTACGTGAACAAAATTTGAAACAGCGACGTCATTTGGTTAGTAATGTCATATGGTTTTTAAGGTCATAGTTTGGTTATGGGAACATCTGTTTAGAAGAACTGAAAACTTTCCCTTTGGACACATCCCTGATCTAACTTATTTCTCACTGGGAAATAAATACAAGCATCCCTTATTACCTTTTAGCCTTCTTGCTAAATATTTAAAAGTAACTTACATTAATTATAAGGTTCAAAATGTTAAGTATACCCTCAACATTTTGAAATATTAATTTTGGAATTTTGAAGTTTAACTTTTGCAAAAGCTTTTACTTCCCTTAGTGATATTCGGTTGATAATATCTTTAGCTTTAGCTCTGCTACCAATTTCTATCTTTTTCACAGCTAAAAATTCGAAGGTCTCCCGTCCTGCCCTTGTTGGGTTAGGTGGACGAGGATACGAGTAAGATTAAAGCCGACTACAAAGTCGAAAGGCTCCCGTCCTGCCCGTGTTTGGTAGCTATGGAACCCACCTTCTCGAATTAGGCTTTTAATTCTAACCATTCGAAATTGGTATTCTTGCCCTATAAAATTTCAAACTTTTGTGTTTCATCTAAGTACCTCCCACCACTGTAAAAGATACCGCCCTGTAAGATATTGTATTTTATACTATTATTTCAGTTTATAAATAAAATGTTACTCTTTTTAATTGAAGGCGATAATATTTGAGCGCAACCATAGGTTTTTAATTTACGCAGAAACTCAAATTACAGGGATATCCGACAACGATCAAAACTAAGTTTTGAACTTGGAGTTTTCTTAGACCGCTTAATTTGAAGGACTCTGTCCAGTAGGACGTAAAATACATGTTGATTACAGAACTTGGCTCTCTTGGACAGTCACAGTCGGCAACTTATAATCCGACAGTTGGCGGGGTACACACAATTGTCGACCGGACCGTCTCCAGTCTCTAGACTTAATTACAGTTTTCACAACTTGGCACTATTTAGCCCTTGCCATCGACGAGTCATTCGCTTGGATTGTTCCTACTCGGACTGAGTACTAAGCAGAAGGCTACGTGTTGAGCCAATCAGCTGATTGAGGAAACTTGCTTCATCAAAACCACTGTTGAGATCGAGTATTTTTTGAGAAATCAAACCATTACGGGAAAGATGTTTTATACACTTACATTAAATTACACATATATTATGTTGAAAGAATGTGTCTTAGCATTGTTGTATTGGCAATCTGTTAAACCAAAATTTGAAACGGGAGTGGCGTCGTATGGTTAAAAAGGCTGTTTTCAGAGGAACTGAAAATATTTCCATTAGGTATATTCATGATTAAAGATATTTCACAAAGGGAAGAAAATACATTCTATTTTTAGTTAAATTTTTAACTTATGTACTTTGTTGAATGGGGGAAGGTGGGTTTAGTTTTGGTACACACCGCTTAACGGTGGAGTCACCACATAACCATCGCAAGAGCAGGGTTACTCATAAAGAGTTACCACCTGCCACAAAAAAATTAAACTAAATTAATTTTTGACTAATATTTTTCTAGGTTCGCATTAAGAGTCTAGGTTACCTTTACCATCTTCGAGTTTTACTTCCGCAATAGAAATGCTAAAAACACGACATTTTACGTTGTCATAGACTAGCCACTCACAAGTTCTAACGAACCTATAAGAATCTCTGAATTAGATTTAGTATTGGAGCTTGGAAAGGAAACACAATAGTTGAGTCACCTTACGTTATTTCCCCACAATCATGTCACAACCCTCGAACCCTCGAACCCCCGAACCTGCGGAATGTAGCAAATCACGAGGTGAACTGGACCAAGACGAGGACGAGACGGGGAAACGGAGAAATAAAGAGATCGGAGCAGATGCAATGGTGGCCGATAGCCGTGTCGTGACCCCTGGCTAATTCGATATCATAGGTTATGAAATATGTATCCCCGCGTGACGCCGTAGCTCCGGAGCTCCGTAGCTCGCCACCGCAACGGCCGCTAATCGGAGTGGATCTGATCGCGAGGTTCCATTATTTACAGGCGCGCGGCCACGACGGCCATGAATCCGGCGTGATGAGCGCACTCCCACATTTCATACTGTAATTGCGACAATTGTTATCTGTGTTTGCACAGCGTCAGTTGCTGTCTCCACTGACATGTGGGATGGACCGTGATGAGCGCACTCCCACATTTCATACTGTAATTGCGACAATTGTTATCTGTGTTTGCACAGCGTCAGTTGCTGTCTCCACTGACATGTGGGATGGACCGTGATGAGCGCACTCCCACATTTCATACTGTAATTGCGACAATTGTTATCTGTGTTTGCCAAGCGTCAGTTGCTGTCTCCAATGACATGTGGGATGGACCGTGATGAGCGCACTCCCACATTTCATACTGTAATTGCGACAATTGTTATCTGTGTTTGCCAAGCGTCAGTTGCTGTCTCCACTGACATGTGGGATGGACCGTGATGAGCGCACTCCCACATTTCATACTGTAATTGCGACAATTGTTATCTGTGTTTGCACAGCGTCAGTTGCTGTCTCCACTGACATGTGGGATGGACCGTGATGAGCGCACTCCCACATTTCATACTGTAATTGCGACAATTGTTATCTGTGTTTGCCAAGCGTCAGTTGCTGTCTCCACTGACATGTGGGATGGACCGTGATGAGCGCACTCCCACATTTCATACTGTAATTGCGACAATTGTTATCTGTGTTTGCACAGCGTCAGTTGCTGTCTCCACTGACATGTGGGATGGACCGTGATGAGCGCACTCCCACATTTCATACTGTAATTGCGACAATTGTTATCTGTGTTTGCCAAGCGTCAGTTGCTGTCTCCACTGACATGTGGGATGGACCGTGATGAGCGCACTCCCACATTTCATACTGTAATTGCGACAATTGTTATCTGTGTTTGCCCAGCGTCAGTTGCTGTCTCCACTGACATGTGGGATGGACCGTGATGAGCGCACTCCCACATTTCATACTGTAATTGCGACAATTGTTATCTGTGTTTGCCCAGCGTCAGTTGCTGTCACCACTGACATGTGGGATGGACCGTGATGAGCGCACTCCCACATTTCATACTGTAATTGCGACAATTGTTATCTGTGTTTGCCCAGCGTCAGTTGCTGTCACCACTGACATGTGGGATGGACCGTGATGAGCGCACTCCCACATTTCATACTGTAATTGCGACAATTGTTATCTGTGTTTGTCCAGCGCCAGTTGATGTCTCCACTGACATGTGGGATGGACCGTGATGAGCGCACTCCCACATTTCATACTGTAATTGCGACAATTGTTATCTGTGTTTGCCCAGCGTCAGTTGCTGTCACCACTGACATGTGGGATGGACCGTGATGAGCGCACTCCCACATTTCATACTGTAATTGCGACAATTGTTATCTGTGTTTGCCCAGCCAGTTGCTGTCTCTGACAAGTGATACTGTAATTATTGCAAATTTATTGTAATTTAATTTTAAACTGCATGTTATTAGTCTCTGGACTTACAATATGATTTGTAACCTGTATTTACCACATATGTACCTCGACTGTGTCCAAGCTCCTACGGATTCCCTATTGCCCCTGAACAGCGCGTAATTCTCTCTTTATCACTTCATACCATGTTGCAACTGACTATATAAGTTTACGAGCTGTTGTGTGTGCATAACACAATGGCCGAGCTAGTATTCCTGGAACCATTGCTAAACCTAAGTGGTGTTCTTTAATAATCGGCACTACATCCGCTTACACCGTTCCACCTTCACTCATTGAGTCTCCTTGAACCAAGTGGACGCGGGTTACTAAAGGTGAACGATGGTTAAGTTGTCAAGTAGTTTACTAATCATTATGTTGGTGTATTTTACACAACCATTTTACAGGTGAGCTTTACGTCAACAATCGACCATCAAGTTGTTCCAGTGTTACTCTGAATTGATAGGATAGTAATTGATAGATTTCGAAATGTATGCTTTTTTAATATATGAAGCAATGGAACTCATGGAACACGCATTCTACTTGAGGAAAATCACGTGAGTTATATGAGGTTTCATAGTCAAAAAGGATTGAAACTTGGATTTCTGAATTTTTCACCATGTGAAGTAATGGGTTGTGAAAAAGTAAAATTATTAGTTTTGAAATTTATTTTTATTGATATTTTTACACGTATAACCTCACTTTGAACTAAGCAAGGTTAACTTCAGATGTACGTTTACACTTAGGCCTACGCTGTAAACCAAAAACGCTACCGATCATACTGCAACTCATTTACTTAGTTTTCTTTGCAAATAGTTTCCACAGCGAATTATGAATGCATTTAATGAGCTATGGTATTGTGAAGTTTAAAGACCGTTTTTCGTTTAGCAGTCTTGTAAACTCGTTGGTCCATCTTCTTGCAAGACTAGTTTTACTGTCGTGTTGAGTTGTATGTTACATTACGGAGTTGAATATATGTATTGTATGGTATTGAAACTGATGAGTCGAATATTATGTTAAGCGTGCAACATAACAACGTTCCATAACAATTTTTCAAATATGAAACGGAATATCAATTTTTAAACTTTCCCCCATAAGATTTATACAACACTTTAAAAAAATAAATCTTAAAAAAGGCAAGCTAGGTGGTTGTACTAAAGCGAAATTTAAAAGTATCAATTTATTAATTGTTTTGTGCATATTCAAACGGTGCACCAGTTTTGAGTACAAAAAACCCTTTAAACCCTCCTTTGGGTAGACAGTTTGTACTGTATTTTAAAATCGAATCATAACTGCACAATAACGTATATGCACTATTTATTTTTACGTTATCGTGTTTACAGACACATTTTACACAATATTTCAATACAGGATTTGGAGAAAAATTATTTTGGTGGCGTTTAAAGTCCTTTAAGTTTTAACGCTGGTAGTGTCGTACTATTTTGGACTATTTGGGATCCTATAGAAATTCGCTCAAATGAGTATCGACACATTGCCTATTCATGTAAGCGCGTGTGAGATGTTCCTCCATGGTGACCACGGTCTTACATGTTCCAGCTGCAGCACTGGTAGTGTCGAGGAACCGCTCGTCGGCTAGGCACGTCTCCTCGCAATATCAGGCCTATCATCAGCTGATGATCAGCTGATCTCATCGCGATCACATGCTGACAACATCGCTCTCACACCGGCAGGTCATCAGGTGATCAAGAACTGCTTACGTCTGCACAAATAAACCAGGGGCGAAAATTGCAAAACCTATTTCATGAGATGCCAATAGGGTTCATAATATTATTTGGACTTTAAAAGTGTAACTTTTGTTTAAGGTATTATGGAAATCACTGGGTGGTATTTTGTTGATAGTGCCCACTACATGTCATGAAGACTGCCAGTTCAATCCTTGACACAGTTTATGATGATGTGTGACATTGGAACTATGGCCTCTGGCTGTGAACGGTGAGGCATCCTGTAATACAGCTTCTTGAATGATAGTTGTGATGGTCAGTGGATGTGATATTATCTAGTGTGGATTAAAGGGCTCACTATTAAACACTACATTAATCTGGAAAACCATCCTCACAATTAAATATTTAGTTCGTAATTAAGAGGCAAAATTGTGGTTCGGATCCAAGGTTAGACTGTAGGTTTCTTAGATGTCATTGACTGTTGGACCATTAAGTAACAGTCCTGTCTAAGGAACGTGTCGCCCTTAGTCAGTAACAAGACTATAAGATCGCATCACAATCATCTTATACTCATTTCTCATTTCCAATCATAACGTAATGTAATTATTCTGACGGCTTAATTTACACAAGAATACAACCTAAAAAATGAGTCACTATGTCTCAACAGTTGGGACAAAGAAAATTTGAACTGGACATGTATTATGAATATAAAGTAGGTTTCTAGGCTCTTTGATTTTTTATTTCAAAACTTTTTATTTAAATTATTGATTTTCGAACGATTCGACGCCGAGTAGACTTCTTCTGCAGGTTTTGATCCACTTAATTAAACATTGATCTACTTCCATCGACTTAAGCTACACCAGAATAAGTGTAGATTTAGTATCAAGTATTACCTAAGTTATTACCTACTACACCTGACGTAATACTGCAACAGGAACTTTACGAGTTCAAAAAATGTACGAATTCGTTCCAATATAAGGATTGGGATTACATTTCAAGGTAATTTCGTTCCAGGAACCTTCCAGGCAGCGAAGATGTTTGCCGCTAAGATGTCCGCCATTAATACATTTCTCGCCAATGTTTCCCGGTGGCCACACAGTGGGTGGATCGCCTGAAGACCATTTTCCGTTTCCAATGTCCCCGGCGCGGCGGTTTCCTCTTCATAAACCACCGATTGATGAGTCGTTCACGGACCTCTAATGACACACTGTCACCATCGCCATTAACCACCATTAAACCACTCATGTGCGACGTGGTTTTATGTTCTTTCAGGAAGAGGCTGTAAATGCGATGGTCTCCGTAGCGGCCATGACCCTGCCACGGGCGCCCTCCAGCGGGACTCAAGGGAACTAGCCATCATCACACTACCCCATGGACTTCAACAGGATATTTATCGTGTCCTGCCAAGAGACTTAATTAGGACCATCACATTAGCCTGGTAAATAAACTTTATCAAGTTATCATAACAGTCAAGGGTCTTCATCAAATTATCATATTACCCAAGGATCCCAACCAGCAAATTACATTAGCTATGTTACTTCATCAGGATATAACATTAGATAAATACATTCATCAGGTTATCATACTATCTATGGAACCTCATCAGGATGTCATATCAGCCAAGGGCTTTCATCAGATTATCACATTAGCCATAGAACTCCACTAGGAGGTTACACTAGCCAAGGTGCGTCATCAGAATAGTACATTAGCAAAGTCCTTTCATCAGAATTTTACACTATCTCATAAACTTCATCAGGATAATTCACTATCCCAAGAACTTCATCAGCATAATGCACTATCCCAAGAATTTCATCAGGATAATTCACTTTCCCAAGAACATTATCAGGATATTACACTATCCAAGGAACTTCATCAGAATATCACACTACCAAAGAATTTTATCAGGATATCACACTATCGAAGACACTTCATCAGGATATCACACAAAGCTATGTAACCTTATAAGGATATTACAATAGCCAGGGAACTTCATGAGGGCATCACAATATCCAAGATAACCAAATCAGAAGATCACAATAGCCACAAAAACTGGCTCAAAATCTACAGTAGACATGTGTTATGCTAAAATGTTTATAACAAATAATTGTTAATAATGGATTGTTAAATAGATAATGCATTTTTGTAATTAACCACAATCTTCAAATAAGAGTTTAATGTTCTAAATCAGTTTAATGATTAGAGTCCTGATAACAAATTAGAACTATTCTTTAAATAAGGTTAAAAGGATGTAAGCGGGTCCTCTTCCAAACAAGTGGTATAGATTATTAAAAATTTGTAATATATTTTTATGACGTTAGAGTAGTAGAATTATCAGTCTGTAGTGGCTCTCACAACACAAAGGAAAAAATATTATAGTATTTACTTCCCTGTGGGAAATGGGTTGGATCATGGATATGTCTAAAGAGAATGTTTTTATTGTTTGTTATAAATAAATCTTTGGTTTCCATGGGTACATTTCCGCTGCACTTTTAACGTTCCACAAATCTGCTAACATCACCCCCAGATCTTAGTCATATGCATTTCAATAATACATGAATACTAAATTCTTGAAGTGTTAAAACAATATAGCTGGTATAATTTTGCAAGGTTAGACATATTTTGCTTTACAGTTATAAGCAAAAATTGTTTAGTTTGAACATGATGGTTATACATTTTAAATTTGTTTGTGTCAAATTAAAGTTACTTATTGTTCATGACATAAAAGGCTAAAAGGAGGCCAAACTAAATTACTCTTGTGAGTTTGGGAATAAAGTTTACTGATTTACGTAAAAGGGTATTTCAGAATCAAATATTGAATAAAAGCCTGAATTTCTGTAACGCAATAGAATAAAATTGTTCGTCTTCTCCATGAAAACTAGAGAACACGTAGTGATAAACCCTTTTGTTTTTGTATATATTATGGAGAGTATATTTACATACTTTAAACTGACTCACCCGCTTCCAAACTAAAGAAACAAGTTCTCAAAAATCCTAATTTTCGTCAGTTGTTAATCGCGGATTTTATATCATCAATATTTGTAATCACTTGTTAGTGCAAGTTTTGGTCTAAGAATAAACTTTAATATATTTATATGGACATTTATTTTGACCTTTGTTAAAAATTATATAATATTCAAAGACTATTGAAACAAAATTTACAAAATATTTGAAAAAATATAAAATTAAATCAGATTTATAGGCTACAATTTGAAAACTACAAGTTTTTCTGATTTTTCATTATTTTTCCTGGATTAGGAATTACAGTAACATTACTTCATTACTATTTCTGTGTCCTCTACTGGTTATAAATATGTGAGCAGTTCAAGAACGAACTCCCATTGACACTACAGTAATGCTCCGAACACTCCCATCAGAAGGTTTCTGTCGAGCGACTTGACAACTTTTCCCACAATGGAGTCCTCGCATTTCCGAACACCCGAATCGTAACTTACTTCAAAGCCAGTGATCGAGGTGTATTCAGAAACAACAATTAATATCCCGAGTAGAATCCCAACTTGCGACAGACCGACACATTGAAACAGTTGACCTCTACTTTATGCATTCCTCCATCGTGCTGACTCCTGTAATTGTTTGTATTAAGCGTAATTTGGCACAAGTATTGCCAGCAAGATGGAGTAATTGGATTTCATAGAAATTTGCGTCTCGGGCCGGACCGAGTCCACTCCGTAATTGGGTCTAATCCGGTTTCTCGGAGACGGACTTCGGCGCATTCAAGATCCCACGCCTAACTCGCTTACCAACTGATTTGCTTTTTCATTAAGTTCCCCGTAGTTCCTCCGCGTGCCGTTGGCTTTGGTCGAATCTCGTCTTGCATTAGAATGTTCAAAATATCTTATAAGTAATCCTGAGGGCCAAGGAATGAACTATTGTGTCGTCTACTTGGATAAAACAGATTTTTCTGTGGGAAATAACATAGATTATGGATATGTTCAGGGGGGGTAGGTCTGCTTGTGACCTAGCTGTTGCATGTACAACAATCCATAGTTAAATAACTCTTGTGGTTCGTAAATAAATTTCACCAATATACGGTGAAAGGCATTTCTGAATCCAAAATTAAAGACAAGTCTTGTTTACAACAGCTCAATTTTGTCCATCAGTCAGTGTGTCTGTATTTCTGTAAGTTGTTTCAGAGTTTTTTATGAAACAAAACCACCAATTCCCATTTACTTTGTGGAATGTTTTTATATACTTTAAACTAACTAAAGCCCTAGTTAATTAAAGAACTAAGCTCTCGAGAAACTATTTTCAATATTGAATACCGGCTTTCTACAATTTACTCACCACAAGATACAACTCATACAACAAAAGTAGTAATAATCTGGCATTGTAAGTTCTATCTAAAACTCAACCTTCATTTCCATAAGGTGATTTATTTTGACACAATTTTAAAATTATGTGATATGTAATAGAGAATAAATCGAAATTTACTAAATATTTGGGAAAATGTAATATTAAATAAAAAATGCATTTTAAAAAGCAATAAATAAATAGGATGACTTTGTCTAATTTTTTCTTTAGGTTAATTTGTTTTTTAATTTCCAAGCCGTTGCTCTGCGTGCCGTTGGCTTCGATAAAATCTCAGACTGAATGTTCAACATATTATTTAGTTATCCATGATGACCAAGGTATATAACTTAGAGTCCCGGGATTAGACGTGGGACAAAAATAATTGTATTAAAAAACTCCTTACTACTATTTTAGAAATTTTAATAGAGAAGTATACAAAAACTTTAAAACTTGTTCATTACGTTAACTCACTTATACATACTCAAATTATCAAATTAAACATTGTTATCCTAGTTCTAATCATGGATTAATAAAAAAACTGGTTGTACAAAATGTTTTCTTGAAACTTACATAGATATATTGGGTTTAATGCATAGACTCAAACCAAAGAAAAATATTCTAACCTCATGCAAATACACTACAGTACTTGTAATTTTGTTTCACGTAGTCAATTGCTTAATACATACAATTATTTAAACCTTGATTGACAAAAGCTAATAAACATAACGAAAGAGTATGAAGTGAGGTATAAATTATTTATAAACAAAACAAATAAGTATATTAACCACATACATAAATATATTAACCATTGAGTTTTTAACGGTTAACGTGTAATGTAGTGGTATTTGAAATAGTTGACACTATGGAAAAATATAATAATCACGACACTACATAACACCAATTAAATTTTGAAAATCCGAACCATTAATCATATTGTAGAATCCAGAGTTCCACAAGAGTGTTTATTACAAAAAGTCGTTAAATTATCCGAGCCTATCTAGTAATCCCAAGTATTAGATCACTCGTTAGAGCAAAGAAGAATAAATGAAAAGCAATTTCATCCCCGAACAACCACTTCCAAGGAGTCCGGTGGCCTGTGAGATTCGCCGAACGGAGATTTCTCTTCGGTAGCCGCCTGACCCTTGATGCTATCGCCTTACACTCATGTTGGCAAATTATACTTATAATTATCAAGTCTGCACTCTCCATCAATTAGTACACTTGTAATTGTGCGAAATAACAGAGCCAGATTTCCGGCGTCGTTCGTTACATGGACAGCATTACTCGAGGCGAAGGTCCGTTTAGATATTACACACTTCAATTAGACGCTGGAGGTCGCGGGTGATAAATCTTCGGTTTATGATTGGTCGATGAACATTTGTGTGTGCGCGTGCGAGTGCGAGTGCGAGTGTAAACACGCGTGTAACAGTTGATTGGCGTGATTAGAGTTTATGGAGGAGATTACTTCACAGTATGAGGAAACAGTAGTTTTGCATAAAATATCCTGGGATGGGTTTGCTCACGAAGGTTTTATATTATGCTCCAAGGGTGTAAAAACAACTAACCTTTACAACAAGTCTTATACAAAGTACCTACTACTGAGGCATGTTTTACGTGTAAACGTTTTCATTTATGTTTTGGGATATTCACTTTCATCAAGGAGGATTTATGAATTGAGATAAAACTTATAATACTGTAACTATTGTACAGATAAAAAATAGTCCAAGAGTATTGCACGGGGATAAACAGTATGTTAATAAAAAACACAATAGTATTGGCAGTGAAAATTATTACAATATTCAAGTAATATATATATATATATATATATATATATCATATAAATATGTTAATATATATTTTGTCTATGCTTCCTTTTTATGTCATGAATTTTTGTGTGTGTAAGTATTCCCGTTATTTTATCATATTTTATGCATGTCCAGCCAATACAGGTGATGTTTTTTACGTCAGTTCATGAAATGTAAAAACGTTTAAAAATTTAATGGATGCAGATAGTGTATACATAGTTAGTTATTAATTTTTCAGTGAGTTCTGAATCTGAAGGTTACCGCATTGGTTAGATCCTGGGGATATTCTATGGGAATATTTTAATAGTTTCATTTCGGACTCAATGCTTTTGTTTAATTATTAAATCTGGAAATTGATTAGCTGGTCTTTTTGAAATTAAATGCTATGCCATCCAATTCACTACACTAGTTACACTCTCTTTAACCTGAATGCACCCATCGGACTGGGTCGGTGTGGATCTTGTCTTATGTCCCTTGTTGTAAATGAATGATTAAATTTTATTAAATGTTGTAAGAGTTGATTTTTGTGTTTCCTTCACTCCAATAAGCGCCGAAGAAACAGGCTGTTACTGAAACTGAAATGTAAAATCGATGATTGACAATGACTTACAAGTTGTTCGAGATATTAACTCATCTAAGTATTTTTTCAGGATTAGTAAATGAGAAAAGTTGGTTGTATCTAGTTAAAGCCAATCAAAAATTTTACTATAAAGTAAAACATTTAGAATACTCCGAATAGAATAAAAAGGGTTTACTTAGAAATGTTGTTAGGAACGTATTTAGTACCGTATATAGAATGTATTAATTGATCTTTACAAACCGAATAAAAAAATGTTTAAATGGTGAATTATAAATTCAATATTACGATTCTTGATATGCAATTCCAGTTGGATTAGAGTTGTAAACATAAATATATTTATTTATGAGAGTTGGTTGAAGATGTGCAAAATCTGTACAATTAAGTTTCTCTAAATCCGCCATCCCTCCGTCTAACAACATGAACCGAGTTGTCTTTTCTAGGATGAAGTTCACGATTCACAAGTTTCCATTATCAATGTGATAGGAATTCAACTTAATGGTTAAAAAATGATACATTGCAGGTTTCTTCTTGTGTATTGGTATCCTAGAGATTCTAGATCAATTGTTCAGTAGGAGTAGAGTGTCCAGGCAGGAATGCGGTGATTATCTTCTTCGCTAGTGGCAGCGATTTGACTCATCTTCCGATAGATCACGTGATCACGTCGATGAGGCAATCTGCAAACAAGATGTACAAGGATCAGAGAAAAGAAAGTAAGCTGCTCGTGAGGTGGGGAGTGATTACCTTGCCTAGCCGAGCAGGGCGGCCTGACCACGCAATAATACATAGCATCACTACTGCATCACTGACTACGCATAATACATAAACATCACCAGCTACCACTGGTAGTGCAGCTCCACCAACTCCATGTGTGCAGGGCGGCCTGACCACGCAATAATACATAAACATCACCGTAGCATTCCCACCACTACTGGTAGTGCAGCTCCACCAACTCCATGTGTGCAGGGCGGCCTGACCACGCAATAATACATAAACATCACCGTAGCATTCCCACCACTACCGGTAGTGCAGCTCCACCAACTCCATGTGTGCAGGACGGCCTGACCACGCAATAATACATAAACATCACCGTAGCATTCCCACCACTACTGGTAGTGCAGCTCCACCAACTCCATGTGTGCAGGGTGGCCTGACCACGCAATAATACATAAACATCACCGTAGCATTCCCACCACTACTGGTAGTGCAGCTCCACCAACTCCATGTGTGCAGGGCGGCCTGACTACGCAATAATACATAAACATCACCGTAGCATTCCCACCACTACCGGTAGTGCAGCTCCACCAACTCCATGTGTGCAGGGCGGCCTGACTACGCAATAATACATAAACATCACCGTAGCATTCCCACCACTACCGGTAGTGCAGCTCCACCAACTCCATGTGTGCAGGGCGGCCTGACTACGCAATAATACATAAACATCACCGTAGCATTCCCACCACTACCGGTAGTGCAACTCCACCAACTCCATGTGTGCAGGGCGGCCTGACCACGCAATAATACATAAACATCACCGTAGCATTCCCACCACTACCGGTAGTGCAGCTCCACCAACTCCATGTGTGCAGGGCGGCCTGACTACGCAATAATACATAAACATCACCGTAGCATTCCCATCACTACCGGTACTGCAACTCCACCAACTCCATGTGTGCAGGGCGGCCTGACTACGCAATAATACATAAACATCACCGTAGCATTCCCATCACTACCGGTACTGCAACTCCACCAACTCCATGTGTACAGGGCAGCCTGACCACGCAATAGTACATAATCTTCACCGTAGCATTTCTACCACTACCGATAGTGCAACTCCACCAACATAAACAATAATACATAATAATAATACATAAGCAATAATACATAAACATCACCGTAGCATTCCCAATACTACCTGTACTGCAACTCCATCACCTTCACGTGAGACATCAGTTGAAACTCCTACAATTTTTTGTGAGACTCCCTCATTTCATATCCCTACATTTTCCATTTTATTTAACCACACCTTTGGCCATGTGACGTACATTTGTTAAACATTGCTGCCTTACAAAGTCCTTATAAAAGATCGTGATAATTCAATATTGGACCTAATTGCTTATGTTAATTGGCCCTTTAATTAATAGTCCTGGCAAATGAATCGCCTGGTGTTGCCAGTATGTGATAAAATCCATTACAATGATCACACTCAACAAAAACCCCTACTGGAGAAAGACAAGTTTAATGATTTTTATACAGCTTAGTTTCTGGAAAAAAACTGTAAACTATTGGTAGATGATTAACTTGTAGATCGATGACCAAAGACAACTGATCCAGTGCAAGATTGAACCGGCCTGTTACACTGGTTTAAAGGTCAAAATGATTTTCGCAAAATATTGATACAGATATGAAATGTCCTAAAATCTAAATGACAAGTACTTTCCTTTATTTCTTTTGTGATCTCTGTTCTAGAAACATGTTTTAGAGACAGAGTTAGAGCTATGTTATTTTTATGGTATTGTTTTTGGGGAGTAAGAATTCATTCTTCTGTTAGATCCTCATTTGTTTTAGAGTCAGGGCCCACCATAGTCTTAGATACGAGCTACATCTTTGAAAATGAATCACTTATCTGAAGAAAGTTACACATTACCAAAGAAGGTGTACCCAAATAAATTTGAGACTATCTCATTCAGCATAGTTCCTTTTTCAGTATTGAAAATTTAACTCCATATGATTTCTTTAAACACTAGCCAATATACGATTACTCCTAATTAAGATAGTTCGTGTTTACTTCTCTGAACAGTCGGGCTCTAAAATCTTATTTTCAAATTAAGGTTCACTAATACCTTCACTAAAAATTTAATAAACATTAGTAAAAATAATCTCTTGTTATTTTTTCAACTTTTCCCCTATTCTGGAAAATTTTATTTGAGGAATATACACTACGTATTAAACTGTAAAATACATTTTTAACTTTTTACGTATTTTAAATTCATAAAACAGGTAAGCCTTTGTGTCTTACAGCCTGTGAAGAGACGTATGCTGACGTACAATGCAAGACGCTACAGTACAATGTGGGTGGTGATAAGAGATAACAGTCGGTTGTGACAAGACGTGTCGCGTGCACGCGTCTCACAATGGAGCGTCTTGAGTCGCTCTGTCGGTGACGTCCACGTGCGGGCTTACCCACGCATCAGCTGCTCGCCTCCTCGCCTGCCTTCATCCTCCGCTCAAAATAAATATATATTTAATATATTCATACAATTTTATTTCCCCTTTAGTAATTAAAACACTAGAATGACTGATGTGTTTTACTGTAAATTAAGCTAAATCAACGTTAAGGCTTTTCACAAGGAAGTAGTTTAGGCCCACTTCTTTTTATTCGAGGAAACCCCCCTTTTCCCCTCATACATGCCTTATTCATATGCCATATTTTACGTTTCATAACAGGAATAGAAGAGTTTATTTCTTGTTTAGGTAAATATCTGGCTAATTTAAGTTTCGTTTAGATATAGGCCCCTAGTACAGGTTAGTATAATACATTGTGTCTCTCAAAAAGCTCTTGCAAATTCAATTTGTTAAACAAAGAGTAAGAAATAAATGTTGATGTTTTATAGCAGAATATTAATTTTTTTCAAAATATATTATTTTATTTTCGTAAAACATTAAATTTTATAACTAATACTCCTATTAAATAATACTATAAATAATACTCCTATTTCATGTAGGATCAATTGGTTTAGAATATATTTATGTTTAAACTAATATTAAAAAACATTTAAAGTACTCTGAGTTAAAAAATACTGTGTTTATATCGTTAATATCAGCTTTTAAAAGTCTCGTCTGTAAACCATAATTGAAATCCGTCCCTACGGCAAATAAACCAAACTACCACGACTTTAAAAGGGTATTCGTGATTCAATGAGTTTCGAACTAAGCTCGAAACTAGTTTAGAACTAATTACCATCCTGCAAGGTAGGTAGATTGACCATAAATGTCCTGTGAAATATTGTTCATTTTCCATGCAACGCTTGTAATACACATGCAATGATGAACCAACACTACTTTATTTCAACAAAACCAATTTAAGAAAAATATTTTTAGGTGCGTATTTTGTAAAATATTATAATACAATTGTAAAGGATATAAACTTCAAACATAGATGAGATAGACTTTATTGTGTATAATTAATCTCTGGAAACTAATTATTGTTGTCAAACGAAAAATACTTTCATTATTTTAAACTATGTACAATACATTTATTTTTTCTTCGCAGGCTTGTTTCCTGAGTTGTAACTTTTTTACTGTTGCATTATAATACACTTAGAGTGAAAATAGATCTATAATAAATTAAGGTAGTATCATTCTTAAGAAAGACTACATCTAAACTGAGTACATATCACGACTAAGAAATTTACATACCTTCACTGGCTCTTGGATATCCAAAAACATTTCGGGGATGATCGCCCATTTCGACTATGATGAGAAAATTGTGATCATTATAACAACAAAATTGCAATAGTGCAATATGTACCAGTGGCAGTACTTGTTTTTGCACCAGCTGGATACTCTGAAACAAAACGATTTACTACATTTTGACACACTTATTAAATATAATGTCTGAAAATATTCCCTTAGTAAAAAACGGAAGGGGATAGTGTGATACTAGTGTGGCTGTAACTATATAATTCCGATTGGACAAAATTCACAAGCAATACTCCCTGTATAACATATTTTGCCTGTATAGTTTTTAGATTATAATTTTTCACTGTTTCCTGAACAAAATGTGTTTATACTTTATAAGGGTGTGTATTTTGTGTAGAATTTTAATTCAATTTAGTTTCTGTACCTAGGTACATAGTACGATTGTCTGAATAGCCTTGATGACGTCTTTATGAACTGTAGGTGGTCCAAGGTCAATCCAAATATTACAAGTTTCACTTCCCCCAATAAATAAAATCAACAAAATATGGCACAAAAATTATATATTACTCGTAATTCACTTGGATATTGCATAATATGTCTAGAGTCATCAGATTTTATTTGATATTTCATTTTGTTATAAAGAAGAAACTAAGAAACGAGAACGCACGTAGAGTCAGAAATAAGGAAAACGCAACATCCATACAAAACTCTAGGGATGTGACGTTTTTCTTCGATCCATAGAGGTGTGATTCAGGGGAAAACAACGTAGCCAAAGACGTGTAAAAATTTAAGTGGAAAACCCATTAGCCATGCACATAGTTGTTTAAAAAACGCCTAAACACCATGGAGGTGTTTATATTTGTATAATCAAGAGCAATGAGGTCATAACATTTTTCATAGAAGTTTAATGAAGAACGTTCCAAAGAGGTGTAAAGAAGAACACATCCATCCAGCCATAGATTAACATCCCACATCGCGTGTACAACTCCACAAATTATCGGGTGTTCACAAATCAGCTGAGCAATTTATCCAGGTAATGCACTTGTCCGCACCTAGTAGCCTGGTAGCGCATAATGAATGTGTCGCTGGGCGGGGCCGGGAATCGCGTCTTCAATTAGCACCAAGCCGCGGAGGTCTTCAGCACATCGCGATGTGTCGATATGTATTGTACCTGTTCACATTAAATGAATCGTTAAAATATGGTGAATTAAAGATCGCTATATCCGCATCGTTACGATATATGGTGACTGTGAATTTATCGTACCTGTGGCCTAAAAATCACAATAAATGATTTGAAAAATCGTACCTGTAGACAAAGGATTCTAAAATCTTAACCGTTACGATGTAGCGTACCTGTGGACTAAGGATTCCCAAAACCGAATCATTACAATGTATCGTGCCTGTGAACAAAGTATTGTAAAATCTAAATCGTTACGATCTATCTTACCTGTGGACTAAGGATCGTAACAACCGAATTGTTACGATTTATAGTTTCTGTGGACTAAAGATCGCAACAACCGAATCATTACGACATAGCATACTTCTGGACTAAGGATTGCAACAACCGAATCGTTACGATTTATATTTTCTGTAGACTAAAGATCGCAACAACCGAATCATTACGACATAGCATACTTCTGGACTAAAGATCGCAACAACCGAATCATTACGACATAGCGTAATTCTGGACTAAAGGATTTCCCGTACCTGCACCTAACGCACCAACCGTGTCGTTACCTTACATTATTTATTTTCACCGAAATGGTGATCTACCAAGGTATAATTATGGATGAGAAATGATTGTAAGATGACTATGGAGCGATATTGGAATCTTGTTACAAACTTTGTTCCTTTATGCTGTAATGCAGCCAAACAGCCATTGATATCTAAAGTAGGACTACCTACTACAGTTGAACGTGGGGTCCGAATTACAGTTTTGCCTCTGAATTACGAACTGGTCTAATCATGAGGATGGTATTTGTGATTGAATTCATTAGTGTGGACGTTAATTCATACCAGGGAATATTTCATCCAGAGGCCATTGCTTATCCATAGTTAATACATAACCTCCAATTAGCTGTATTACCGGAAACCGTCCCAATCATACGATGTCGTACATGTGGGTGTTACCAATTTATCGCTTTTGGACCAGAGATAACACAAGGTAAGCAGAACTGGTGTTAATGTTTGAATGGTTTCTAAAAATGTTCAAAATATACACACATACTCTGGGAATAGGTTTTTGACATGGTTATTTCTTAGCTCTGCGGCGAGGGTATTTGTAGCAATCTGTCAAACAAATATTTGAAACGGACGTAATATGGTTATAAGAACGGCTGTTTAGAGGAACTAAAAACATTCCCTTTAGATATATCCATAATCTAAGTTAATACCCAAAGGGAAGTAAATACATATACTGTATGGTTCAATTAGTATTAATCAAAATAAAAAAAAACATCTGCAAAGAATTGGAAATTAAAATCTGAAATTGATAATAACTCTTCAAATTACTGTGATGAATTGGCTTACTTTTATTACATTAGAATAAATAATGAAATACAAATATTATTTGGATTAAACAGTGCAATTAAAATTAATTCAAACTAAAAAAATTATATTGTTCTTAAGTTATTATTTTGTTCTTACGAGTTTGCTCATAAACTCGAACAGAATTTGGAAGAATTAGAAGAGAAGATAAGAAACAGAAAAGAGATTTCCCAGTACGCAGCAATATTAAACTTAAATATTCCAAGTAATTTGTGGAACACATGAATCGTTCGAGTGGTAAGTGACTAAATCGAAGGTTGATTCGATTTGGCACATATTTACAGAGAGAGGCGAAGAACGTAGTGGAGGGGAACGATTGTTGGGGGGGGGGAGAGCGGAGGCTGACGTACACGCGTATATGGGAGGGAATTATTCTTACCTGGAGCAATATTAGGAGATGAAATTATATGCTTGTACGCCAAGGTGCTCCCAGTAGATGAAATCTTGCAGTCTTCAATTACGCCGCTAATAAAGTGGACGCTGCTTACGGACGTGACTGTGACGCCTGCGCGAGGCTATATGGGACCGAGGCGGCTCTGTGCCGGCCCGGGCGAGGCTATATGGGAGCAAGGCGGCTCTGTGCCGGCCCGGGCGAGGCTATATATGGCTGAGGCTTCTCTGTGCCGGCCCGGGCGAGGCTATATGCGACATAGGTGTCTTTGTACCGGCCCGGGCGAGGCTATATAAGGCTGAGGCTTCTCTGTGCCGGCCCGGGCGAGGCTATATATGGCTGAGGCTTCTCTGTGCCGGCCCGGGCGAGGCTATATACGGCTGAGGCTTCTCTGTGCCGGCCCGGGCGAGGCTATATACGGCTGAGGCTTCTCTGTGCCGGCCCGGGCGAGGCTATATGGGACCAAGGCGGCTCTGTGCCGGCCCGGGCGAGGCTATATGCGGCTGAGGCGTCTCTGTGCCGGCCCGGGCGAGGCTATATATGGCTGAGGCTTCTCTGTGCTGGCCCGGACGGGGATGTGTGTGATTGAAGTGTTTCTGGTCAATTAGTATATACTTCGTAGGAGGTCTATGATAAGTAATGAGTGGATACCAATTACGTAAATTAAGTTATGCAAACAATGAGTCGTGAAATATCCCGCGTCCACTAGAGCTGTTCACTGCGAATGAGAATCTTCCGCAGACCAATTTCATGCATCGTCAAGACCTTACTGAGGAATGTTGTCAGCTGTTATTGAGCGTAGGTGATGGAATCAGTCTACACTAGAGAGGTAGCATATGGAAAACCCATCCTGAGTACGATTCATGTACTTCTCTTGTCATTTTGAAAATACATTGTGCATTAAGTTAAGCCAAATAGATTTTGAAAAAAATTAAATGCTGTATATTACCGTCTTTATACGATAATGGCCTGATATTTGTAAAATTTTTTGAAAATTTGTACTTTTGCAGTAGCTATATCGAGAAATTGTTTTTATAAATGAACGGAAAAATTTTAAATAATTTCTCCAAAGTATGATTGTAAAACAATAAACAACAAAGGTTATTGGATTTTAAATGCAAAACAAGTTATTCTAATATTTATAATCATTTCGACACCAATCAAACATTGTAGGTATTTTAACGTGAGCGGTGTGTATGGATAGGCTGAGTTGAATGAATTTTCTGATCATAGATGTGACACATGAATTTATCACATGCTTGTTATTTATGAACACCAGCTTATTGATTTGTAAAGACCATTAACTAATGACCTAATGACAAAATGCAGCTAAAGAATATACCATTAAAATTTGATAAAAACTTTGACAGGTATAACTTTGCTTTATTGTATTACACAATATGTTTTGGATAGCTGTTTAGTTTAAAGTTCGCGTAAAACATCCTAACTTCTATACTATTTTAATTTGCTGTTACTATTTGCTTACCTATGAATATTCAAGGAATTAAATTTTCTAGAGCTTTTTATACTAAATATAAAATATATGTCATTTAAAACCAATAGAAAACATTTTATTAATTTTAATTTCATTTTATTTTTATTTTACTGTTTTCTTCCAAATTGAAATATGTTAAGAGTCTCCTAAGAATATACGAAGAAATTGCATCTAAAATGAACGTGACGATGATAGTTTTCTTCTTAAAAGTGGAAAAAATATTGAAAAAAATAATGAAAAGACGTGACCTCCGTTTAAGATTTACCGTAAACGACACTCAACACTTGGTTAAGAGGTACATGATACCTTTCCAACTTTAGAAAACTTGAGGCATACTTAGAACATTAGAAACTTTGAAAGCTGTGGGGATGGAAGGGGTAGAGGAGAGGGGGTGAGGGGGTTGGTTTACAGCTGATAAATACTCTGTGATATTGCATTATTTACTGGAGCCAGTCGCACTGAAATCATAAAACTGGAGTGTATCGCCGTAACGTAACCTTCGTCCCCCAGTCTTGCCAACTGCCTCACTTGAACCGCGGATTACGGATTTTATTGCTCAACAGTTGGTATGCATGGTCAGTTCAGTGGATGGACTGTTCAAATGTTTTATTTAACGGTTTTATCGTTGTCGTATCATTTTGATAGTCTTTTTACGCTTAAACTGTTACATTTACAATGAATTATACAGTAATCTCCTGCTGTCTTCAGTGTTAACCTCTATTCTTATAGATTAACTATTATACATATTTTCTATCCATACTTAAACTTCATTCGTATAGGCCATACCACTCACTAAAATTAAATCCTAAAGCTCGATGTTACGATTTTAGTTGTACTATTATTATTATCAACGACACAATAACCCAGGGGTAACACACTGGTCCAATTAGTCAAAAGTTGCTATTTCAAAACCAGTAATGGGCGGCTCCTGTCTGATCCTGAACGGTCGCCTCTGGCTGGCCTGGGCGACCTGTGCCTCTCCCTAGGCCCATGGTGACGGGCAATTGAAGTTTAAAAATATACATATAGGATTCTATCATACATCTATCATCAATACAGATGGTAAAAATGCGAGTGAAATGTGATTCCACTTTATTGTACAAGGTAAAAAGCAATTTTTGTGGCAGTGGAATACGCCTAAAGCGCAATAAAATCGAGGTCAAACTAAATAAAAATGTATTTGATAAGATAAAGTATCAAATGAATAAATTACGTCAATCACAATATGAATGTCAGTACAATCTTAAGAGTCAGTAGTTATGATTTATTGTTTGAAATTATTAACGATGACTAAGAAATGAAGAAGGTTGAATGTAATAAGAAATTTGCCTAACGATTCAAAATACTAGTCAAAAATTAAATTTAGAATGATTTAAAATATATTTATCAATTAAGGTAGTTCTTAAGAAGTGCGATATAATATTTCATATACCTGTGTTAAAACATTTATGTATTGAATAATAATAACAATTATTTCTACGTAATTATTTGAAATGTTCTAGTAAATATGTACTAACGGAAAAAAGATATTTTGATTGATTGAATTATGATTAAAAAAACTGATTCAGTAATTAAATTTGAGGTTAAAAATAAAAGCAATTTTACAAGAATTTTTCTATATTAGGGTTCTCTAATGACGTGCTCGCATCTTAGTTTGAAGCTCTGCGGTTCGATTCTGGATCCAATAGTCATTTTGCAATTGGGATATTATTGCTTACCTAAAAAAATAGACGTTAGATATGTAGTAACAAGACCAAAGTTTGAGCCATTTTATGTCAAAACGTTAAACCCCCTATAGATGTACTGTAGAAAATACACAAAGTGAAATTACACTGTATAAAAAAAGAACTACAGATCTACTTAAGTAAAAAAATGAATCAGCTGATTGTAAAGGGCAGTTAAACAGAACGATAAATCAGCTGTTTATAAAGTTAAACAGTAGCAGGTATGACACAAAGACAAGCTGCCAGGTTTTCAACCACGTCGCAGAGTCCCACTCCCAGATCCTGTTGTCCAGAGGGGCGGCCGCCCGACGGAGGAGGCGGCGGTTTGGACTCGGATTTAAGACAAATTACAGGTCTCGTCGGTGAGATCTGGAATTACCGCACCGGTAGTTCACCGGGAGATATTAATTTCTGAGCCGGCCGGTAGCACGGCACTGTTGTAATTATACAATAATGGCGGACAACAATGACAATTACAAATAACACGGCTGCTGACCCTCACATATTGGCTGAGACTGAGGTCACTGGTTCGAGCCTGACGCTACTTCAAGTCTCTGTAGATCTCCACCATTGGGTGTTCGGTACCCTCTATGTGCTTCTATACAGTATACACATTTCATTTATACGGGAGCACAAGTTTGCAAAAAAATATCGTAGGAGGGGAACACAAATTATTAGTAATAATAAATAATAAAACTCAAATTAAAATTCCATTTATTTCTTACATGCACAATATATTTTCACATGCAGTGCTTAATTCTCCTCTCTAGCTAAAAGTAATTTAAGACGGAACAGCTATTAAATGATGAAATTTAATGTGAAAATATCTATAAAAACCGTCAAAACCCATGAGTTAAAATTTCGCTTTTTATGAAATTGACAGCTAGTCAAAATTTCTTGTATACAACAGTTATTGAGCAAAGGTAAGTTATGTAAAACAGAGCTGTGAGAAAATTAGTTTAAACTTACATGAAAAGATAGTACAACTATGAAGCATGAAATGGCCCTGATATTCTAACAATAAATATTTTGTTATTTATTTAATTACAAATATTATTTATATTTTAATAATATTTAAATTAAGTGTCTCTAAGCCTATAATACAACTTATTCCAATTGGGATTCTGTACAAAGAACCATTATGGTTTTAAAAACTATTCACCCCAAAATATACACAACCTTCAGCGCATCTTGTAATCACACATAAAATCAATACTCCGACTTAACAAACAATATGTTCAAGTTGGGTGATTCGAGCAAGACAAACACACGGATGTTCTGTTTATTCCATCTCAGAGCGTTCGCAGAGCAGATCAAGTTCTAGTAATCAATTCAGCCCCAGGGTCCTGCCGGACGTCCAACCAGCCAACACCTCGCCAACTACCAACTGCCAACAACTGACTACCAACACGCCCAATCACCGACCACCTCATGCATAACCACACCAATAGTAACACCCTTCCAATAGTGCACCACTCTTGCATTTTGTGTATTTCATATTCATCTATATGAATAAAATAAGTTTTTCCTGTACATTATTTGGATTTATGATATTTTTGCTATGCTTATGTTTCGTAGCCCAGAAATGCCGACATAGATCTTATCTCAATTTCTGTCTTTTAGCCAGTCTGTCTTTCTTTCTATATTTCTGTCTTTTGTCTTTCTGTCTCATCTTATTTTCGTCTTTCCGTCTTTCCGCCATCCTGTCTTTCCGTCTTTTCGTATTTCCGTCTTTCCGCAATTCTGTCTTTCCGTCATTTCGTCTTTCCGTCTTCCCGCCATCCTGTCTTTCCGTCATTTCGTCTTTTCGCATTTCCGTCTTTCCGTCATTTCGTCTTTTCTTCATTTCGTCTTTCCGCCATCCCGTCTTTCCGTTATGTCGTATTTCCGTCTTTCCGTTATGTCGTATTTCCGTCATTTCGTCTTTCCGTCTTTCCGCCATCCTGTCTTTCCGTCATTTCGTCTTTCCGTCCTTCCGGTCTTTTCGTCTTTCCGTCTTTTCGTATTTTCGTCTTTCCGCCATTCTGTCTTTCCGACTTTTCGTCTTTTCGTCGTTTCGTCTTTCGTTTTTTCGTATTTCCGTCTTTCCGCCATTCTGTCTTTCCGCCATTTCGTCTTTCCGCCATTCTGTCTTTCCGTCATTTCGTCTTTTCGTCTTTCCATCTTTCTGCCATTCCATATTTCTGTCTTTTCGTCTTTCTGTCTTTTTCCGTCTTTCGTCGTTTCTTCTTTTCGTATTGCTTGCCAAAAAGGTATTTTTGTAACGCTTTTCCGTGAGTTCTCGCTGCTATAACATTTATTTTCACTATTCTATAACGTTTAGAGAAGGTTTTTGTTTACTATAAACAGACATATCCAGGAAATAAAAAAGTGGGCCATCAAAAAGTTTTGAGCAGTACTAAACATATTTTTTCAACAAGTTTTGCTGAATATGTGATCTATAAAAGTAATCAATATTTTTTGTTTTCAATAAATTTGAACAATTGTTATCATAGATCACTGATTTTAAGCCTAAATGAAAAGTATTCAAATGACATTTTACGTTTAACAAATTTGTATGATGCTGGAAACTATAACGTTATACTTTATTCTAATTTAAATAATTATAAAAATATATTATTATTTGTTTAACATTTTGGGGTTATATTTTGTCGTAATAACAAGTCAAGTATGTTTCTCCTTTAATCTGAACCATACACAACCTGCACAAAGTATGAGCTTATAGTTAGGATATTAAATTTTCACTAATAAACAATGTCCAGTTTTAGCAGTAGATAGACAGGGTAGTGTAGTTTTGTGTTTTTCAGCTGCGGACTCTATTGAAGCTCACGGTCCTTGGCTCTTGAGGAGATTACTATTATTTCGTATGTTTTCCTTAATAATGTCCAAGGTCTGTAAGTATTAGGTTTAAACGATTTTTTATTTGATATGCTTTTTATATACAGAAACCTACTTGAATGGTGTGGTAAGTGTATTGGGATGGGAGACCTCTTTCTGATGAAGACCAAATGATTAATTTTTACGATTTTTAATTAATACTTAATAAACCAAGTAGCCTATACTTGTGGAGGTGATTATAATTTTTGAGAGATTTCAATCTTGAGATCTTGGTCTGTAATTCTTTAACTTTTTTCGATATATAAACTAATTTTCAGTTTTTGAAAATTGTGAAAAGAATAGTCTAAAACGATTGAATGGTGTGATTGTAACCATAACCTGAAGGTTTGATTCTATGGAAAATCTTGGCACTACTTTGTGATGGCTCGATATTATATAACGTTGCCTTTGTTCATTGTCATATAATACTCAAAATTGTCTCACTAAAATACACGCAAACTGAACACAAATCTCCCTCTTAGTGGTTGATTCGGTGTCTTTTGAGTACGAGATATAAATTAATAAAATATTTTTAAATTTTGCAAAATTAAGCTTGACTGATGTATCTAGTACCCAATCAATAGTTCTAGTTAGTTTTTTATTTCAAATTTATAAATAAAGCATTTATTAAATAACTCTTAGTATTAGGTTTACTTCAATATAAATTAAAACTGATACGATTTTCATTTATTTTCCGGCCGCTTGACCGGCAATAATCGGCTCACCCGTGAACCGTTCCAAGAGCAGGACTAGGAAGGAGGGCAAGGAGGACACTGTCCGGGCCGGCCTCTTCATCAGAATTGAAATGAACATGTTAAGGAGTCGGGGGTGGGGCTCCCCGGGAGGGGGATGGTGGGACGGTGGGCCGGGGTGGGCAAACACCGGCCGTCTTGACTGTAGACCGCACGCTCTCATTTCCCTCTGTACATACTGGATCTGACTGTTGTTTATCGATTCCTGACGGACCGACCACCTTGAGAAGCGAAGGAAGGAGGGTGGCGAGGGGGAGGCTCATCTCGCGAAATGTATTAATTGGTCCAGGCAAGAGAAGGAGCCAGGGAGAAGGGGGAGCCAAGTGACGCATAACAACTAAACAAGAGCCTGGCCGCTCGGACCAAGACATTGTAATATGCATTCTCCCAACCCTTCTTACCCCTCCGGCTTCTTGTCCACCTCTGCCCACCCTAATCTCTAATTTAAAACCGAGCGATGTCCGAGCCCGGATTGCAGATTAGCGAACGCGTCCTCGGCTACAACCTCGCGGACAGCGACTAATTAGAGCCAAGACGGAGGAAACGCGTTTACGGAGATGAAGTTCGATCTGCGATCCTCGAAGAAACCGTCTAATGGCCTGCTAATGAGGGGCGGATTACCTGCGATGGGCTGAGATGAGAGTTAGGCCTACAATCGTAGCGCCGAGGAGCTGGGTATCGATCAGCCATGACTACAAGGTTGACACAAACTACAAATACTGCGGCATCAAACAATCAACGTTAAAATAGTTTGAAGTGATTAAGCTTATTTTTATTTCCCAAACACCGGCTCATCTAGGTAGGCATTTTAAGGTGAATATGGTTCAAGCTTGAGTGTAAGGAAAGTAATGAGTTTTATGATACGTGGCTTTATTAGTAACAAAATCTGGTGATTTTTTTCCTAGAATCAATGAATTTATAGCCAATGGAAAAGGAAACTTGGTTACTTATCGAGTCATCCTTTTTATAATAAAATTATTTAACCTTTGAACGATTTAAAAACCAACAATTAAAGGGGTGCCGTCATAAAAAATAATAAAAACTAGCTGTTAAAACATAATATATATACCTCATATATTCCTGAAGAAAATTTTCTTAAAAATCCGTAGAACTTAAAAATTCAGTTTTACCCGTTGATAAAGCAGAGTTCTTGAAAGTTTTACACCCTAATAAAAGTAGTTATGAAGGCGACATTACGGAATAGAATAGCATTAAGCTACGCATCTCCCGGCAAAAGCTGCACTCGTTAAAAGGGTCGTTATAAAATGTAAATGCGAGCGTATAAATGAGAACAGGCAGCACAGCACACGAGACATGAACAAAGCCGGTCCAATAAAACACTTTGGAAGAACTTAATAAGTTGAACTAAGAAGAATAATAAAAAGCTTAACTGACTCGTAGAAAGGGCAGGCTCTGCCGATGTTAACTCCGCCTGTTAAAGAAATTTTACTACTTTTCTGGTGCTTTTTATAAATCCTAAGCAATCGTACAAAGGTCCTGGCGCAATAAGACTTTGCAAAGTGGAATTAATTAGCGTTTTGTATTTATCAAAAATCAACTTTGAGCCGCATGGAAGCCAATCGCCTGTTTATGGATATTGTCATTTAGTTTTCGCTCAAGAGCTTTCATTTAAATTAGCGTTTTTACAACTCTCAAACACTGGAAAGTCTTGGGTTTCAAAGAAAATGGTTGCACTGGAAGTTGTAAAACAAACTCATTTTAATTCAATTTAATTCTTTTTCCGTCGGAAAGAACGTGACATTTTTTTTAACTGGACAACCATTAAAAATATGGTCATACCCCATACAATTTCCTAACGGGAATCGAAACCATGAGCTCTTGATTTGTAGATCTATATGTTTAATGTTAGACACATTCAGTTTTTATAAAATGGGAAAGCTTTCACGCCTTGACATTGATATGTCTAGGCTCCGGGAGGAGGTCCTAGCAACTTGCGAGACGCCAAAATGCAATGGAAATGACGTCATATAGGTTTAAAACTGCTATTTAGAGTAACTGGAAACATCCCCTTAGACATATTCATGATCTAAGCTATTTCCCACAAGGAAGTAAATACAATCTGACGTCATTGTGGATGCAAATCTAGAAACAGCTGATTGAAATATCAATGTCGAATGTTTTCTTGAGATACAGGGGAAAAGCATGTATCCTGGTTATGGTTTCAGAATACTATAGAATATTTACATTGTATTTAAATTATAAAATGAAACAAAACTATTATTATATAATATAATAATGAGAGTTACTGATGCTGTTATTTACTTTATAGTTTATTTGTAAAATTGATATCTTTAAAACTTTTTTAACTATACAGTTGTATATCAGTAGTGCTCCAACTCTCGTTTTGAGCACGCACTCTGGTATCGCCCCGCAAGCTCGGAGGCGGAGTGTTGTGGTTATTTGTTGTATTATCATTATAGTTTATATATACATCTGTTTTTTTAAGTACACAACGTTTCTGGAGGGGAAAAACTCCTCCCGTTTTCAAGTGATTACCTAATAATTTACATAAAAATAGAAAGATTAAGCTACATATATTAATTATATTATCATGTTGTCAATAATAATATGTATAGTATTATTGACAACATGATATAATTACAGCAAGTACAGTTTTTTTCTGCAGGCCTACAATGCTCGAATTTTAGGGGTTTCACATATACCCCAGAAAAGCCAAATGGGTCTTTTAATTTTTTAAATGGCATTGTAATTTCTGTCTGCTTTCTGTAATTCTAAAGAAGGCATTTTTATTCCTCTCTATGAAAATGAGAGCATTCATTATGATGAAAACAATTAGTTGTTGTTTATCCTTTAGAGAAGGTTTTTGTGTATTTTACAACGACCCACGCATTATTAGGAAAGATTGATAAGCTCTAACAAACAAATCTTAGCGATAGCACTTTTTACCAAACTAAAACGTGTTTTAAGATGAATCAACTGTTATTATTTTATATTTTTCAAAGCTATGCTATATTGAACAAACATTACAAATAAATTACAAACAAACATACAAACAACATATTACACTATAAATATTACAAGCATTGAGTCATACAATCGATACAGAGAGTGTTCTTAATACTCTTATTTTGTTTTTTACTACACAGTATTGCAAGAACTACATGCTATAGTTAAAAGTCTGGGACAACAAGTGTTGGTACTTTGTTTTAAAAAAGACATTAAATAAATTTTTATTTTCTAAACCTGAAGTAAAACATATGGGTCCGTTAACCAATATTGCGTTATAATTATTGTCCTTAGATTTTGGACATTTAATTTTTTCAATATAATGCATGTTATCATTGTGAAACTCAGTAGATAAATACCAGAAACACTTATTTGTTGGCGTTTGCTAGACCGAGTAGAGTTGTGTGCACAAAAACTAATTTATGCAGCGTAAACGTTTTTATCATTTCCTTAGAGTTGAAAGAAAAATATACCATGCATACTTAAAAGAGGATACGGATTTTTTATTTTTGATGGGATATCCAGTGGATGGGTAAAGTCTTAGAATATAACTACATGCATAAAAGGTTTCTAAAAAATTTCTTTGTTTAATACATAGAATATTTGTGTATAAGAAGTTATATTTCTATACATTCTTACAAAACAATAATATGTTCGTTTTATATCAACTACTGTATAGCCTATTTATATACTCCTTTTATATACACAAGCTTTTAAAAATACATGTTTAAAGCAATTAGGTACTTAAAACAATCTCTCTTTTAAATTTTTGTTACAAAAATATTGGCCATAATAGTTTATCCAGTTAATAAATTTTATTACTAATAATAAGGCTATATATATATGACACTAGAAGTGTAAACATTAATTCGTTATTTACATCCAACACGTTTATAAATCTGTTTAGTGCTACCCTTTGTTCAAGGATTTCCAATATATACTGACTTATGATTGCTGAAAAGATATTTGACACAACTGTACTAAACCTAGATGTCTTTAATACTTACGCTATTTATTAATGATTCTAGAAAATAAATCAGCTGACATCATTTGTCAGTAACAAAGCTACATATGACATTAAGTTTGTTACATTCATCATACTCATTCAAACCCTAGTATTTTACTACCTAACATCAACATATTTCACTTTAAATAGCTAATTAACAAGTTAATTAAAATGACTGCTATAATAAAATGAAACATTTATTTAGTAGAATATAAGGTACCTATTTATATATTTTTGTAATCAATCACTCTTTTGCATCTAATGTTTAAATTGAAATAAATTCATGTTGTAGCTTTTTAATAAAGACGGCTACACTCACTATTAAATTATAACAGACTTAATTTGGGTTTTGCTTAGGATCGAACCAGCATCCTTCAGATTATGAAGCAGGTACTATAACCACTGAACCACCCATCACAGGACTGGATCATTCTGATCTACTTACTCATCGTTTCAGACTAGATCTGGTGAATTGTGCCATTATCTCATAGAAATCTGATATGCTTCTTATCACAAATCTCTCATTGTTGGAGAGCCTCAATACCTTTGTGAGAAACTCTCCCTTCGGCGTGATGTCTCTTTGCGTGGCACCGGCAGGACAAGGTCCATTTCCCGAGGATAAGTCGCGAGGTTGGCAGGAAGGGGTTTGCCTATTTCGGTCCGGAATTGTAAAGTGGACTCCCGGAAAGCCTCAAAGACCTTTGTCTTTTGACTTTTAAAGATTAAATAGTTTTATTCTAACTGATTAGATTAAAACCAAATGTGTATTTTTCATTGTGCTGACGTAAGTTATTTTGAAAAGCTGTATGTCCAGAAAAACGCTTGAAAATTTAAATTGATTGAAATTTGAAAATGGATTTGAACCTCGGAACTCTACGACCGCTCCAATGCTCTACCCTATCCCAGCGAGCTCCTTTAATAATATCCACGACTTCTGGTTGAGGTTGTAATAATAGCGTTGAGTGGTGTGGTGTGTTTGGTAGGACTGCCAACAGAGTACGCCAGTGTCCGGTGTCCGGTGCCCGAGGCTCCCATACAATTGCCTAATAACCGGACATTAGCTTACTCTGAATAAACGGGAATTGATGCTCCCCATTGAGGCTCATGTGGTCTATCTGCCATCTCTCTCATACCCACGGATCCGCGCAGCAGAGATGGACGAGATTGCGCAAATTGAAATGCACGGTATGTTGTGGATATGAGAACTCTTAGAGGGACGTTACCAAAATAACGGAATTGTTATGATATTTAGATTATACTGTGCAAAATTTACATAAAGATTAGTAAAATCAAAGTTTCAAAACGTTTTGGGTTTTTGCAATCTGATCCCACCCTCAAGAAAGCTAGAAACTAAAATATATCACGGTTAGTGCATAATTTGGACCGAACCGGTGTAAAGCTGAAAATATTTAAATTAGTAAAAAATTAAAAAGTAAAAGCACCAATAGTTACGCACAAGAAAATAAACACGTCCACTCGTGACGAAGTGTCGCTAAAAGCTAACTGTATTAGACATTATCAGTGGGCAAATCTGCATAACATAAATCCATATTGAAATTAAAAGAAAGAGTAATGACGCTAATATATTATTTAGATTTTTATTGGTGACATTTTCCATCAAGATTAGTAAAAACTAAGTTTTATAACGTTCCGGGATTTAGAATATAATCCCGTTCTAAGGACTATCTAGAACCTAAAACATTACGTAAAAACCACCGTTTGTTATGCTTTATGTTCTAGCTCACCTGAGAACGGGGTCAGTTTCCAGATCCCGAAATGTCGTGAAACTTAACTTTTACTAGTCGTAATATGCACAATAATAAATTAAATAATAACATAACCATCACCAAACAATGAATTGTAAACAAAGGGACAGTTATGTTAGAACATAAAGTTGTGTCAAATATTTTTTCAGCATTCATAAATCAGAAAATATTGGAAATGCTTCAACAAAGGGTAGCACTGTACAGAAGGTGTCTTACTTAAATTGTAGGTTACTCTAAAAAGGGTTTTGTATACAAAAGCTAGGAGAAAAATGAAAAAAATTATAATAGTAGGACCTAGCCACTCTAATCAATTTAGAGTAAACAAACACAAACACATTTTTACGCTACAAACATAAGAGAGTTTCGGTACAGACTCACTTATCATATACTTTGATTCAAACTTTTTCAGATTTCGCGATACTTTTTCCCCTTGGGTTTTTTAGTTTTTTGACTCGTTTATACCACTTTTTAAGCTTTTGGCCAGATTTTTACAGATTTATGTACTACAAATCCTGTCATGTTCTAGTTTACAAATAACCTGAAGACGGTCAGATTCCAGATCCTGAAACTACACTAAACATTTAATTAATTTTTATTGAAAATTGTCCACAATAACAAAATAAATAACAAAAATTCATTGATATCAAACCAATTTCAACTTCCTTAGGGGTACAACCAATAAAATACGCACGTATAGTCTATAATAGTTACAAGCTCAACTTTATTTATATATAATTTTCTCCACTTGAGGAACAAGTTAAGCCCTTCACATTTAGCACGATTTATAAGGGAAGGTTCAATGAAGGTGGAGGATACGGATAAAAGTCGCTAAGCATAATTGGTGCGTAAAGCCGACGCTGCTAAGCAGTTGTTAAACTCCGTTTATGAACCATTTTTACGACCTCGGCGCTTCTACGAAGCCGGCCACTCAATGTAGCCACACTTTACTCTCATCTTGCATAACTTATGGCGAATTTAATATTTTTAGAGTTTACACAATCTCTCCCTGTTTATTCGTTGCAAAACAATGGATCGTTTCCGCGTAGTTCCAGGGATTCGGTGATTTTTTTTACTTTTTATAAAAAATAATAGTTTTGCTTACCAGTTTTGCGTTGTATTTAGTTACTAGCTGGGAACTCCACTTCTAGGTCCCCGTACTAGTTTACGGCAGACTTTAGTAACTAAATTATAACTATTTTTAGGTACAGATATGACCACATCGCTATTAAAATCGTTTAGGAGCGCAGTCAAAGTAACTACATATTCAATACAACTGGCAAGTCACTACTACTACTGAGTTGGAGTGCAGACGAATATAACACCTGACTGTATATAAAAATTACATCGTTTACGATCTAGTGATATATATGTCGTGCTGTAAAATTTCCTGTTTCTGGTGTTATAGAGATGATTATGTTTTACAATTTTGTGGGCAGTGAGTAGGATTTTGGAATATATTTTCATATTCTAAAGAGTAATAATATACAGAGTAAGTCCAGTTTTGTGATAGTTTCTTATCCTTGTCCCATGCAGCATTTGAAAACAGTATGATAGCTATAATATAACAACGCTGGAGTTCAGGAGACGTCGAAAATAATGTTACCACTGACGTTGGAAATATCACCCTTAGCAAATCGGTCAAGTTGCGCCCGGTTTAATTTTTTACTCTGAACGCAAATAATAACGATTTAATTTATAAGTTAAAAATGGTTAACATATGTATTTTTTACAACCTAGAATAATAACGCGAAGTATTAGGTGTGAATGTTCGTCGAGTTGAAACTATTTTTTGTTTATAATACAAATTCATCGATGATGTCATGATTCATCATGAGAGGCCTTATAATATCATTACTAGCTATAAACATCACGATTGTAAAATAATCAATTACAAACAATTAATTTTTCCATTTCGTGGAATTACTCATTGAAGAAAATTATTGGTGTTTTGTGCCCCTAGCAATTGCGCCTTTGGCGGCCACCCCACTTGCCAACCCCTAGTACCGGCCTTAGGAAATATAAAAAAATCTTAATCCTTCAAGTGTTTTGATTATAGAAATGACTTTTTACCATGTAGATATCGATTTTGAAAAATTACCAACTACATTAATTATTTTAAATAACACTTATAACAATTGATTAATTTATTAAAGAAATGCCGTGTTCAGACCAAAAATTCCAGACTCGTTTGTAGTTATGTTTTTAAATAAAATTTAAATTATTGGACAGATTATTAATAATAAAATAAAACTAAAAATATTAAGTCGTTTAAAAAATAAATCATTACGCCTAATGGAGTAGACAGAATAGGGCACATGTAATACAACATAGTATTTGATCCTACTTTAATGGTGTGCTACTGCAGTTACACCCGGACCTATGACACTGAGACTAAAATACGGTGGTGCAAGTTGCAACCAGATCATACAGGGGGTTCTAGAAGATTCTCAATAACAGCATATAGTGTACTACTATCATTGAACATTCACATGACAAGAAACGTTCATGTTTAAACTTGTTATTCTTAAATATCCAGCCTGCTTCAAGTTTTACACTTTTTAAGCACACAAACTGTTTTTTTAAATTAATAATTACCAAGGTTACGGCATAACGTTGGTCTCTTTTCCTTTTCTCCTGTATCTATTTATAAAGAATCTCAATATATGAAATTAAGAATCTGCTGTAGGTACTTTCACCTTGTTTTATTGACTTCCCAACAATGATTAACTCGAGGACAATGTTCTTATTGATCAGAAAAATGTTGAACTTGGTATGATTTAAATGGAATTTTTACGTTTAGGTATCTGTTTGAAAATAATTGTATTTTTTTATCCATTATTAATTAAGCATTAAAATATCCATAAAATCATAATCTTAAACATGCGTTCCTTTTACATGCAACATCTTATAATCCTTTTAATCTTCTAATCCTTATCTTTTTAATTTGAAGGGACATTTCATTGTTAGTCATATTCTGGTTTGAAACTAATATGATTAGTCATGACAACAAATTTAATGTCCAAAAAGAAGCATGTTCTACACGAGGCTACAAGAGTGTTGTTGAAACATATTTAACATTGATTTTAATAATTCTTTAGTAGATGTCTCACATTACTTGATTACCGTACTTTAGTAGATTAAAAGAATTAATTTTGACTAGTGTACAAGTTATAAATCTTAGACCTACGGACACGTTTGTCAACTTGGTGGGGCCATAAATACGTAAAAATATTCAAATGAAATAAATAAGACTAAAAAATTCATACCGGTGTACTGGGTGTACTCTAGAAACAATACTACATTACAATATCAGTGACATATTTAACATACTGTCAGGAGAGGAACAAAGTGATATGTTTATTTCGAACCACAAAATCAAATTAGAAGTAATGAATATTTTCAAAAAACCTAGACTCTTTTAAGTAACCGCTTTCTACTCAACGGTTTCGGGAGTGCAGAGCGCCGTCGCAACAACTCGTGGCCGCCGGAACAATATTGTCTGCCCGATGTTTATATCTTAATCACAATAAATTGATCAGCAATACCATCTCGTGAATAAATAAGGAAATCAAAAAGCGTGTAATATGGCACGACCCACGAGCGCAGCGAACGAGCGAGCGCCGGTTGTCGATAAATCAGCTGTTGTGTGGCGGTGGTCCCCGAGCCTGCGCAGTGCGCAGACACTACGCGCAGTACGCATGCGCGGCTACACAGCCTGTAAATCACGTACATCGGACGGGATATTAACTCACTACATCTCCTACCTCATGTCTGTTACACTTACTACAAGAGTTACCGCTTCCATTGTAATATCTCTTACAAATCAGTCATGCCATTTACTTTGTTTACTGAAACTTTACATGAGGGGAAAGTCAGTGTTGCATACTGCATGATTAAATATCTCATATATTATACACCCCTACTCTATTTTTATTCTTAAGTTAAACTAATATGTATCTATAGTAAAGATAGGTTTTGGTCTACAATCTTCCCCTTAATATTTAATAATACTTTTATTTCTTAGGATTTCCAATATTTTAATGTTTTTCCATAAAATATATAATTTAGTTTGTTTGTATTTGATTTGATAAAAAAGTATAGTTTCATTTCTTCCTAAAAAAGTTAAGTAACATTTTTCAAAATACTGTACGTGGCCTGTACGTAAATATTTTAACACTTACTTATATTTACTTACTTGCCAACTTCAACATAGCCAGTTGTTTGGGATTTCATTGAATTATTTTTAAAAAATTAAATGAAGAAAATTTAATGTATTTATATTGTTGTAAAAATGATTATCTATTATATTAAGATAAAATGAAAATTTAGAAAGAGCTTGTCATTTCGGGTTTATAACCTTTAAACAAGATTTGGATATCACCAAAGTCATTATTTTTGTTTTGTGACCCTTGTCTTTCTTGCGTTTTGCTAAGCACAACGAAAACATAAACAAAAGACACGATTGAAGTTATAACAAACTAAAAAAATATGATTTACCGAACCTATGGAACACAACAACATGTTGTGTTCCGGCGAATCAGTCAATGTGTATGTTCGGAGATGAAAAGCTGAATATCAAAGGTCTGCTGCATCTACCTCTACACTAAACTGGTTCTTCACCATCGATTCTTCTAAAGTTCCACTGTGATTTACATTTCTTACAAGCTGTACCAAAAACATATTTGTTTTATGTTAGTACTGATTCTCCAGATAACGAGAAGGCTTAGAAGTATGAACGTTTTCTCTCGCTCTCGTAGCTGCCAGTGTGTGAAAACCAGGGAATTCGTCCCGCTTGGATGGTTTGTTTACGGTGGACAGGAAGTCATAAAAGTAAGGTTAGAAACCAATCGTAAAGTATTCTCTCTTATCCTGAATATTGGTTAAAAATCTTCCTTTAAAATTGCAAAAACAAAAGATACGAGTACAAAAAAATAACATATACGACGTATGCTGTAATTATGTTTACAGTATCAAGTAAACCGTATTTTATACTGTTAAGCATTACAGTGTATGTCGAAATAAACAAAAAATATATGGTTAGTCATTTAGTTGGTATGTGAACAAGCTACACATGCTACACAAGCTACAAAATAAAAACTTTTTATTTGTTTTACACATTTTTTATAAACGTTTACTAGAAGATCTAAAATTAATTACACTCTTCCAGTGTGGCATATGCCCTATAGGGATTAATCTCTTTGTGTTCCCGTATAATGGATAAAATGTTCTTTATTCTCATAATATTTGTAAAAAGAAAAAACCCAATAAATTCATACCTAGATAAAACAGGAGGGGACACCATAACGTTTTTACGAGATGGTTTCCCATGTTCTTTCTACCTACCTAGTTTTTTTAACCTACTGACAAGATTCCTAGTTATCTACAGATAAGAAACAATAATAGGTGAGATACAACAAATGGCATATGATAATGAAATACTTTTTAATAGAAATACTTCATACTACATAAATTATAAAAAATATTGAACACTGTTTTGTAAAAAATAAAGAGCCCCGGTATAGAGGTTCTATTATTTTGTTCTATATTTTATTGCTAGATTTGTATACATCCAAAATCAACATGTTAGTTACTTGAATTAAAAACTATATTTTATACTGTATCAGGAATTGTTCTTAAGTGGAACATCATGATAATAGTTGTATGAGAAAAGTAACATATCAATCTCGGTTTTGCTACTTATAAGTTTGAAGAGGCGGTTCCTCAACAGCCAATTTTCTGAAGACAATCGGTCCAACTCAAGAAACTTATCTCATTAGGGTGAATAAATTATGATTTTAAGATGAGTTGTGATAAAAATGTGATTGGTAACTCTTACAGGCCATTACCAGTGGGAGGGAATGTACTATTGATTTAAAATATTAGTTTGATTCGATTATTAATAAGAATTAGTTAAATTTCATCAATGTCAGCTGATTTGGGAATACCAGCCAGACGTGTGGCTGGCTCCATAGTGTACCGGCTGATCGGAGGTCTCGGGTTCAGTGACTGCGGTGAAGCCATGTGTGTCCGAGGGGGAGGATGCCCGGGATGACGCGACGATCACGGCAAGAAAAGACAATCGGAAGCGGCCGATTTGTGTGAAACCATGGAGAGACGGAGACAGGTGCTCGTTCCGGCAGATCGGCGACGCGTCTCACACCCTACATCCAGGCCGGCGCAGCTGGTGCTGTATTCTCGCACTAGGCCTCGACAATGCTGATGCTGTCTGTAGTCTCGCACCAGGCCCGGTACTGCTGATGCTGTAGTCTCGCACCAGGCCTGGTACTGCTGATGCTGTAGTCTCGCACCAGGCCCGGTACTGCTGATGCTGTAGTCTCGCACCAGGCCTGGTACTGCTGATGCTGTAGTCTCGCACCAGGCCCGGTACTGCTGATGCTGTAGTCTCGCACCAGGCCCGGTACTGCTGATGCTGTAGTCTCGCACCAGGCCTGGTACTGCTGGTGCTGTAGTCTCGCACCAGGCCCGGTACTGCTGATGCTGTAGTCTCGCACCAGGCCCGGTACTGCCGGTGCTGTAGTCTCGCACCAGGCCCGGTACTGCTGATGCTGTAGTCTCGCACCAGGCAACGGCACTGCTGGTACTGTAGTTTCATACCAGACCTCAGAACTGCTGGTTGTGTAGTCTCGCACCAGGCTCCAGCACTACTGGTGCTGTAGTCTCACACTAGGTTAAGGCACTAATGGCGCCAATGTCATTCACCAGGTCCCGGCACTGCTGGGGCACTACTGGTACTGTAGTCTCACACCAGGCCCCGGCACTGCTGATGCTATAGTCTCTCACCAGGCCCCGGGATGCTGTAGTCTCGCACCAGGCCCCGGCCCTGTTGGAGCTGAGGTACCGACTAGGCCCCAACACAGCCAAGTGATCAGCAAGTACACGGGTCGCACACCAGGCCCTGGAATAACTAATGTGACATATCTGTCTTGGACAGGGCTGAGATATACCTGATGCTGAAGTAGTCTGTTATCACGTCTCGATACATTTGTTATTTCATTGACGTTGTCTCTTACTACGTCCCAGTAAAGCTGTTGCTGCAGTAGCCTCACACTAGGTTCTGGCACAGCTACTCAATATCTCACTGATAATATAGTATAACTTTAATTTACAAACATTTTCAAATTATATTATTACGCTAATTTTAGGTATATTCTTGCAGGGAACGCTCCCTTATGTCTTTAATAATGTTTAGGATTCATCTGTTGAATTCAAAGGAATTACCTGAAATTTGCTTTACGTTGCTTCGTCAGCGTTAATACATCGATGTAGTAGGGCCTATTATTTTTCCGCTTCAAATATTCTTTTCTGTGATTACTAATCTCAATATCTCAGGAGTAACTGATTCACCAATAGTTATAGTTGACTTACACTCAGAATTAAAATTTCTTCATGTTGAATGTTATAAGTGGAATTTTTAAAATTTTACGTTATTTTAAAAGTTTAAACTATGATTTTAATTTAAAATATTTCATATGACCAAACTGTTACAAGTCTAAATAGTCTTAGTATAATATGGTATGAACAAAAATAACAGTTCTCTAGGTGGTTAAAAATCTATAAACTCATCGACTGAAACAGTTAGCGAGTATGAGAAGTTCGGAACACGAGAAGGTTGCGTGCTGCAGTGGAGGTGTTTGGATTAAAAACACGACCGAATGGATAAGTTCACCTTCTACAAGGATAAAAAGAATAGGAAAATCCTTGTTTGGGGATGATTTGTAGCAAGTTCCGGAGGAGATGAGGCGATAGCGGAACCGCGCTCCGCATAACTTACCGCGCAAACAGGGTTTTTTCCCGCCAATCGATCAGACTCGCTATACATTATATCGCATGCACATTGTTAATTTGTCTGTACGTCTGTCTTCGGAGTCGTACCCATGCATGCCGAGCGCACATTTGTCGGCCGGCATGCAACCGCCTGCATTCCACTTTAACTCTCTCAATCCGCGATAAATTACAATTTACAATTTCAATTACAATTTTGACGAGCTTGATGTCTTTCAGGTGCTAACAATTATTTTAGTCTTCAATGAGGAATCGTCTGGATTCCTAATCACAATTTGAATCTAAATAGTTTTAGAGTAAAATAAAAAAAATCAATAATGAAAACGAGAATTGGATTTTTTAAATTTATTCCTACACATATCCATGGACTAAAACAAACACTTTTTATAGTTGGTATCTCCATGGAAGAAAAAATATAAATGTTAAAAAAAAGTAATCGCAATACTTTGATGGATAGTATATTTTCTTCCTTCTTAGAAGCTACAGTGCATTTAATAGGCTATTTTTATCCCTTTTCGGTAATAATAAACCACCGTGCAACATGCTACTGATGCCACAGAGGGTAAAAATGTAAAACCCGACTTATAATCCATTCCGTTCCAATTTCCCGCACATGGCGTACCCCAAGGTAGTGTTTTGGGTCCTATCTTCGTTCCAGTCCCGAATCTTCGCTGACCGTATTATCCAACTGTGAACCACTTCCGTCCTCTCGTTAGAGGAGAAACCTCGCATCGTCGTGATCCTCCGAGGGCCGGCCCTCACGTGCGGGCCGTGCTATATGTGGAGCGAGAGCAAATTGAAGTTAATGATCGTCGTCGTGGGTGTCCGGAGCCAGGTTCGCGTGCCGGCCCTCGCCACAATCAATATGCAATACTTGCATCACCATCTCCACTATTGTTCTCCGTCGCTCTTTCTCTGCTCGATGTCTCTATCTGGCCTGGAAGATGCTGTTTATGCCTACTTTTTAGTGGTGTAGAAACTTGGATTTGTGGCTACAGTTCGTACTTGAAGGAGGCCATGCGATCAATCCACCGTGTCTTGGATCATTTTTGACCAATGGCCATTGATTAACCTGTCTTGGCAGGAATCTTTGGGGGGGGGGATTACAGTAGACGGAAGAAGAAGAAGACGGAGACTCCCTCTGACCTATATTCATATATTTTATATTAACAATGACCAACCTAACTTAACTCCACAGGGCACTGTCTGAGAGTGTCTCCCCACCACCCTCCCCCTTCAAACAAAATTGGGAACACGGTGGACCGAAGGCCTGTGGACTGACTAAGAGACCCTCGAACATGAACATGCACGTTTTATGAATAGAATTATTACTATTACCTTTTGAACCATATCCTATCCCTATATACTTTGGCGACATATTCAGTTAGGTATTTAAGCCAAGTGTGAATGAAATTTAAGTGTAAGACGATAGTGCCGCGATCTTGCAGTCTTGTTACTGGCTAAGGTGGACATGCTGCTTTCACAGGACTGTTAATTAATAGCCCAACAGCTAATGACACCTAAGGTTCCTACAGTTTCACATGGAATCCGAACCAATTTTGCCTCAATTACGAGCTGGTCTAATTTTGAGGATAGTCTTTTTGGATGAACGTAGTATTCAATAATGTGGACGTTAATCCTAACAAGGTAACATCGCTTTTAACTATCCACAATTCATGACCTGCAAGTAGCTGGATTACAGGACACGCCACCGTCCCAATCAATATTCTGAATGAAACATGTTTGGAAGGTAATAATTGTTGGGGAAAGGATGCGAAGCGGGAAGACGTAGACCTCACGGCATTTGTACTAACGGTAGTAAACAAGCAAACCTTTTAACATTGAGTTAACATAACTCAAAATCGTTTCCACCCCTTAGTCATTACAGCATAATTAAAACTTCCAGAACACTAAATATGGTCGTACCCACGATAGAAAGGTTGTGCAGGAGGATTGGTAGGTGGGTGGGAACATTTGAACTCAAATGATATAGTCGCCCATTACCCTTATCACTCTACTCTAACAACATCTAAAAAACGTCATCAGGAACGAATGTTGGGAAGGTTGATTCCTATTAGAATATATCGATTTATCATCATAAATCCCTTAGGACCGCTGTGTACTTCAGCAAATAAACAAGGCGTATGTTATACAGAGACTATGAATAGGTAAAACGACGTATGTGATAGTTAACTTATTGTTATTAATAATTATGCATGATTGCAGGATGATTAAATCACAAAGGTCAATGAGGGAGGAATGAAGAAAACACGGTAGGAATGGTGGTTTAAAAATTTGTAAACATCGTATGTAACCAATTAATTAATGTGTTTTTAACCCTTAACCCTTAACAGGGAACCTGTGTAGAGAAATACGTTGTTCTGTAGCGGCCTGAGTCTCTGTGGGTAACCGCTTGAAGTGTTACAAGAGTCAAAAACCTCTGTGTTATCGATCCAACAACCTTTAACTTACTGGGCCAGCAAAAAATAGTCTGAAGGTAAGAAAATGGTGAGGTTGTAGTGTGACAAGGCTGCGAAAGTGTGAGCAGCAAAGGGTGCTATCATCCCGCAATAATCGTAAGAGCGTGTAGCGGTGGCGGGAAGGGCGGCGTGGGTGTGAACCACGGAGTCGGTGACACGGGCGAATCGCCGGCGATTGATCCGGAGTATGTTAATTGCAGCCCCACCCTGGACTGATTGCACGTGTCAAGTTGATCCTGAAAAATGAATCAATATTTTGTTAGCACGCGAGGCGAGGCGCCTTCCGGCGCTCTTCACTCTTCACTCTTCACTCCGCGCTCTTCACTGCTCCTAATGCGGATTGATGGCTACTGGGTCACCCAGATTACTACCGATCCCTTCCGACTGATTGGATTCTCTTATTGTTACAGTCTTTTATAGTTTCTCCCAATCGATGTTACGATGACTTCCACACCAAGAACATTTCTTCTCGAGATTGAAAACAATTTTTAACGGACCAAAATTTTATATTAATGTACTTTAAATCAATTTAGCACAGTTTGTCGTCTGTTAAAACTATATTCGAACATCGCAATACGAAATTTAATGGAAAGCAAATTTACTTCGGTTAAAGGGAGTTTTAATTGAAGGGGTTATTAGTACTAAATTTCAAACTTTAGAGGTTCGAATAAGAAGATTGAATTGTAAAAGATAGCAAGGATAAAATTTTAATTATATTTCTACTTCTTTTGACTCATTCTAAAAAACATTAGAGAGTAGAATAAGTATGATAGTACACAAAATATTGAACTTTTTATAACACGTAAACTGGTATAACCATTGGTATTTATGCTTTCGATGCTGTAATGAACCAAAGAAACCAGTGGCACTGGCGATTCGAACCCACAGGAATTGTGGAAACGGTCTGGTTCACATTTCCACTGGCTTTTCTTCTTTAAACTACTTAGATTAGACAAGATTAGATTATTTGAAATGGCGACCATACCACAAGGTAGTTATTTTAAGCCAAGTATGAATGAGGATTGAATGTAAGATGATTGTGGCGCGATCTTGTGTCTTACAAGATTGTAGGAACTGACTTTGAATTTTAGAGGTAAACTCTCAAATCATAGAAAATGGTTTATAACTACAGTAACACAATTCGAAATCTTGAGCTCAAGAATGAAATAATTTGAATTGTAGATGGTCAACTATGTGAAAAAAATATTCCGAAAGAACGAGTTTTTTTGGAATATTAGAGGTTTTCTCAAGGGAACAGACAGAATCGACGAATTGTAGAGGTTGTCGAATTATTGGGGTTCACATTAACGAGGTTCTACTGTATTAAGTTTTAATCTCATAAAAGACACTCTTCAAACCCCTCCGAGCAATCCAAGAGAGATAAATTGCAACCATAGAAAGTAACTTGAGTTCATTGGAAGAAAAGTGATGAGAATTGGCCACATTGTTCCAGACCCTCATGCAAATGTAAAAGTTGTAAGACAAAAAGTCCATTGAGCTGCGAGACGAAGATGTGCATGGAAGGGGACCAACATTGTCTTGGCTTCTTTGTCCCTGGTTGATTGTTAGAGAATGTTTACATTTGCTGGCGATTGCTGCGGACCCGCAAGTCGCTTAGTACGCCAAACAAAAGATGTGTCGCTTCTTGGACCAGTATTTTAGGATTATTCCAGAATCACTTTTTTATTTCATCTTAAATTAAATTATCTTTGATGTATTTTCTTTAAGAACAAAACATTTTTCTCGGTTTATAAGATTGTAACATAATCTAAGAGTAAATCATAAAATATTAGGATATAAATAATTGTCAAAGGATTCCATACTTAAAAGTTAGCAAATTTACATTTTTTACTTTAAAAATATTAAACGTGACGTTCTATATTTTGACGTTAAGCACTATCACGTTCTACACGTAAATCATATTGACGTTCTCAAATTTCAAGTTCAATACATTGACGTTTTGTACTTTGATGCCATTCACCTTGACGTTTTGTATTGAGAGGAAATTCCCTTTACATTCTGTTTTTGACGTGAAGCACAAGACGTACAAAACGTCAAGTTTGTCGAAGGTCCTTACCGTCAAGGTGTTTATCTTAAAGTACAGCACGAAAATCTCAAGGTGTATACGGTTGTAATACGTTTGACTACATTTAAAATGGATCGTTGCTTAACTTCACCGTTACTCGCGGTGACTATTATTTTACAAACTTAGACTTTAGAGTAATGTACTTCTTCGTTTTGACATGGGGGCATCTCTTACCTCCATGGAGGGGTGTCTAGTCTGTATGATGAAAATTTGAAACAGGTTTCCATAGAAACTACCAGAGCTATTGTATTGAATTTTTAATATATAAGAATAAGAACAGCTGTTTAGATGAACTGAAAACATTCTCTTTAGACATATCCATGATCTAACCTATGATCCACAGGGGAGTAAATACAAACATGTAAAAGGTCCGCAGTTACTTTACTTTTAAGCACTTTAAGAAGTAATAATTCATTTTTAATAGTAAAATTTAAACTCCATACAGTACTAATATTTTGATATCATCGCTGGAGAATACAAAATCACAATCAAGTTTTTCCTGAGTAATTTTCTTCCCAACCCCATCCCCGGGAACCACACGAGTCCCAACCCTTCATCTTAATGGGGATTGTGCATGTGTGAAGAGTGAGCGTTCTTGCCCATTGATCGCCATTAATTTGGGATCCGTGGGCCGGGTTATGTTGTAAGGGGGGAGGGGGAGGCGGTTGTCTCGCGTGCCGGGGGTGATTAGCTGTGCTGCGGCAGCGGTCCCCCCCCCCCCCCCCCCCCCCCACCCCCCACCCCCCCCCCCTCCCCCCCCCACCCCCCCCCCCCCCCCCCCACCCCCACCTCCCCCCCCCCCCCCCCACCCGCCCCCCCACCCCCCCCCCCCCCTCCCTCACCACCCCGCCTTCCTAGAATCTCGCCAGGCGCCAACAACTAGCACAAGAATGCCGCTAATCTTGGCGATACTCACACACGACCACCAGATAATACTCCGGTCTCGGTCGTTTGAGTTAAAAACTCCATCACGTCTAATTGCCTCTGTAAACTCTCCGGTAAGGGTTGCTTTGGAAATGTTATTTTGAAAGGTTACAATAATTAAGTTCGTAATTCAGGGACAAAAGGTATTCCGAATTTCACGTTAAACTATAAGTCCCTCAGATGTGCGGTGTTTAGGGGGCAATGACCCCCACACCTCTTTAAGTAAAGGTTTATAATTTTGATTATCAATATTAACAATTCTATTATAGTTTTTTATTTTACACAGATATTTTCATGATGTATTTCCTGCGGTTTGACAATATTACGTAAATGTTTTTCTCCCTCTTTTTTTAAAGCCCCAAAGAAGAGATTACACTTTGGCCCATGCTTAGATGTCATTGGCTGTCGGGCTATTAACTAACAGTCAGTGTATGTTCCCCAACATAGTCGAGACATGTATGTCCCCCAACATAGTCAAGATGAGTACGCCTAACAACATAGTCAAGACGTGCATGTCCCTCCAACATATTCAAGATATGTATGTCCCCCAGCATAGTCAAGACGTATATACCCCCCAACATAGTCAAGACGTGCATGTCCTCCCCAACATAGTCAAGATATGTATGTCCCCCCAGCATAATCAAGACGTGTATACCTCCCAAACATAGTCAAGACGTGCATGCTTCCCCAACATAGTCGAGATAAGTATGCCTCACAACATAGTCAAGACGTTCATGTCCCCCCAACATAGTCAAGATATGCATGTCCCCCCAGCATAATCAAGACGTGTATACCCCCCAAACATAGTCTAGACGTGCATGCTTCCCCAACATAGTCAAGACGAGTATGCCCCCCCAACACAGTCAAGTGAGTATGTCTCATAACATAGTAAAGAGGTATATGCCTCCCAAATATAGTCAAGACGAGTATGTCCCCCAACATAATCAAGACATGTATGCCATCCTACATAGTCGAGACGTATGCCCCCCCTCTAACTTAGTCAACACAAAGTCACCTCCACCGCAGTAACCGGTCACCTCCAAGCCACGCCGAGATCATGTGTTCCCAGGTCCATCGGCGAGTAGTCATTAAAACATCGTTACCCATGTAAACAAAACAATGGCGTATTTACGAGCGAGTAATTGTGCGGAGATATGCGATCCGAGCGTGTGTGACTCAGTGATAATATCAGCTGGCCGGTCTCATAGTTGTGCAACCCGCCACATAGCAGCGCTCTTGTCGCGATAGTACATATACGTACGAGTAGCCTACACCTTGGACGTGTCAGCGGTTATACGTGAACCATGAATAATAACATGAACGTCGGAGGTCTAAATAGAAAAAGAATAAAACAAGTACCTACAAGCTTTTTAATATTTACAATAACATTTTAAATTTATATTAATTTACAATAATGATTCAAATGAAAAAAAACTATATAGGTTTAATAAGAAATTTATTTAAGAAAATGATTTAACTAAAAATTTCAAAGAAGTATTTTTTAAACGGATAAAAATGTTATTTTTAACTTCGGACAATTTTAAGGACAGATCTACGAGTAAATACCTAATTTTAAAGATTTGTTTTGGAATAGTTTCAATGGCAAAATTATGGTATTCCAATAAAATTGTTCAGTATATGTGTATTTGATTGATAAATTTAAGGATGTGTGATTATAAGCTCAAATATAAACATCGAATGGTTGTTTCCTGAAAATAAGTATTACATAAAAAACTGGAGTTATATTATTTACTTATAGTCTCAACTATTTGAAACAGGTTTTTAGTTCTCATACGAATAATTAAGATATTTTGCCCATAAATCATAGGCCCATTAAATGTAAAGCGAATGTTATATTATTGAACAAAAGGTTATTGAATCAATTTAAAACGTTCATACGTATTAAAAATGTGAACGTAACGGCAGTAAAACTTCAAATTTTATAACAGCGGTGAATACTTAAAATATGCTTAGCTCATATTATTTTATCCAAATTATTAATATGTATAAACACCTATCCATTCTGGTGAATATTAATGTAAGTGTGCGTGTGATGAGAGTATAGGATTTGATGAGGTACAGCTTTATTACTGACAAAGGCCAGCTGATTCATTTGTCAGGATCATTAATGATGACCTAAGGCAGCCGGGTCCATTATAACACTAACGTAGCATTTTGTTTAGATTTTATTTAGCGTCGATTCACAACCTTAACCTTATAAATCGGGTACTACACCTACAGTAATCCAGTTATGACAACTTAAAATTGTATTTGTATAAGTGAACACAATTAGAAAGAGGTTGTATGGCTACACCTGGTTTATCACTTAACCTTATAAATCGGGTACTACACCTACAGTAATCCAGTTATGACAACTTAAAATTGTATTTGTATAAGTGAACACAATTAGAAAGAGGTTGTATGGCTACACCTGGTTTATCACTTAACCTTTTCTCGTCAACAATGAAGGCATTGTTGTGAGCGAGATACGTCATCACAACCTCACCTGCGATCACATCGATCAGCGACGGCGATACACCACCACAATCGCGACAACCATTCATCTCATGCACACGTCATTTGGCAGACACTGAACCGCCTTGTTCGGTGTAGAGGCGGTGAAGTGTCTCCCCTTCAAGTGAGAGAATTCGCGACCTGCCAAGACAATTATTCAACTTTACATCACCTTTATAAAATTGCTACCAAATATTTTAGGCCAAGCTATGAACGAGAAATGGTTGCACGATATTTTGGTCTTTTTTGAGGCCGGCATGTTCCTCAGACAGGACTGTCTCCCCAACAGTCAATGAAATCCAAGGTACCTACATGAAATCATAATCTTCATCAAATCCAACCCCCCTAAACTCAGAACTGATTGTCACAACTACAAATTACGGGCTAAATCAGACTTTAACTTAAATCAACACAGACTATCTAAAACTAGTAAAACCCCAAACTACATGGGCATAGAAATGTTTAATATACTGCCAAGGGAACTCAAGACATAAACGACTTCAATAAATTTAAAAAGCAACTAAAACAATATTTCCTAAACCGACCATATTACAAAATCTCAGAATTTTTAGAAGAACATAAATACAAAAATACATAGTGCTCACTCACACACACACACACCACACATGCATTTATACACACCTGAAGAGAGAAGAAGAAAGAGAGAAAAAATGACGATTCCCCTGCCTCTGAGGACTGCAGAGAAGACAACGATGGTAAATGGAAAATGGTAAATGGTATGAAGGATCCGAAAAAAATTTGCCTCTGAGGGATGAACTGGTCTAATTATGAGGATGGTATTTGTAAATGTACTATTAAATACTGCGGATGTTAATCCAAACTTGGATGTATCGCATACACAGGTCATTGATTATATGTAGATACAATTCGATAGCTCCGAGTAGCTAGATTACAGGACACGCTACCGTCCTGACCGCTTATCCGTACAACTGAGTTTTTCCAAAGCAGATGGATGAAAATTTTAACACTTTCGATAGAAAAACTATATTTTTGTGTATTTTCGAATCAGCTTTTTATCTTGTTACTTTAGGCCAAAAACTGTTGTTAAATACGGTGTCATAAAGTGTAAATTGTATGGGTCTAATGTTTCTACATTTATACTGTCCCACCATATTCTATTCTAATAAATTGGGTCTACGTCTGTTGTCTACGACTAACGGTTCCAGAGAAAAGTTAAATTTACTGTCCACGATAAACGCAGTACGTTGTCTGAAAGCGCCCAATGTTATTCTTATGGAGAATAAAAAAAAAATCAATTTCTTCCTTACTTTCCAACCGTTTTCCATGAAACTTGGTATGAAGCGTAAGGTCAAATCACCGAACAAAACCTCTAGCGTTCCTTGACACTTTGACGTTAGGCAGAGCCCTATTGTGGTGGCAGGTTGGATTCAGCTCTTTTCTAAAACAGAACTATATATTTTTATTTTGTTTTACTCAAAAGAACACTCAGCTGCCTACAGTGTTTCTTGATTTTTGAGCGAAAGGACTTGAATGATTTTCTTTAGGTAACTCTTGAGTTTCCCTGTTGGACTTCTATATTTGCCAAAATTTGTTAAACGCACGCTCTAATATCCAGTACATTTTCCATATGAAATATTGTCCTCACGTAAACGAAATACAATAATACACGTTACAGATGGAAATATATTTCACATAGTTATACTTCACACTAAACACTCAATTCATATGTTATTAATTTTTAAACCTTTTTTAATTTACAATGTTCTGCTATCAAATTTTGTTTAGAGAACATAAATACAAAAATACATAGTGCTCACTCACACACACACACACCACACATGCATTTATACACACCTGAAGAAAGAAGAAGAAAGAGAGAAAAAATTACGATTCCCCTGCCTCTGAGGACTGCAGAGAAGACAACGATGGTAAATGGAAAATGGTAAATGGTATGAAGGATCCGAAAAAAATTTGCCTCTGAGGGATGAACTGGTCTAATTATGAGGATGCTATTTGTAAATGTACTATTAAATACTGCGGATGTTAATCCAAACTTGGATGTATCGCATACACAGGTCATTGATTATATGTAGATACAATTCGATAGCTCCGAGTAGCTAGATTACAGGACACGCTACCGTCCTGACCGCTTATCCGTACAATTGAGTTTTTCCAAAGCAGATGGATGAAAATTTTAACACTTTCGATAGAAAAACTATATTTTTGTGTATTTTCGAATCAGCTTTTTATCTTGTTACTTTAGGCCAAACTGTTGTTAAATACGGTGTCATAAAGTGTAAATTGTATGGGTCTAATGTTTCTACATTTATACTGTCCCACCATATTCTATTCTAATAAATTGGGTCTACGTCTGGTAGTAGCTACCAGATTTCAAACTTATTTCAAGTCCTAACCGTTTGGGTTTGAGGGTCTAACATTTTTAGTTAGCTTCACCTAGAACCATTAACGTTTTACTTTAACGTTGGAAATCTTAAGAATGGAGTTTGGGCCTAATTTTGAATAGTAAAAGTTAACATTACATCCGTTTTAACTATGCAACAATGTAATTTTCTATGGCTGGGGTTTTTTGTAAAAGGAAGGAAATGCTTTACGCACACAGGTGGCCAGACTTCAGAATCTACGGGGCCACACACTAACACACACACATTCCCTGCGTTCTCCTCCAGACTTTTAGACTTACAAGGGATGTTCCTTACATTTTACTCTATAAATGTCACTGTCCACCCTCTCGATCATTAAAGAATCAAATGTTTTTAAGAGAACCACAGGTTTGGTCACTTTCATGACACCCTGCGATGACGAATTCTCTCTAAAGTCGTACACTCCGAATCACCCAACATCTCTCCTCGCGATCAGGCCGATCGTTTCCGTGACATAAGTCGCAGCGGTTAATGACAAAACCCGATAGGTTTGAATGATTTATAACATCTGGTTGCGACACGGCCTGCCCGACGGCGCGGGAACTCATGGCGATAAAATAAAATTTCAATTGCAAACAATCGCTTCAAGTGAAGCAAGCGGCGCACGACGAGTAAGTTAGGAAACCGTCGGCCGGCGATTACTCTGCCAGTTGCCCTTCGACCTTGGGCCGAGTTATTGACGCCTCTCGATCTCGGGCTTGTTTGAACACGGTTGTTTATTGGCTCATACACCCATACGTGTGAAGATGCCATTCAAATTATTGACGACCGTAAAATTATTTTCTGCTTGAAACTTAATCGTTAATATTGGTTCGTTATTGCTTCTATTGGGGATTCTGAGACTCACTTCAAGAACGCCTTATACTCACTAAACCTCCTTCTCCACTTAGCCGGACGAAGGGCTATATCACAAGCAGTAGCGCTGTGGCTGTTGGATGAAGAATATAAGATGATCTGGAACCATAGCGTGGCCGATGAATAAATTTTAGACTGCCCTCCAACCAGTTGTGTTGCTAAAGATTTTTTTGTCGCCATGTAGTGAGTCATACAAACAACAATGATGCCTCTAGCGTTCCTTGACACTTTGACGTAGGCAGAGCCCCTATTGTGGTGCAGGTTGGATTCAGCTCTTTTCTAAAACAGAACTATATATTTTTATTTTGTTTATACCTCAAAAGATGACACACTCAGCTGCCTACAGTGTTTCTTGATTTTTGAGCGAAAGACTTGAATGGATTTGTTTAGGTAACTTTGAGTGTTTCCTGTTGGACTTGCTATATTTGCCAAAATTTGTTAAACGCACGCTCTAATATCCAGTAGGATTTCATATTTTGAAATATTACCGTCCTCACGTAAACGCAATACAATAATACACGTTACAATGGAAATATATTTCACATAGTTGAAATACTTCACATTTAAACACTCAATTCATATTGTTATTAATTATTTTAAACCTTTTTTAATTTTTACAGCTTTGTTTTAGCTCCATCATGATTCAGCTATAAGCGATTCACGCGCACAGGAATCACTCCTTACCATGGTTAGTATAGTGTCTTATATTTTAAATTATATCTCCGGCTACATTGAGAAAACTATACAGAAGACATGTGATGGGCAAGGATGGGTGAGGACGACAATTAGGCAAAACTGTGTCAAACCCAGAAAAATTAAAGACAAGAATAAAAAAATCGCCCCTGGTCAACTTTACACTTCATTCTACAAAAGTCAGCTGGCGTCTAAACTGGCGGACACTTCTGAACTAGTATGAAAAGTCTCAGTTTTTCATCCACACAACGCCACTAGACTGGCGTTGATGCCTAGTCTAGAGGCAAAGATGCCTCTAGACTGATTTGAACCAGTCTGTGCTTGTCGTGGTCGTACATGATACTACTGAACACATTTTAGGCATACTTTTACTAATACGTAGCTAAACAAGGCAACGATGCCTCTAGACTGATTTGAACCAGTCTGCGGTCGTGGTCGTACATGATAATACTAAACACATTATAGGCATAATTTTGCAAAGAGATGTCTAAACAAGGCAACGATGCCTCTAGACTAATTTGAATCAGTCTGCGCTTGTCGTGGTCGTACATGATACTACTAAAGACATTTTAGGCATACTTTTGCTAATACGTAGCTAAACAAGGCAACGATGCCTCTAGACTGATTTGAACCAGTCTGCGCTTGTCACTACTGAACACATTTTAGGCATACTTTTGCTAATACGTAGCTAAACAAGGCAGCGATGCCTCTAGACTGATTTGAACCAGTCTGCATTTGTCGTGGTCGTACATGATACTACTAAAGACATTTTTGGCATAATTTTGCAAAGAGGTGTCTAAACAAGACGACGATACCAACTAAATCAGTCTTTAGCTTTTCATGATCGTACACACGGCATCATTGGACATTCTAGACATACTTTTGCTAGGGCAAGTTAAGTCCTGATCACAAACCCCCTGAACTAAGATGCAACCGTGTGAGTTTTGTCATTGTCACACAAGGCACCATTGGACACATATTTGGCATACATTCGGAGACGTCAAGACCAGATGACGAGACTACTGGGCTGAGTTTGACCGTGGCCTGGTTTTCGTACTCCAGTCATGACGCTGCTCGGATGGATGCTGAGCCTGGTGACGACACGGTCGTGGAGCTGATGACGTCACACGCCACGTTCGTGGATGTGATAAGGGAGAAGGTCACTCGCCCTATTGTGTCTCAGGGGTAATTACCATCGGCCCGATGGTAAGTGGGTCGGAACATCGGCTATGGGAAAATATCGAGGAACAGGGTGAGTTTAGTCTTCATTAATAAGCATATTTATATTTTTTTAAATAATGTTCTTGTTTCAAAAAATCACTGGATTTCACATAGTTCAATAAAGTATTTTAATAAAAAATGGATTTACTTGACTTATGTCAAATATAAGGAAATAACTAATAAGGGTCAATTTACTAAATATCTAGGTAATGGATACTCTAAAAGGGATTTTTAATTTCTCTAAACAGCTGTCCTTAAAACTACATGACGTCACTTCCGTTACAATTTTTTGGTGACGCGATTAGGTAACATCACCTCTCAAACAACTTATGCAGATCCATGTCAAAATATATTTTACACAGGTTTAAGTTCTCTCAGAACTATAATTATACACCAATCGGAACACCCTAGCTGCGTACACTAAATGCATATTTTCATTTTTATGTAATAAATAAACGTGATCATAATATTTAACTTAACAAAAGAACATAATTAAATATTAAACAATCATAAATTAATTCCCAACACCTTCAAGCAAACAGCAACGCTTGGTTAAGCAGATACAAACTGGAATGAAGCTTTTAAACTATCACCAATCTTTCTCCGACCTCCACAATGGAAACACTGTTCCCGATACGATCAGTGGAAACAAAAACGCGTCAAACAATCGGACAATTAGCGACGCCGAGTGCAAGTGTTAAACGGTTTCATTAGCGATATCAGCGAAAATATCGCACGGGTAGGCTGGGCAATTAATCATACTTGGCCGTCAGGACGGCAGAAACGTGGGAACTGGGCGTCGTGATCAGAGTGTTTGTTGTAGATGTGTATCGGTCATAAGCGGCGAGGCACACATGCTGACACTGCTGACCACGGCTGCTGTGCAATGCTGGTTTGGTTGGCACACCTGTGGGAACTGGGCGTCGTGATCAGAGTGTTTGTTGTAGATGTGTATCGGTCATAAGCGGCGAGGCACACATGCTGACACTGCTGACCACGGCTGCTGTGCGGTGTTGGTTTGGTTGGCACAAATGTAGAGAGTATGATACAATGGAAAATCAATTCATTTTCAGAACGGCAACAAAACTATACTTTATTAACTCCATATCAACACACCATATTTGATTACCAGAGATTAGTTGCAAGAAGAAATATAATTTTCCTATTCAATTAACCGGGAAAAGTTTTCGATTGATAGTATTGGGGAAATCCTTCAAAGCTTGATCGAAAACACAGACATTTGCTTATCCATATAGTTCATTACGGGGCAAAAAATACATTTCGGTTGACATTTTAGGACCTAGAATCTAGTATTATTTCAATCACATCATGAAAATCATACTTTTAAAACAAAATTGTTTAAATGATCTTTTTTTACCCTACCAAACAAAAATTTATTTATTTTCTTTGAAAATGGCCAATTAAATGAACCCTGTAAATACAAAAGTACTTACGACTCATCTTCGTTGTTGCAGGTAACATGTTGCAACAACCTCTTAAACTGGGAAATATTACGTCACTACCTTACCAGCATTGTTCCCGTAATATGTCATCATAAAAGCATCGCTCACTGATGGGCTGGAGGAGTGGAGGGGTGGGGGGAGGTAATAGAGGCTATATCCTATAGACACAAGACAAGGGCAGTGTGCACAACGCATATCCTTGAGCGTGTTTTATCACAACGGTCGACTATCAGTTACCGTAATCACGGTACACCACAGCTTCATAACTACGCAGGGAATGGATGACAAGATAAATAGTCACTCCATCCGCTCGCTTGAGGAAACCCATGAATTCGTGACCACCATCTGATCACGATGGATTTGTAAAATTATTTAGGTTATGTAGGATACCGTTTATAAGTCTTTATCTATCTAATAACTCCGGTCTGTCTCACTTGATTGTTTCTCGGTGTGGCTCGTGAAGGGTGATCGATGTTTCTCGGGTGGTGGGTTTCACTTGGCTATCGGGAAGTTGCACATCTTCATTGCAAACAGTTCCGCTTGGAACACGTCATCTCTTTACGAACCAAAAAGTAACATTTCTTTAAATTGACGTCACTTCCGTTTCAAAATTTGGTCTGACAGATTTCCAATACTGTACCCCCTTAGAGTCAAGACACATCCATGTTAAAAATAAGGTATTTTATTTCACGTAATATAGATAACTTTTTACGATAAAAATATACATTGCATAATTTTATATATATCTTAAAGAGCACTCCGTTGTGTGGTAACTATAAAAAGTAGTTTTATCTTAAAAAGTCAAACCTATATTTAAAAAAATAGCTCCCTGAACGACCCTCATTGTCTATTAGAGAAAGAATATTATGTATTTTACCTAGGGAAGTACCAACTCATCTTGTCTGTCCGTAGAAGGATCATCTTCTTCCTGCTCCATCCAAAGAATCCTGCTCTACAACAGAACGGTCTTCTTCTATACGGAGGACAGAGGTAATTTTGGAGTATTATTATATCTTGTTCTATCTCCAACATTGAAAGATATTTGTAGTCCTGTTCCGCAGGTAGAGTGTCCTTGTCCCTTTTCACTTACCCCGAAGCACATTTTATTTTTCACTCACCTTCAGAATGTCCTCTCCTCCTCTATCCAACTCTATTCTTCTCTGTATATCTCTATTATATCTCTGCTCTGTGTTCCTCTTCCTTCTCAATCCCCTAAAAGCTATTCTCTCCTATTTATCCCCGTAAGGTTCATTTTGACTTATTCATCCATAGAAAGTACTACACTTGCTTTATCCACTCGTGAATCTTTTGCTCTCTTCTTTCTTCACTTCTAGATGGGGGTTCTCAGCTTTACTCCAGAAACGTTTTCTTCCCTTTCCTTCCTAAACGCTGGAATAGTTTCATCTCCTTGTTCAACCCCTAAACGGTATTCTCTATTCTACTCTTTCCCCTAGTACCCCCTCCACTACTTGTTTCTACTTCTTCAGTGTCCTCGTTAACTCTATTCCACCTCTAGACGACACAAGTACCCAACTGCTCTCTACTCTCCCCACTCCACCCACACAATGCGCCTCTCCACCTTCTACTCCCCCAGTGACTTTTCTTTACCCTTATAAGTCTCTTACCCCTTCTACTCACCCAGTACCCGTTTCTCTCCCTGATCCCTAGAAGGTGATTTCTCTTATACTCCCCAGCGCCCTCTACTCCAACCCAAGAATATATTTTCTGCTTAACTACTCTAGTTACCCTCTCCTCTCTCTCCACCACCCCTTGAAAGCCCTCTCTTATCTACCACCCCGTGAACTCACTTTTCCCCGGAAGCTCCTCTGTCGTCGCGGAGAGCGGTGACGATGTGATGACAATTATTGTAACCTTTAGTCGGTGAAAGCGACAAAACAGGGCCGCAATTGTCCATATGTCTACTGCACGAGCTGCGAAGAGGTAATTGCGGAAAACAAGCGGTCGGGATAACCACGCGATAATCTGCCCCATTAGATACTAGATCATCCCTGTCCTTTCCCCCTAATGTGCTCCAGGATGGCAACCTGATGACAGCGCCGTTCCCAGATATATGTTCCAGGACCACACTCAGCTCTTGTTTATCGTTCCTAACAACCGCACTCCATCTCTCCGGTCCTACTTGTGCTTTCGGCCTAACTGAATAGTTCGGGAGTGATTTAGGTTCGTCTAGTTTGGGAACGGGTTTCTTCTAGAAGCTTTGGAGTTTGTGGTACAGTTATTTGCAAGGATAGATGTATCATCTGTGGAGCACCGGATGTACTCGTATTCAGATAAAGAACTTATCCAAGTGGATTATCTAATATAAAAAATTACCGCTGTTCAACTTACAAGGAAATCCAGCTAATTATAACAGTTAAGAGGAGTGGAAAATCTACGACATAGTTGGGGTAAAACACATTATGAACCTTCAAAATTATTTGTTAAATTTTTGGAATGAATATTTATATAAATAAAAAAATGCAGTATTTTCCCTGTTTAAAAATGTTAGATTGTAAAATAAGGTCGCCGGATCGAATCCAGCAAGGGTCGAATCTGGACTCAGTCGCCATTTGTCATTGGGCTACTAATTAATGATGCTTCCTAACAACAGGTCGACGTTAGGCAGTAACAAGACCGGGGTTTGGACCGTTCCCCATCAAAACGTTAAAAATGCCACTGGCGTAGAAATACACAAAATAATAATAATAAGTCTGAATGGAATGTTTTAAGTTTCTCTAAACAGTTGTTCTCATAACCATACGGCGTCACTTCTGTATAATTTTTCCGTCTCGAAAATTACTGACACCCTCCCAGACCATATCCATATCAAAAACGCCCATAAACTTTTCATTACTATTTAAAGAGCTTTGTTACTGATTCCGACAAAAACGTAGGGGACCAGTGTAGTTGTTGAACACGATGTACATGTTATTGCAACGAACTCAGTTATTTACGTGTAGGTATCAAGTACATCGACATTAAAACGGTAATCATGGTGGTCTGGAGGTAAAACTCGGGACTTCACTCCCAGGTTTAAATCGCACCCATTAATTGATGAATTAATTACTTCTCGCTATCTTATAATGCTGATACCACTAGGTTCAGCCAGAAGTAATGTGTAACACAATTTGGGTGTGATAAGGGGGCGAAAAAACTACTAAAAAATAGACCAAATAGAAAAAAAACTATTATAAACCTCTGTGTAGATACTCGTAAATTATTTACACAATAACTCCTGGCTGGTTAAATTTTAAATTGCTAACAATATGAAGTGAAAACTGCTAATATATTCGTTATAGTTTTGCACGCTACTAATTGAGAAATTAAGTTCCATCAATAATTCCTCGATATTCCCACACAGGTCGATTCACATAGCACTTACATGCAAATGCAGCTGATCCGTGTTCACACGACGTGTGTGAACGAGGTGAACGCTTCACATGGTCTCCCAGTCACACACGGCTACCTGCAGGCCGCGAGACTGCTCACGACCGCGACTACCAGACTGCGGCTAAATTGCATATCCGGCGCCGCGAAACGCTCGATTGATAGACGAAGGCCGCTGTTTACACTAGTGTGGAAAACCTTGTCATTATTACCTTTCTGAAATGCTACCCAGGTAGGTATTTGAGGCCAAGTGTGAATAAGAAGTGAGAGTAAGATGGTTGCGAAGCGATCTTTTAGTCTTGTTACTGACTAAGGCTGGTGTGTGCCAACAGCCAATGACATCTAAAGGACTTTTTTTTCTTTTTTTGGCAGGTGGTAGCTCTTTATGAGTACCCCCGTTCCTGCGAGTTTAACGTGGATTCAAAACACAAATTTGCCTCTTGATTACGATCTGGTGTGATGAGGAAAGTCTTTGCAGAAGAACGTGGTACACAATAGTGTGGGCGTTAATCGACACTAGAGAACACCACAATCTACCACCGTGTCCTCTAAGTTGCTGAAATTTCGGATATCAATCCAGTCCAATACAAATCCAGTTGGTTTTCTGGAATCCAGTCTAACAAACCAATTGTTTGTTTAATGTTTTGGTTTAGATTAGATAATGATCCATTAGATAATGATTGGTTTGTGGTTTTGTGGATTGTGTATGGTTGCCATTTCCATTGAAATGGCAACCATACATTTGTTGTTACACAATGAAAGTATTTTAAGCCAAGTATGAATGAGGATTGAGTGTAAGATGATTGTGGCGCGATCTTGTAGTCTTGCCTTCTACCGTTCATCTGTTCTGATCATTCTCAAAATATTCGTCACTATTTCGTTCTATTTTTACTTTGTGAATATACTCCTCAGGGACTTTCTGACAGTATTATACTTTAAACAACATTAACGGGTACAAAATCTGAAATTGTCATAATATTTGTTTGTATTTTGGTTATATAAAGTGAAAAGTTTTCACTGCGACTTTGGTTCCTCCAAGTGTCTTTGTGGGTTTCACCATTTTCATCTATATACAGGCTTAAGTTGCCTGACCCTTCCTGGGCGACTCACTGTTCTTCACGCCTTTCCGATTCTCATGAACCCTTTCTTCCTATAGATGTACAAGAGATTAATTAGTGTGTTATCAGTGCCTTGTCATATTTTCTGGAGTCTTGCTTTACCATTTACTTGCCGTTAGGTTATTAATTAAATATTCTTACTGATAACAGGTCGACATTAGGTAGAATCAAGACTGGGGTTTAAGCCTTTCTCCATCAAAAACTTAAAGAATTACGGAAGATTTAGAAAAGCTAAAAAATCATTCATCGTAGCTCTTTTCCTTTGTCAGCGCTCATAGAACATTGTCTAGAGATATGATAAGGTGTACAAAACTGTATTCGTACTTGTTTGTCTCGAAACAATAAAAATATTAGGTTTGACCCGTAAAACCTTTAGTGTAGTACTACTCATTTTTATACGCAACATGTCAGTATAAGCAAAAGTTTCGGTTTTCTATCGAATACTATTTACTGCTAATACTATTGATTGATTTTCTAACTGGATTATTCTAAATCTGACTTTACGGACTAAGGTAGACCACGTCTTGTTGGCGTGATGTGTGCGGAGCTGATTACCGAGATAATCGCCAGAGCGCAGCACCTCAGTGTGTTAACATTTGCAAGTGTCGCGCTACGCGAGCTCTCGTTAACTGTGACATTTACACAGCGAGCGACTCATCTGACACTGCGCCACCGGCTGCCTGGTTGCGGAGGAACGGTGGCGTGTTCTGTAATACAGGAGTTGTGGATAGTTATGAGCCATCGCTCATAACTATCCACAATTCGTAACCTCCTGTAAAAATTCGTAAAAATGGTTGTGGATGTGTTGGTTGGATGTGTTAATGTCCACACTACTGAATACAACTTTCATCTGCAAGCACCATCTTGCATCTTGTGGGAAAAGAAGTTCCCACATTAAACTGTAGGTTTCTTGGATGGCATTGCTGTTGGGCTATAAATTAACAGTCCTGACTAGGGAACATGTTAGCTTTATTCACTAACAAGACAATTATCTTGCTCATTTCTCATCCATACTTGGCTTAAAATACCTAGGTAGGTCGTCATTTCAAAAGGTAATAATTATAATAATGAGGTAATAGGTCATTCAATTTATCAAAGTCAGTGATATTCTTATGTTTTCATTGGGAACGGTTCAAATTTTTATTATACCCTTAATTCTACCTGTTGTTAGATCAGAAATTTACTGGAAATAGCTCATTTATATATTTATTTTTTCATAATTTACATGGTGCATTATATTTTCAAAATTTGAATTATCAGACTTACAATGCTCTAATCACTTTTAGAGTATCCATTTGTGTAGCCATATTGAATTAAAATTCTATAAACTTTGTGTAAAATTAATTGTGTTTCTCATTCAATCTTAAATCGCATAAAGGATACTCTAGGTGTTAAATTAACGGAACAATAGTTTCAAAATAAACTATGATAATTAAATTTGTTATTTTTGTTTTAAGAAATAGAAAATGTGAGTACTATGTAAGTATACGGTATTTTATAGTAACACAGCGACAAATATTTGTCTTATCCCTTGATTACAATAATAGTTTCAGTTTAACAATTTGTATGCCTATAAACTGATAATAAGTTTTAATTTTTCTTATAAACTATAACAAACTATTGACTAATCTGAACTAACTTATTTATTTAATTATATTAATATTGGGGTGTGTAAACGAAAGTGAAGACAGTAATTTCAAGAACTTAAAGCAAGCATTTATTGTTAAAAATATAAACTGATATTTTCACGAGTAAACTATTTGGGTTTTTGTATTTTCTAAGCCATTACAGTTTTTAACGTTTTAAACTAATTAAACCCTCGTTTGCTTACTCCCTACCTCGTCCTATATGAAAATTTTACTACAAACGGAGTCACTTCATTCATAGAAAACTCAATTATATAAGGGCCAAACACGTGAAGTAAGATTTAAAAACTTTGTTCGGTGCAAATATATAACAAAAACACATTTACCAGTTACTCATCTAGCGAGGAACCCACAAAATTTTCCATCTGAATGGGAGACCCACTGTTTACAATAAAAGATATTTTACAGTACCAAGAATTTCTCGCAATAGAGCCCCCAAGACGGATGACTGCCCCAAACAATCGACAAGAAAGGAGAGACTCAAATCCACAATTTACTGCAGAGTGAAGCGACGGCAATGTCTTCCAGCAAGTCACAATTACGACATCTGTACAACAAACAAAGAGCCACGGAGTTTCCCAGAATGCGTCCGCACTCATCTGACTAATCGAAACAACTAAAAAGCTGGCGGTTTTGCCGCCACAATTAGTGTGGGTTGACATGTTCCGCCGACGGCCGTAAACCTCAATGACCGGGTACAATTCAATTACATGTGGCGGCAAAAAGTTGGACACATAAAATACGCCATAAACCCGGTAACAGTTGAGCAAGAAGTTATTAATGAATGGCATTGACATTTGCAAGGTGCAATCGGACGGGACGACAGGAGATGCAGGCGCTGGGGCGAGCAGAGAGTAAAAACTGTGGGACTTGTGGGTGCGAGCGTCAATGGAGCTAAGAGATGTACGGTCAACGCAGCTGGCTGTAGTAAAGGTATTGATGACGTACTGACCGACAGCTGGGCCATGTGTACGGTCATCACAGTTGAGCTGTAGTAGAGGTGCTGAGGAGGTACTGACCGTCAGCTAGGCTATGAGTACGGTCAACACAGTTGAGCTGCAGTAGAGGTGCTGAGGATGTTCTGACCGACAGCTGGGCTAGGTGTACGGTCAACACAGCTGAGCTGCAGTAGAGGTGCTGAGGACGTACTGTCCGACAGCTAGACTAGGCGGTCGATAAATACAGCTGAGTTGTAGTAGTGGTGCTGAAGGCGTACTGACCGACAGCTGGGCTAGGAGTGCGGTCAATATAGCTGACCTTTTGTGAAAGTACTTATGACGTACTGAACGTCTGCCAAGTGAGAAATATCGAAAACTGAGCGAGATATACCTCATAGATATCTCAACTGCGTAAGTACCAAACAAAATTCTTTTACAAACAGGTAAACTCATATGTCAAGAACTGAACTAGAGAAACATCAATCTATCTGAAAAAATGTATCAAACGTTTACGTGAAAAAGATGTGTGTTATTATGCCTAACCATCTTATGTTTATCTCAGATAATCTTAGATACTATTTAATATACAATAGACATTGATAATATTACCCTTCATCACCCAACACATGGAAAGAGGAGTATGAAATTCTTTAAAATATTCAAGAGAAAATGTCTATGAAGATACGACATCTGAATATATCTTCATTACATACTCAGACACTTTTCAATTTTGACCTCTCACTCTGTTATATCTTCTTCATGTTAGTTATAGAAAAATGTATTATTTTAGTTTTAACTTACCTACTCCCAGGGCCATCTAAATCTCAGGCGATTTTTATCCGCACCAATATCACTTGAGATATTTTGGTGATGTTAATTAAGTTTTTACAAACGTTAAATCTAGTTATATAAAAAATTACTGAGAAATGAGGTTAAGTGATGAATTTGCGAAGAATGGTCTATAATTGCACTAACAAGTTTCTCTTCAACGAGGAAAAACGACAATTTCGTGTTACCTGAATTACACGAACTACGTTGGAAAACGGTTCCACTTAGAACTCATCGTTTAGAGTTGCAGTTGACCTAGGATGAGATCCATACTCCATGCATCTGGTGTGTGTGTAAAGAGAGTTTGAGTAGCCGAGAGACCTTGGGGCCGATGACGGACCGTGCTGGCCGGATGTACGGTGGATTCTGGCTTCACACGTATTACTGTACTCGGACTCGACAAAAGAAGGTAGGCCTACATAGCTTATGGGACGGGAAATCAAACACGGTAGACGTTTAAAATGTTTATCCTTCCAAACGATTAATCCGTATATTATACTTAGTAATTAAATTTAGTTAGTAATTAAATTTAGTCCTGAATGTATAACTTTGTTAAGTGAATTACCCGCGATATTTTAAATTTTTGTAAGTATTTGTTTACTTTACTTTTTAATATTTTAAATATTTTTTTATTACATTTAAGCAATCCCTCAATTGTGAATCCCTCAATTTCAAATTCAAATCCAAATTGTGAATTTAATACGTAAAAGTGATTTTTTTTCGATGCTACCTAAAAGAAAATTTAACGAGCGAAACACGCATGAAGCAATAAGAAAAAGAACATTGCGAGTGTGTGTATTTACCAGGTTGTAAAATAATAATAGGTACCCAGTGTAATATCATAATATAGCCTGTCTCTATTTTTTTAAATATATGTTTTAATGTCTTAAGTCTATATTAATACACTCATTTTAAATGCATAATTTGGCTTAAAATAACTGGATATGTCGGCATTCCAGAAAGGTTATAGTAATTATATTATGTTTTATATATTCCCACAAACCTAATTAATCTTTTTTGCACATCGCAGCAACATGCGATATATATCATAAAACTATGCTATCACTATTATAATTCACCCTACATATTGAATTCTTCACATTTAGGCCTATCTCAAATTGGGACAATGAATTAAAACGTTTTGTTTCGATACGTCACTATGGTGTGTACAAAGAACTTTAGGACACCTTGATATTGAAGGTTATTGTAACTTTGTCTGAAGTACCACCAAAATCGTAAGAACAATTTTAAAACTCTGAAACATGTTTCTTTTCAAACACGAATTACCAAATTAAGTCGGATAGACAATTATGCATTATAATTTGCTTTTCGAAAGACGTAATGAATGAGTGCATTGTTTCCGTTACAAAGCCATGCAAGTAAGCAAAGGTACAAGCAGGTTAAAGTATGATGATAACACTTCATGGCTCCATAGTGGTTAAGGAAAAGTTGTCCAGAAAAAAAGTTCAAGCTAGCCTAAAAGAAACCCACAAATTGATCAAAAAGCCCAATTTTAGTCTACAGGGAACTTAAGTGGAACCTCATGATACCCTAGAGTTTGGAAAAACTTGGAAGAAGTGTAAATTGTGAAGCAAAGCTATCCAAAAATGACTAGTACAGTAGTCAGCTAGGAGTAAATCCCCTCGCCCTTCGCGGTAGCTGGGGACGTAGCCGTGTGTGAGATAGAGCGGTTACCACGAGTCCAGGTCCAGGAATGCGCCAAATGTCAGGGGCCGCACACATGAACGATTACGAGAGACAGCGGTGCGTGGCGGCGGCGGCGGCGTCGTGATCTGGACCAGCCCGCCCGCGAGACAACCAGGTAGAGCACATCCGAACCTGCTGGAAGAGGCTATGCACTATGTAGGAGGCAGGGGTGGTTGTATCAGTGGTGGGAGTCTGTGTAGAAAGACGGGGGTTGACCAAAGTATGGTGGTATCAGATCTATGTAGGGGTATTGTTGAGTTTATCCGAGTATGGGGGAGATCAGGACTACGTAGAGGTGTCTTGGAGCAGATTGCAGTATGGCGGAGATCAGGTCTATATAGGGGTGGTGGAAGGGTAGTTCACAGTATGGGGGAGGTTAGGTCCATGCAGAGGTGTCTTGTAGCATATCTCATTATTAGGAGATCAGGTATATATAGAGGAGTCTTAGAGCAGATTTCAGTATGGCGGAGATCAGGTCTATGCAAAGGTGGTGGAAGGGTAGTTCACAGTATGGGGGAGGTTAGGTCCATGCAGAGGTGTCTTGTAGCATATCTCATTATTAGGAGATCAGGTATATATAGAGGTGTCTTGGAGCAGATTTCAGTATGGCGGAGATCAGGTCTATGTAGGGGTGGTGGAAGGGCAGATCACAGTATGAGGGAGATTAGGTCCATGCAGAGGTGTCTTGTAGCAGATCTCATTATTGGGAGATCAGGTATATATAGAGGTGTCTTGGAGCAGATCTCAGTATGGCGAAGATCAGGTCTATATAGGGGTGGTAGAAGGGTAGTTCACAGTATGGGGGAGGTTAGGTCCATGCAGAGGTGTCTTGTAGCATATCTCATTATTAGGAGATCAGGTATATATAGAGGTGTCTTGGAGCAGATCTCAGTATGGCGGAGATCAGGTCCATGCAGAGATATGCAGAGGTGTCTTGGAGGAGATCTCAGTATGGCAGAGATCAGGTATATATAGAGGTGTCTTGGAGCAGATCTCAGTATGGCGGAGATCAGGTCCATGCAGAGGTGTCTTGTAGCAGATCTCATTATTGGGAGATCAGGTATATATAGAGGTGTCTTGGAGGAGATCTCAGTATGGCAGAGATCAGGTCTATGTAGGGGTGGTGGAAGGGCAGATCACAGTATGAGAGAGATTAGGTCCATGCAGAGGTGTCTTGTAGCAGATCTCATTATTGGGAGATCAGGTATATATAGAGGTGTCTTGGAGCAGATCTCAGTATGGCGGAGATCAGGTCCATGCAGAGGTGTCTTGTAGCAGATCTCATTATTGGGAGATCAGGTTTGTAGCAGATCTCATTATTGGGAGATCAGGTCAATATATTGGATGTATAACAGTCATTTTACAGTTTAAAGGAGGCTAATCCCTAAATGCGGGAGCGATCCTACTTTCCTGCTAAATTCTAGTTCGTGGGTAAGATTTAACATTCAAGGTATGTGATGAGATCTGTGTAACAGTACCTCCCTATGATTATGAATGATAAATGAGTGCAAAACTTTGGCTGACATGTTTCTGTTGGGAGGGTTGGTTGCAATTTCAGAAAGGCAATAAGGTAATAATAATAGGAAAACATTACTTTATCCTTAATTAATCAAACATACATGGATTAAACTTAATCCATCCTGGCACAGTAAATCATGCATAAATAATAGATTCTTGTGTTTCCTCAAACCTTTTCACAATTTATTTTGAGACTAAACGTCGAATTTTTAAAATGTAAAACGTATTAAAACGGATATCCAAGCCACACTTTCTCTTCTTATTTTCCCTTAAACCTATTTAAAGGCCTAGTTAATTAGTTTGTTATAGCTAACGTGAATGTATTTTCTCCAAACTAAACACACTACCCCTCATAATCCTTCCAGGAATTCTTCCTCTATTAGGACAAGCTAGTCTTCGTCTCATTCTCATTCCATTTGATTCCAACATTTGTTTTTTTTAAGTTTTGGATAGAGAAAGGAAATTTTTCGTATAAATCGGGAATTTTAAGGTCTGTATTTAAGTGATGATTAATTAGGGGTTAGATCCTACGTGATAAAAAGGACAATGGGTTCTGTTTCCTTCCACTTCACCCCCGACTAATGAACTTTTAAAGAGGGTTACTAGCTTCCATATGACCCGCTCAAATAGACTACAGATATATACGTGGGATGCATCAAGCAAATATAGAAGTGACTAACACAATAACAGGCGGACAGTGCTGAACTGGTTGGTAGTTCCGGGATTCGAACAAGAGCCTCCGCTGTCTCAGATTGAGAGTCCATCACGCTACTACTACACCACCGCCTCAACATAAGGGAGAATACTTTGTTGACCTTCCTTAGACCCTAACTGTTACCTTTATTACCTTTCTACAATAGTGACCTAACAAAATAATTTGGACTGGGACCGTGGCATGTCCTGTATTCCAGCTACTTGGAGGTTACGAATTGTGGATAGTCGTGAGCGATGGTCGGTGGGTGTAGTATTCTCTCGTGTGGATTAACATCCACACTATTGAATTCAACATTAATCCACATATCCTCATATTTAGATCAGTTCCTCATTCAGAGGCAGTGGTTCGGACTCCACATTAAACTGTAGGTCCCTTAGATATGACCTTGACTGTTGGGCTATTAATTAACTGTTCTGTCTAAGGAACATGTCAACCTTAGTCAGCAACAAGACTACAAGATCGCGCCAAATCATGTTATACTCATTTCTCGTTCATACTTGGCTTAAACCTTGGTAGGTTGCCATTACAATTGGTAATCTAGATAGGTAATTTATGTCACGTATAAATAAGAAATAAGTATAAGATGATCGTGGTGAGATCATGTATTCTTGTTACTAAGACTGACATGTTTTTTAGAGAGGACTGTCAATTAATAGCCTAATACCCAATGACATCTAAGGGACCTACGGTTTAACGTAGGATCCTAAAGACTTTTGCGTCTGAATTTCAAACCAGTTTTTGCGGATGAACATGGTATTAAATTGTGTGGACACTAGGGAATATCACAACCACCGTCCATCGTTCACAACTATCCACAATTCTGGATACGCCACAGTTCCAATCTATGAAGAAACATTTTCTAAAGCATCGTACTGCCCAAATCCAACGTTCCAGTGTTCTGGGGAAACGACGAGAGTGTGTGGGGCTCGTGGGTGCCGACCGGTCAGGTGTGTCGTGAGAGCTTGTAACATAAATAAGTAGCAACTCGCGGTATCCGCCTTCGGAGATGACTCTATCCCGAAGCGCGCTTCCTTCGCGCTGAGATGTTTTATATATCGGGTTTTTGTATTTTAATATATAGACAAGAGGGCTAGTATCAAACTATTCTACTAAATATTCTCATATATTAGACACCAATACACTATAGTTGGTGTTTTGACAATACTCTTTACTAACATATTCTTGAAGAATAATACATCATGTGTCAAAATTAATTTAAGAAAATCTATAATGTTTGACAGCGCTTCTAAATTTCTTGAGTAGAGTGTTGAGCTAAGGTGTTCTGTTCTTCACGAACGTCTTATCGGTATGTAAAGGTTCTGTCATCACAAAATTCTTTTGATTGTTCTCTGGATGGAACCGGCAACTTAACTAAACAGCCATTCCACTCCCTCCTGCACCTTTCCTCCACACAGTATCACACGTAACAAGGATCAAAGTGGTTTCTCCACATCCGTGTCAGTCATGGTAATTACTTGATCTCAATAAACACAGGTTGCATTATTCAGCATCAAACCATCGCCATAGTTGTTATACGCTATAAAATTACTATATACTAGTGGCTAGCCAGTCTTGTTGTTCGGTTATGATTTAGTTTTAAGAATAAAGATACAAAATACAAAAAATATTTAAACCTGAATAAAATTAAGTAAAAACAAAAAAATATAAATACAAATTAAAACTAAATTATTAACTCGATTATTTAGGACTAATTTAATACACACAATTAGATAACATTTTAATTCGGAGTAATTTTGAATCAGGCACAGATTTAATAAATAATGTAAACTTTTACTTTGTTTTGTTAAACACTTATACACACAAATAGATCACGTGTTCAGTAAAACTTAAAAACGTTATGCTAATATTGCTCAAAACTTGGTTTTGAGAGCTTAATAATTTATTTACATGCATATATCCTATGTTTAGGGGGGGTTGGCAATTTTGCGGCCGAAAATCGAAACCGTTACGTCACATGGTTACCGACGTCACATGGTTAGTGAGGTCATTGTTAGGTTATGTGAAAAACTGTTTATATGAACTGAAAACATTCCCTTTAGACATATCCATGTTATTTCCTCCTACAGGGAAGTAAACACATTTTTTAAAAGGTTGTTGGTCAATTTAAAGTACACAAAAAATTTCTCGAAAACGTGTGGAATAATAAAAACGTTTCATCACAGTGTGGGTGATCCCGTTTTACGGAGAAGCGTTACACAAAGACATTGTTTTACGTCACAGAAAGTTTAACTGGTAGTCGAAAATTGAGGTAAGAACCATTTTGAATTTTCTCTGGTATAAAACTTTAAAGTAACCAAAAATATAATATCCCACAATATTCTCAATATACACAATATTCTACGACATCTAACCAAACCTAAACCCATGAAGAATGCAACAATATTGGCATACCCGCTCTAAAATCGTGAGAAACCTCCATAATATGTTTACAAACAATGAGCCAGAACGCTAACAACTAAATCAGCTGATCGATCACATGGTTCCCAGCAGTCAGCTTTTGTTTAGTCAGCTGATAGAAACATTTAGCCGCCGCAATTACACATCTCTGATCGGAAGACAGCTCATGTTATTAATTAGTTTCCCTAACTTTCTCTCACAGTTGGTTGCCTCCATAACTGCCGTCGAGGCTTTTTAACCTCTGCATCCTCCAACCGCAACACCAGTGGTGAAATTATGGGAACTTCCTGACACTACCGTCGCCTCCACCTCGTGCATCGGAGCTGGTGACTCGGGGACACGTCGCCAATTATTGCTCACTTCCATCATCTTCTCACTGGGAAAATATCATTTTGCAGAGAAAAATAATAATGAAAGAGGTAGTACGTAAGTTTAGCTAAATTCATTAGCAAAAGAGCTGTCACTGCAGTCGCCATGACGAACCTCTTCTGCTCCAATATGCTTATCACAAACTACGGTTCACCTTCCTGTAATATATATATTTTCCTTCTACGTGCAAATCCTAATCTTTGTTAAAGTATTGCCAACATTTTCTAACAGATAGTGCAATATAGTATAGTATAACAATATAGTAATCCTCTATATTCCTATGCATCTTCCCATAAACGTCCATAGGTTAGTTCTACACCTGATATTTATGAGGTACGTAAAATGACAGGTCTGGTAGCAGATTCACTCGTAGTTCCAGGTGTATTAAAAACAGGTATATCATTATTATTATTTTTAATCGTCCCAACGGACAGAGCCATTTTCAGTAAGTTTCATATAAGTAAGATACACAAACGTACGAACATAAAAAAGAAGCAAATATCACAGAACAATACACAATCCATACATATACAGGAGGTAATTCAAATACAGTAATCATAAAAATAAAATGATCATAAAAGTAGCCACAAATATTTACAATTCAAGAATAATCTAAGATACCATGCTACATGTACAACAAAAAATTGATCTACTGTTTGACATAAATCACATGCCGCAAAAAATGCAAGAAATACTGCTTTAAATGTGTTAAAAATCGTGAAAACTACACGGATCAAAATCACATTATCACAGGAACTGACTATTCAGGAGGTCCTCCAGTTGCTTTCTAGACACCTGGAGGGTGGAACTGAAGAATCAGACCTACGCAGAAACAGTATATCGTCTTAGTATCTGGGGTACAGATCTGTGGTAACCATTTTAAGTACACGTTGGTTTTCTGCTGAAAAGTGCCTGGGACCTAGAAGAGCCCCTTGACAGTTTACGCAGGTAAACAGTTTTAAATTAATCTGGACATTCAATCTCATTGTTCAAAATTTTAAACAGAAAAGTTAGGTTTCTTCTTCACTCTAGGGAGGATAGGTTTGACTCCTCCTGGAGATCATTTGCTGGCACATTTAAATAATTAAACCAATCAGCTTCAAGAACCTGCGCTGACTGTTCTCAATGAACTCGCCATGATTTCTCTGATAAGGAGACCAGATCACGAAAGCATACTCCAAATGAAGTTTAACTAGAAATATATAGAGATGCCTTAGAGATTTACGGAGAAATCACCCTGAGAAGCTCGCATGATCAGTCCAAGAGATGTATTCGCCTTCTTCTGTTTATGTGTAATATATGCTTCATGGGGTTGAGTTTTGGCGCCATAATCACTTCAAACCCCTCACACTTTCCACTCGATCCTGAGAAGACCCACCAATCTCATATAATTTTGAGGAGACAATCCGAAGGTAAGTGATCACAAAAGACTTGCTGGAGTTCAAGTCCACCAATCTACCAGACGATTCAAGCCATCTTGTAGTCTATATTTACATAGATGTACACGTTCAAAATAACAGGTGGTAGATTCCCTGAGTTTTAGTACCCTGATAGGTGCATAAAATTAATAGGTATATATATATATGAACACATTCCCTGATTGTTATTTCCCTGATAGATGAAAATTTATTAAGAGGTGTACATAGATGTACACGCTCCAAAAAAAACAGGTACAGTAGCTGAAACACTGATAGGTCCAGGTGCCTGCAAATAACAGGTATCAGATTTACTGGTGGTTCCAAGTATACTTCCATTTTATAACAGCCAATTAGGGAAATATAAATCTTGAATTTAGAAATTATCTTACAACCAGGTATTTAAATTAAACACTGTAAAATCTGTAAAATTCGTTATATTAACAATTAATATTCCTTTTATAATTTTAACTGGTCCTACTGTAAAATAAGGAACAGTCTTACTTGATTTATACTGTATTTTACTTGATCTTTGCTGAGCATTGGTTATTGGAAGAAGAATAATCTTCTTGAAGAATGAAAGAACATGAAGATGAATGAATGATTATGAATCGAAGGCTTTTTTATGTATGGAAACAATACAATACAAATAATACTAAAGCATTTCAAATAATATTCCTAATCATTTTGGATTTATGATCCCAAAAATTATCTAAAAGGAGACTGGGACGGTGGCGACGTCCTGTAATCCAGCTACTTGGAGGTGACGAATTGTGGATAGTTGTGAGAGATGGTCGGTGGATGTGGTGTTCTCTTGTGTGGATTAACGTCCGCACTATTGAATACTACGTTAATCCACAAAGACCATCCTCATAATTAGACCAATTCGTAATTCAGAGGCAGTGGTTCGGATTCCACGTTAAACTGTAGGTTCATTAGTTGCCATCGGCTGTTGGGCTATTAATTAACAGTCCTGTCTAAGGAACATGTCAGCCTTAGTCAGTAAGAAGACTACAAGATCGCGCCACAATCACCCTACATCATTCCTCATTCACACTTGGCTTAAAATACCTACCTGGGGTAAATCAAACATGTAGTATCATAGTTAATCTCCATTATTTCATCAGCTACGAACTTTTTACAAAGAAAAATTACTTAATACTTCAATTGATACATTTAGTGCATTTCAATTTCAATTAAATACATTAAATAATACTTTCTTTACTTACAATATCTACATTGGACCATTTTATTTTCAACCATCAGCTTCAAATGATCAAGTTTGTGAAAATTTTATTTAACTCAAGCCAACTTCCTACTTACAGGAGTACCAACTTGAATAATCGTAAGTATTTATCTAACTTACTTCTATAGTATATAATATACTTATTTTAGTAATGTTAATTCCAATAATAATATAAATATCCTGTATACAAGTGCATAAAAATATCTGGTACGTATAAGTATACTTGCTCCAAAATAACAGGTAGCAGATTTACTGATAGTTCCAGGTGTACAAAAGTAACAGGTACGAGCAAATATATACATTACAGGATAACAGGTATCTGATCCCCTGATGATTCCAGGTAGGCTACATAAAAGTAACAGGTATGAGCAAATGTATACATTCCAGGATAACAGGTAGCTGATCCCCTGATGATTCCAGGTAGGCTACATAAAAGTAACAGGTATGAGCAAATGTATACATTCCAGGATAACAGGTAGCTGATCCCCTGATGATTCCAGGTAGGCTACATAAAAGTAACAGGTGCAACTGTTTCACGGTTTGGCGCTTGCAGCTTTCACTAATACGTGATTATGCGTTTTGTACGACAATGGTCAAGGGTTTATAATTAAGACATAAGATGGAGCGATAGACAGGAGTGGTATTACAGTAATTATAGCAGAACCTCGCCAACGTGCACAACATCTCACACATCGTCACGCATCTGCTGCCTACAGGGTGTCTGAGAACTAAATTATAAATAAATAAGGAATTGAGTAAAACCTGGTAGATATAGCCTTAATTATTATAGATATTTTTGGATTATAGATTAGTTTTAAAATACACATACTTAAATCAGTTAAAACACTTAAACAAAAGTGAGATTTCTTTCAAGTATTATCTTTAATCAAACGAACACTAAATGATTGGATGGTTTAAAAATATAAAACTTCCACCGAGTCTAACTTTTGCCTATGCCCATGAATGAAAATAAAAGAATTAATTTAAGAAATTCTTCATAAAGTATACATAAATATCACAACGCATAGCTCGGACAGTCTGTGTGTGGAAGCTGACTTCTCATAGTCAGTTCTACACTTCCTTATTTTCTTCAATGCCAAAAAAAACTGTTTACATTAGAATTTGTTTTAAATTTAATTAGAACGTTTTACTTGATAATGAATATTATTGGGGTAGTTAATAGGCCTACGCAAAAGATATTTGAAGTAATTAAATTTTCAACCAATATTACAATATGCGTCCTATAGTATGAAAATCATTCAAAAATCTAAAATTTTATTTAGGAATTATATGGAGCGATATTGTTCTGTAGCTTGTGGCGTTTTAATTCGTATCAAGCCAGTTCCAGTTATAATCCTAAGATTTTTAAAACTGTAAAACTAAAAAAAAATTGGTACTATTTAAACCCTTTTAGCGGAAATTATCGTATAAAATTCTCGTACTAAATATAAATGTTTTAGTTTCTATATTAGTTTGAATTTTTTTAAACAATGTAAATTTTTACAATTAAATGCATCCAAATTAAATACAGTCCATATGCTTTTTGAATAGAAAAATATGTCACCAGTTTAATAATTTAAAATAAATCTATAGAAATTCAGACATTTTATTAATTGAGAAATACATCTGTCACTCCGTTGACAAAGATAAGATGATGATATTTGTTTTCGTGTTTGCAATGAGTCCACAGTTTGACATTGGGCCATTAGAATATATCAGACATATCTAGTGGTAATTGACGCTGTATAATCCTATTGTGTGCACAGTTGGGTTGATTTGGTGTGAAGAAAACTGGGTTCTAGATCCTTCCAGAGAGAACTATAAACTTCAAACTAAATTTAAACGTATAGGTTGTTCTAGTAACAGATGGAAAAAATGGTAAAATTTAATTTAAATATAAATATAAAAACTCGTAACTTGATTTATAAGAGTAATCTGTTTAGTAACTGTAAAAAAACTGTAAAAAACACTAAAATTTCTCTATTTTTAATTTCTTCTCTTAAACATTATCATTATATATTAGTATATAAATGGTTTATTGTAAAAAATATAAGTTTTTGAAAACTATAACATAAAGAAAAGTGTACTTAAAGATATTTACCAATAATTAGGAATAATACTAAATTTGCATCAGATAATGTATAAGTACATAAAAAATCATATAAGAGAAAACATAAATTATAAGAATAATTTATTGTATATTTTATTTTTTATGTCTATTTAAAGATAATTCCATTCATACTATCAATGTTATAAAAAATACATACATACAAATATAAATGTACAAATACAATACAAATACATCGATGATATATTCATATAATATATTCTGAGGTCAACTCTACCTGTGGAATAATTTTATTATGAAAAAGTATACTTTGAAAGTTAACAAAAGTTTGGTAAATTAATATATTTTACTCTGTTAAAAGTTAATCTTGCTTTTTCATCTACTTGGCTGTTGATTTTTTTTACTATCACCTATTTATTAATTTATTTATTGTTATACACTAGATATAAATAGCTGTATTAAAATATATCAAACAATTAATTAAAGCTTATGACCTTGTCAATTGCACATATTGTGTTTAAAGGTAATAAAGTATTCTTGATTCTTGAAATTTTGCAACGAAATTTCACTGATAGGGAAAATGTGTATTTAGTTCCCTCTGGGAAATAAATGATGGATATAACTGTGTTTCCAGTTTCCTTAAACAGTTGTTCTTATAACCATTTGACGTCACTTCCATTACATATCTCGTGTCTCACAAACTACGAACACCCCCACTCCCCAGAACTTCATATGACATATCATGTCAAGAACGGAAACAATTGAGCAGCATTTTAGTGTTGAAAGTGAAATAATCCCGCATAGTAAGAAAATCAATTTACTGTTGCGTATTTTTTGCATTTCTTGAAGACATGATCAGAATACTGTTTATTAAAACTGTAGAAATAACGGTTCCAAATGAACCCAACAGAGAACTTTGGACCGCCAGTAAAACTTTACAACTCTTTGAGGTTGTTCCCGCATCTTTTGTGTGCGATATCGCGTCCTCGTCCTCAGAAGCAATAATTACCCTGACGAGACCGAACATCCGCATCGGCAAATCAATAGGGATATTAGAGTAAGCGTAGAGGTAGGAAGTCGAAAATCATTTGGAGAGAGTAGTAAAAACATTCAAAGTTGAAGAAGAATTGAGTTATAATATTTTTTCGTCATACTGCTTCAAAAGCAACTGTTTTAGGTACATGTGTTGAAGAGTAAAAGTTCTTCCTAGGACTAAAACTATTAATAAGATGATTTTTTGAGTCCTAGGCCAAAAAATCACTGTTGATGATACTTTTGATTTGAGGTCAGCACTGGAGTAACTTAAACAACCATTCAGGAATCAACAAAGAACTTTCTTCTTGTTTAAATACTTACTGTGGCCAAAGGCTAAAACTAACCATGACAAGCCAGACATGGTCTGGACAAAAAGTAGTCAATTAATTTTAATGTCTTTCAATAATTTAGAATAAGCCTAGTAAGTAAGGTAATCCAGTAATTTTTGTTTTACGAGTTTATTTTATTTTATTTGTAGTGTGACGAAGAATATAGTTGATCACACGGGCCAAAATTGCCAAATTGGCAAAAATTGGATTTTTTATATATACTCCCACATTTAACAGCCTCGGCACGCCTCGGTTGCTAATCCTGTGCTTGTATTAAAGACGCCCATTTTTGGTCCCGGTTATGAAATATACAAAGTCCTGCATACAAAAAAAATGAAATAATTAATTTTATAAATTTAGTCAAGGTACAATTTTTACAACTAATTGTACACTTTTTCTCACTTTTAAGTCAATAGCTTTATGTTTTTTTTATTTAAATGATTAAAACTATTACTCCCCTCTCTGTCATTAAAACTATGATCACTGTCATCATACAATAAATTATGATTCAGCTGAAAATAGCTGAAATTTCCAGTAAAATTTACTCATTTAAGCCGTCTGCACCTCACTCCTGACCTCATTTTCAGTTTTATTTGGCTAAATTAATAAATAAATGTATCTTGAGTTTTCGTTTTTTTGTGTACTGAATGACGGTTCTTCACAAAAATAGGGTCGAGGATTAATGTTTTAATTTCTTGTTCGAATAGATAATAGACCTAAAACAGGTCCAAACCATTGGTCGTCAAAACCAAAGAACGGATCACCAACGGCAACAGGTATTTCAACCTTTATATGTTTGATTAGACGTGTAATATTTACTTCTAAATTTTTTCTATTTTTGTAAAAAAATATAGATAAAACGTTCAAGGATGTTCTTAGAGTAAGTGTAAGCTTTTGAGTCCTACAGTCAATTCTGTGGCTTGGGGTTTCCTCCAGTTCATCTATACGGATTATATATACGGTTAGATATTCGGTTTATTAAAATTAAGGTTTTGCAGTACTTCTTCCTATCAAGTGTGGGGATTTCCTGTCACTTGGTTAGTGTCTTTCTTGGTGACTTGACTCCCGGTTGAACTAACATCACGTCAACCTGGTGATCTGGGGGGAACTCGGTGGACCCTCCCCCAGGTGTCTGACGGGGGTTGCCCCAGTTCCGGAAGACCCAGTGGATCCTCTCTTTTGGTGCTCCAAGTGATTGGCGTCTTTTCTTAACGAATGGGGTAAACTAAGTTTTGGAAGACACAGTGGACCTCCGCCCTTGGTACCCAAGAGAGTTGGCGTCTCCTCTAAGCACGTGACTTATGACCGGCCCTGAACGACCCAGTAGACCCTCCCTCCTGGTGTCCGACCGGTGTTGGAACACAAGGTACATCCATACCCGGAGGACTTTCCGCCAAATATCTGAGGGGGTTTGTCATCCTGTCCTGTAACACCTGAGCGTTACAACACTAGTGTCGCAGTATTGAATAAAAATAAGAGAATTGACTATTAGAGGTTGTGTTTATCGACGGTGCCGTGGGGGGGGCTTGTGGGGGCCTGGGGGGAGGGGACAGTCCCGCCTCCTCCATTCAGTCTCACAGCCCGCGCAGTCGCACTAGGCGCGCGCCACTTCCAACACTTACAAATTACTTCCATTATTTTTGTAATCCATTTGTATTCCGACTGTGTTTTGTGATTTTTGCGTTGTGGATAATTAGAGGTTGAGTGTCGCGGGCACCGATAACAGGACTGATAAGATGCGAGCCTCGCACGTGGCACCGACCACCTGTTGACAGGTAAGCGCTCCAGGCTCCCTGGAGGAGGCTATACTTAGATTGGTAGATGTATCACGTTTTACTAACTCTCAGACGAAATAGAATTGTATATTAGCTTTGTTATGTAATTTTTCTCATAGTGTGATTCTAGACTAACATTGTTATGGTTAGAATACGTTTCAATCGAAAATTCGTTAAATTATGAAGTTCCTTTTCTACGACCTCGGTGAATAGTTCAGTTAGCCTATAAAACTGTTCTTGTGTGTAAGTTTTACAATAGTTTTAAACCCGAAACTAGGAACAGTTAAAAAAAATTAAATATCGACAGAACCATGTCGTGTTTGATTTTAAATTCTCCTAGTAGAATTGATTGGAATTCAATAAAAATAGCAAATATGTCTCTTATAATTATTTAATAGAATAAATACATAACTCGTATATTATAGTTCAGTTTACTTTTTGATAAATTTACCACCAAAGAACGTAGCGCTCTTAAGTATTGTTTTGCACGTTTTTATACAAAGTTGAAAGTAATATTAGTAATTAAATTTTAAAAAATTAAAAATTATAGTTTAAAGTTTTAAAAACTAAAAAACTATGTAAGAACATATTTTTGTTATTACAGTAGTTTTAAATAAGTTAAACCTTCTGCTTATAAACGATAGTTTTTTTTTTAATAGAGACATAAGATATCAGTGTTAGGTCATAAAATATGAGCCTATTAGATAATAAAAATAACGGATTATCCAAATAACAAACACTCGTATATACAAAATGTTGGCTACATTAAACTTAAGATACCAATAAAATGAATGACGCTTCTAGGCAGGATTGTTCAAAATATAAAATAATACACGGTGTCTTCAAATAATAGTATATATTCATGACTAAAATACCAAAAATATATGAGATTTTCATTTAATAATGTATGCATTGTAAGATTATTTAATGTGCGTTACTATTTTTTCAAATTTGTATTCATCAATATGTCGCAGTATTTACTTTTACATTATATTGAACAATCTAACAAATATAAATAGTTTAAATAAATAATCACTCTTCAATTAGTTAATACATAAACTTACTTCGGGATTTTCCAAATTCAATGAAAAAATTACCTTTTTTGTCTTAGCTAGTTTTAGAATTTATGTAAACTGAATAAGTTAAACCCTACCGTCAAAACAATTGCATGTACAAAATGCAAAATAATTAAATTACTATCTCAATATAATACAATGTATTTGCTTTGTTATTTTCAGATCGAACTGATAAGTTTATTTCTTGTATATCACGAAAAGTATGGTTAAATTTGCGCCGTAAAACGTAAATATACAGGAACACGAGTTGAGAAGTATACCTTTAGATTCCAATTACTTTAAATAAATTAATTAGCTCTTTTACTATTTTTACAAGTACAACAATAATTACAACTTTAATTTAACCGTACTTCTATTATCACTTGTTTGCGCCCAACCCTATTCTGGGTGTAGAATCTCTTTTAAACTACAGTAGTCTGTTACTTCCCCGAAGGCCTTTTAAAAGGCCTTTTTTCCTTATATATTGTTAAAAGCTTGTTTATGTCAATCTTAACCTTTTTTGCTTTTGTTAGTCTAGTTCTAATTTTTAATTGTACAGTTAGTTGGTATTATAATAGTATTATAGATAATTAATTAAAATTCTGGAAACATACATTTATTTAACTTAAAGTAAGGTTTGCAACATCACTTCTACATGATAAATGTCAGTCTGATGGTTTGTGGAATTCTAATAACGTGTTTAAATTTATCGTGTGCTATTTTGTAATACTTTTATTACTTTTATTTTTATTATATGGATATGTTCAAATTCAACGGAGGGTGTGTGGAAAAATTGTAACGCAAGTGACGTCGTATGGTTATGAGAACAACTGTTTAGAGGAAAAGAAAATATTCCCTTCACACAAAGTATACACATGATCTAAGATATTCCACAAAGGGAAGTTACTACAATTTTATGTACTTTCATAATGCGCATATGCTTTAAGAAATTTTTCTATAAATAGTATCCGTTTCAAGCATTGGAATTAATTGATAGATTAACTTCTTATTTAGGGCTATAACTTTTAGCTTTTATCTTCAGTATTTTTTTAACTTAAATTTTATGAAAACACGAGTACATTTAATAGAATATACTCTATCCTATTACTATGGGTAATATGAGTAAAAAAATTCACACCTCAACTTCTTATGGTTAATTGACTTTACAGATGTAAATTAAATAATTCAAAGCAGAATTTAACTAAAACTATTAAGGACTACGACAGAACTAAAATAATTAACTAGTTAAGTATTTAAGCTATAGTATACGACATTTTAAATGGTTTATGTAAAGCTAGAAAATGAAGCATAAGTATACTTTATCGCTGGTTTCTTTAAGCTACAATTTTTAGAATCAAATATGAAACCCTTCTTAAATAAGTAGTGTTTTAGAACATATAACTCGAAGCATAAATTGTGTAAAATTAAAGCCCAACCAAATGTTAGACCTTCAATAAAATAAAAAATAGCTGTAAAAGTAGAAACAAAATCTTACAGAAATGTGAAAAAGTTCTTATTTATAAAGTAAATAAAGAACTTTACACTTTTACGGGTTAAGCCTACATCAAAACATAAGGTATGTTACATTTATGCTAACCGTTTATACATCCTAAATCGTATTTATTTAAGTCGGTATAGAATATTTCAAGTTGTATAGCATTGTTTTGTGCCTAAAAATATCATTTTATTGTTTCTGAGTAACATCAAATATATCAAAAATTCTCAAAGGAGTATTTTGTTTTTTAAGTTTATACAATAAGCATATAACATATAATTCTACAGATAAGATACTATCAAAATGTATAATGAATGATCTGTAAGTGTTACTATATAACTCATTTCTGGACACGTGTAGAATTGTTTTCTTAGTAAAATATTTGACATTTATTTCATAATGAGGAAACATTTTATCGTCATCATAGCCATTCATGGCAGTTAAACACATATTTTTTACAATTAATTACTGGTTATATGGTTTTAACTTTCTAGTTTTAACAGTGGTAGCCATCTTGAATTTTAGTCCCGTAAGAGCAATGTTAAATTCTGGCGGAACATACCTTCACTTTGGCGTCTGTAGTGGCGTTAATTATCAAAGTATGAATGTAAAACTTTGGAAGTACATTGATGAGATGTGGCTCAAGGGCATGACCTTTTAATATGTTCAAAAATTTAACTTGATATAACAACAAAAATACAGGAAAAAACAGGAATATTTTACAAAATAAATCATTAATATTTTTTTATTGAGAGAGAAAGAAAGAAGTTCTGTAAATTGGTGCCCTGGAGGACTGTAATACCTTTAATTTGACACCTCTTCCGTCAATTTATGACAATAGGTCAAGGAGATATAGGCGCCAGAATTTAACATTGTTCTTACGGGACTAAAATCCAAAATGGCTACCACTGATGCAGACTATTAAGTAGTAGGCCTACTTTTATCACTAACATCATAGTTAAGAATAATTTGAGCAAATAATGTTGGGCCGTGGTCCTGAATTAACTGAAATAACTTACTAATATTGTAATGAATGTTAGCATCAGTATCAATTCAATTTATTTGTGAAATTTCACAACTAAGCCCTGCTAAGGTCTCAAAAACAACAGCAAATACCAAAATATAATTTAAATTATAATACACCGGCTAATTTAATACCAACTTTTAGTATAAGGCAAAGATATTTACATATTTAATAACTTTTAGTGCTATCCATTTAATGCCACTTAAATTAAACTATTAAAATTAATTACGATGGATTAATAAGGATTAAGGAATAAGGATTATTAATAGGAGAAAGGGTTGGAGCCTTATTTATATTTTTTTAAATGGTGTAAATGCATGAACACATAATAATTGTAGTTGAATTTTAAATAAATCCTGACTCAAAAGTGCAAAATGCAATTATGAAATACGTGAATATGGCTCTCAGGTCTAAGGCCCTTACAGACGAGTAATGAGACAGTCGATATTTCGAGGTATCTAGTTATTAGTAATATAACATCAAAAGTTTTCGAAGGTGCGCAGCGCACATTAAAGGCTCTGCACGCTTGACCTGTTTCTTTCACATTTCTTATATCACAAAATAGAAAATTGTTCATTACATTGTGCTGCTGGATATTAAAATTTCTCCATTAATTTGTATTTACAGGAAACTTTTATTGGAAATGCCTAATTGGTTGAATTTGCCGGTTTTTAATAAGTAATAAAGTTCGTATACAGTATTGTTTTGAAATTCAAACGAAAATACATGTGGCGTAGATGTGTTCCTAAAATGTTTTGATAATGTTCTGGTTGATGAAACAAGAAAAAAGTATCAATTGAAATGAATAAATGAAATTATAAAAAAAGAAAAATTTTAAACCTAGAAGAAAACATTTTTGTGTTTACCTCCCTGTGGGAAATAGGTTAGATCTTGGATATGTCTAAAGGGAATGTTTTCAGTTCATATACACAACTGTTCTTATTCTTTTGTATTAAAAATTCAATACATTAGCTCTGGTAGTTTCTACCTGTTACACCTGAAACACCGGAAACCCGTTACATATTTTCCATCTTACAAATCACCAACCCCCTCCCGCAGAGCTAAGACATATCCATGTCAAAATTTAAGAAATTTATCATCGGAGCGACATAATTGTTAGGAAATAGTCAATATAAATTAAAATAGTAACGTAGTTTAGTGCAAACTGAAATAAGAATCTTAAAAACTAACATTAATACGTACAGATATAAGTATGTGGTAAGTTGTATCAATGCTATGGAAACCTTTTTATAACCTTTGCGAAGTAGGAATGAAAATTAATTTTGACAGCTGTACATTTTGTGAAGAATCTTTCATTTTCTATGAAAATATTCTCAACCAATTACCTGAATGAATTGCTGGTAACATTATTTCGTTCTAGATTGAATTTACTTAAAACCAAAAAGTGATTTAACTGCTCAAAATTAAATTTATTATGTTTGTATCTAAATAAAAAAACCAGACACAAACAAACATTTCCCCACTTCATGTTATGTATAAATCATAAATAACGTTAAATTATTTGATTCTAAATACATGTTTACCGGATTTTAAAAATCTTACTTATTTTAATCTAAAAAATAGTTTTGAAAGATTGAAAAAGAATGGTAATCTAATCATAGATAAGACACTGACCTACTCTGTTGGGTATTTTAAGGTGCATATGATTGAAGGGTGATTGTGTTGAGTGTAATGGATCTGACGACATGATCCTTTGTTGCTGACAAAAACAGCTGATTAATTTACGAGTATCAAACCTGTTGTTTATAAATGGCTCGAAGAGAAGATTAAACTTGATACAATTTAATTCTAAGATAATTTTAATTCCGGAAACATACATTTAGTTAACATATAAGTAAGGTTAATGTACCATTTACATGATAAATTTAATGAAATAGAGATTCATGGTCTTCTTTTGACATGAAAGTCAGCGTTTTATTTTATGTTTTATTTATTTTATAATGTAAAAATGCTGTTAAAGGTTTGTCTGATTCAATAACTCGTGCCGTTTAAGTTGACTTATATCACATGTAGCTTTGTTACCGACGAAGATCACTTGATTAATTTACCGGGATCATTAATTGATAGCCCAATGGAATAAGACAACTGTCTCCTATCCAGGAAGTATAACTACTTTTGACCTGAGGGTTTATTGATAATCTGTCGGACCAATATTTTAAACAGAATTACTTCATAGATACTTTGACGTGGATATATCTACGCTCTTGGGACGTTATATGGTAATGAGAACAGCTGTTTAGAGGAACTGAAAACAGAGCATTTTCCCTTAAGCATTCATGATCTAACCTATTTCCCACAGGAAAGTAAATTAAATATTGTACATTTTTCAACATTTTCATTGTGGATAGCCTCTGGATCTTTGAAGAACAAAATTATGGCTATTTATGGTATAGTATCCATTGACAGAAAGGTATTTTAAACCATAGTTTTTCAACAGTTAATATTAATACTCATTGAACCAGTAAAAAACAAATGATTCAGAAGCTACCGTGATTCAGAATTCCCATACTTCAAAGGAACAAAACGTGGTCGACTTCGCAACAAAGAAGATAAAGACAAAGGACCCGCCGAAAACACAGAAGAAGAGAAAATAATTTTGACAAATTGTGCGGCGGGGAGCGGAACACAGCGGTCATCTGCGATTGGCTACACACACTTACGCGAGCGCGGGCTTTGATCTGCGCGATGTGGAGCGTGACTGCCAGCTTAGCCGTAAACACTGATCGATTCAATATATCGCATCGACCTGACATGGATGTGAAGCCACCGGGACCTTTGACACGGGTGATACAGGGTGTGGAACTGGATGGGTGGTTCAATGACTGTGACGGTGGCGAGTCCTGTAGTCCTGCTACGTGGAGGACACGAATTGTGGATAGGTATTGAATACGGCGTTCAAACGCAAAAACTATCCCTATAATTAGACCAGTTTGTAATTGTGTTAAGAGTGTTAAGAGAGATGGATACCATTGAATATCTATTGTTGGGCTATTAATTACAAGTCCTGTCTAGGGAAAGAGCCAGCTTTATTCAACATACATTTTTAGTTCCTACTTGACTTAAAATACCTATCTTGATAGGTCGCCATTTCAGAAAGGTAGGTTTCGAAGAACCCCCGAAACAGTTTTGATGACATAACTGGATCAGATGTTCGAACTGGGTATGCTTACAGATACTATTGATGCCTTTGATACTGTCACTACTTACTGTTTAACCACTGTCTGTGGTTAAACAGATCCCGAGTAGTTTTCTGTTCTCGTTCTCTGCTACAGAACTTCCAAACTTGCTCCCAACCTCCTGAGGTGACTACACTTGGTAGTTCCACCTGAGTCTGGGTCTTCCTAGTGGTCATTGCCCCATCCAAAACCTTCTAATCATCTGTTCTGACACTCTCCTCTGAACATGACCTAGCCATCTTAACCTTCTGCTCCTCACTGCTGCCTTTGTTAGTCTATTACTCACTGCTGCCTTTGTGAGTTTATTACTCACTGCTACCTCTGTTTACTCTCTGCTGCATTTGTTAGTCTTACTCATTACTGCCTTTGTTAGTCTATTACTCAATGCTGCCTTTGTTAGACTATTACTTAGTGTTTGAAAATGAATTTGTCAATAAATATTTGTATTTTATTTAGTCAATGCAACTTACTCATCCTTCACAGTGGCAATCAGTGGAAAGTTGAGTGGGAGAGTATTAGGTCTAACACCCTATAGTTTAGGGATCAATGCCCAGTCATGACACAGACGAAAAATTGTATCTGATACGTCACCGCGCTTCAGGAGGCACTATAAGCCGTTTGTTGCGGCTACACAAGTAGATGGGTCATGTCAGAGGCACTAGTGAGACCTGAATGAGAATGGGAGATACTTTCTCTCATACTTTGCCCACCTACATAGATTGCAGATCTGTGCGTTGTACGTATCAAGAAAAAAAGGGGGTGAGCCGATAAAGTAATAGGTGGTTATTATAAAAATTGAACTAAACTGGCAACTTTTGGAGCCGAACTAGGGTCATCACTGATCAAAGTCCAGAGTCCTTGCGTTACCAAGTACGCCTTTGACTCACTAAATACAGTATATATTCATGTATAAATAACATCCAAAACTTTTTGGCGTCTCATATATGGTATGGACCCTGGATAGGTGTAAAAATCCTTCTGATGGAGTTGTAGACTTATCCCCGAAGACTCAGAACTGCTATCGAATGACTTCATACCTAGGCTGTGTGTCTCACGTCCTCTCTTTATTTTGCTATAAAGTTGTTTACACATAGTTGATTTACTACCAAGGATACTCGATTTGTAGTATGAAATTCACAATAATGTCTGCGGACTGCAGAACTCAGGATCCTCCTGCTTTCAGCGTAACTTCCGTCGATCAAAGAAGTGTGATTAACATCAATCACTTCCTCAGGACAGTATTTACTCTGAGGTGTCCGCTCCCTCTCCACACCCTGGAGTACCGGTGGTCCGTTAGGAACTCCATGATCACGGCTAACCCAGGTGCCGAGAACTTGAACGGAAGAAAATATCCAATTTTCCTCTACTTCTATTTTTCCATCTTTCCTTGGTGCCTGCCTAGTTTTTTGTGTAGCTCTGGGGAGGAATTTTGTCTTTTTTAATTATATTATTCATTGACATGGTTAAGAAAAGTCGGTTTCCAAAGTTCAAGCAGAGTATTATACAGTATTAGACATCAAAACTTAAATATAGTGTGTTTCATTAGTCGTTATAATTTTTAGAATTATTTTAAATATTTAAATTATAATATTACATTTAAAAACATTAAATTGTTAACAAAATACAGAAAACAGGAAACAGCAGTAATTTTAAATTTGAAAAAAATGAAAAAGTGAAATACTTGAACCAGAATGCTGGGAAACTACTGTAAGCTACACCGAAAGTTATTATTTTTTAATTAATGTAGATTTTAATGATGTATATCCACTTCACCCTCAACTATATTTCCTTATTACGGTGTTGACAAGCAAGTTCATTTAGATTGACCTAATGTTCTCGAATTTATATTTAAATTAAGGGACGTTCCTTTTAATGAGATACATAAGGGTAAACCCTAGCTGGGTGGTTGAGTGGGTATAGTTCTTGCTTTTAACACTGAAGGTCGCCGATTCGAACCCCGCAAGGGTGTCTTTTTGTGATTTGAGGGATTGATTAAGTAATGGTGCTTCCTAACAATAGGTCGATGTAGAAATAAAACCGGGGTTTTTACCGTTCACCACCAAACCGTTAAAAATTTCGGAAGGCTTAGGAAAACACAAAACAAACAAAACCCTCTTTTCTTATGAGTGTGGTACTTTTTATTATTCTTAAGTCATGTACAGGAAGACTATTACTATTAGGTCTACCTATAACAACAAGGACCTAAGAAATACAAAGGACCAAGATTTAAACGACCTCCAATCAGCGCGTAAAAAATGTTACTGAATGGAAATGTAATGAAAACACACAAAATAAAAAATTTGAAAACTTCCATGTATCGCTTTTCTGAATGAAGACCTACCCATGTAGGTATTTTAAGATAAGTATGAATGAGGAATGAATATAAGATGATTGTGGCGCAATCTTGTAGTATTGTTACTGACTAGGGCTGACATGTTCCTTGGACAAGACTGTTAATTGATAGCCCAAAAGCCTATGACATCTAAGGGACCTACAGTTTAACGTGGGATCTGAACCACAATCATGCTTCTAAATATGAACTGGTCTTACAGATGAACGTAGTATTCAATAGAGTGGACGTTAATTCCACACCAGAGAATTTCACGTCCACCGACCTTCGCCCTTAACTATCCACAATGAGTGACCTCCAAGTATCTGGATTATATGACTCACCCCCGTCCCAGTCAAATCAAACGTTCATCATACCAGTAGTCGGACAAATTCCTGGTTTGTATCCCCAAGTTGTCCGGTAGGTGAGCACTATCACTATCACTATCACTTGTCCGCTATATCACGGCGCTATATCAGTTTTTGCGGCCGGTGACAACGTGTCGTGTAAATTATTTGCGATGATGTCGCATATCCTGAACTAGAATGTATAATGAAGCCGTTACATGCGGTGAGAGCGGACATGTGTTGCTGTCCGCTGCTCATTTGGATGGCTCTACAAGTAGATCGGTATACATACGTTCTGGCTGTGTGGTTAGGCAGTTACAGTGGCTATATTGTATTTTAAGGTTAATATTTCAATAGAGTGAGTTTGATGAATGAAGCTAGTTTAACTGGTTGGGTTCAGTGGTTAGAGTACTAGTTTGGTAATTTAAAGGTTACCGGGTTCAATCCTGGACCAAATCGTTACTAATTTTTTTCGATATTGATACTGAGCTAGTTGCATTTGAACATTGATTAATGATCCTGGCAAATGAATCAGCAATTTTTGACAATAACAAAGCTGTAGTTCATAAAATTTATTACACTCATATTCATCTTAAAATCCCCATTCAGTGGTTCGGTTGGTGTCTCGTAGTTATGTGCATGATTATGACTGACATGTACTTTATTACACGTAGCTTTAGAGCTGTTCATGAATCAAGAATTTAATGTCAATAAAGAAAAGTGTGTGAGTCTTGTAGAGTTGACGTCAAGTTTTAACCGCGAGATCACATGTAAATTAAATAACAGTTACAAAATGTAACAAAATAATAGAATAAAACTATTTAACGATTACAAACTTACAATAAATTAACATATAATTACTTAACATTGAGTAGGCTTAACTTAAAATGAACGTAATAATATTATGTAAACGACCTAATGTCCTTGGAGAGATAACATATTGAATATTTTAAGACAAATTAATGAACAAGATGACTTTGCTAGCCTAACCTGGGGTAGATCTAACTTATGCATATATCTAGTGAGATGAGAATATGTGTTACTTCTTGTAGGTGCAGAGTTTGGATTTGTTTTTACATTTTCTAAGTACTTAAATATATAAAGATTAACCGCAGTAAGAATATTTTCTCTAAAAGAAAATGCTGTTTCCTTGTTAATTTTCCAGGACCATTAATTAATTAGTATAAAGGGCTGTGTACAGTGACGAGATATCACGAAACTATGTTAGGATTTCAGTCAAGATCAAACCAGTGTATTTCAAGTTATGTCCATCATGATGACTGTTTAGACTTAAAATATGAAATTCACTAGTCCAATTGTGAGCTATTTAATCGCATTTAAGTATTTTATAAAAAATCAATGAACCTGATTCATAAAAATCGGAGTATTGAAATGGCTCTGCTAAGACGTATATTCAACTAAGTACGTTCAGTGCTGTATACTTATCCGACTAACTAGATTATTATTTAATTCTAAAAAAAACTGGTTTTAAGTATAAATAAATAAATGTCATCAGGGAAACAACCAATTGACACGTCCGACACGAAAAGTCGTTGCTCGTGTTAACTTTTTGTAAACGTAACTATAACCAAGTGGGAAAACGACGTGGTGTACATTGTACAACCCACAATCATACTGTGCATTATACAAGTGGCAGGTATCTAAAAGCAATTAGTTAAAAACGTCTTTAGCTCGTTAAAGGAAAAAATCGACCCCTGGAATGGCGTCTAGCAGGTGACGTGTAAACGGCCCCGTCCCAGTCGCGTGTGCTGTGTCCGGTGTTGGTGTCCCACAACTGCTAATAGTCGGGCTCTATTATTCAATAGATGCATGATTTACAAAGTGTAGACTAGTAGTTAACGCATTCTCGTGTTTTTCGGTTCTCAAGAAAACGAATTTCGCTAAACTGAGCTGTTATACGTTAACTAGCTGGGTTGTTGAGTAGTTATAGTGCCTGCCTTCAAAACTGAAGGTCACTGGCTCGAATCTGGACCCAGTTTCCATTTCGTCATTGGGATATTAATTATTGATATTTCCTAACAACAGATTGAGGTAGTAAAAAGACAGGGGTTTGGCCGTATCCCATCAAAACGTTAAAAAATGCCGAGCAGCGTAGAAATACACAAAACAAAACATGTCAGCCTTTGTCAGTAACAAGCCTACAAGATCACCTACAATCATCTTACACTCATTTCTCATTCATACTTGGCTTAAAACACCTACCTGGGTAGGTCACCATTTCAGTCAAACAAAAGTATGAAGTAAAGAAGGTACTATGATTATAAGGCCATAGCAAAGCCAACGGCACGTCATCCTGCAGATTTATATGTTTTACAGCCACATGAAAGAAGGAATTCATAAGGATGGGAGAGGTAGAACTTAATTCTAAGACAATTAAAAAAAACACAAAAAATGCAGAGCTGGACTACCTCAGTAAAAAATAATAAAACTAAAGGCTTATTAATTTTTACATGATTTTCCCATTAATATTTAACATTAAACATTTTTTTGGCTTACCAAATAATTACTATCCCCTAATAGTAAGTAAATATTCTAAAAGGATGGCCTGAATTTATTTAAAGGTAAACTTCCTCATTTCATCCCTTCTTATACAAATACATGATAAATTATATAATTAATTTAAACAAACATGGTACATATACTACAAAGTATACCTAACTGAACAGTTTTTTTCTTTTTAACTAAAATAATTAATTCCTTAGTTCTGTTACTAATAATAATTAGACTTTAATCTACAACATTCGTTATTCCAAACTGTAGAAATATTTTCATATGCCAATTATTATTCCTAAGAGATTATGTATTTCTTAAAATCGAAGTAGGTTACTTCTTTTTTATGCAAAATAATGCCGTAAATGTTTTATAATATTTTGAACAGTTGTGAGAACAAAGTTTACAGCCCACATTTTTAAAAAACAATTTGGGTAGGAAAAACAAGCTAGTAAGAAACAAAACTTTGTTTAATTTCTTTGAAAATCATTTTTATAAAAAAATATACATTAAGACTTAAGTTAAAACAGGCTGTTGTTCGCTTTGATTTTAATGCCTTCCAGGATCGTAATTACTTTGAATTACATGGCTTGCAGCTACATAAAGGATCACTGGGAACCTTGTACTTTGTAGAAAAGAGTCTTCCGTTTATTGAACAACGTGTATAACATGATAGTAATTAATCAACTGTAATTATCTTTGTACACGTTTAACCTTGCATTAATTTTCCATTTGCCTCGTAATTTTTAAACTCTGATTTATTAGTAAAGCCTAAAAACTCTTAAGGTTTATAAAATCTTTATTGTTGCGTTAACTTAATTGTTAACGTGATATCTCAATTGTGGTCAACGTTTCTTAGTGATAATTTGTGTGCGTCAAGAGGCTTTGAGAAAGGTCTTGGGTTGCCTTAATTTTGGGATGTATATTTTCAATAGTATATATTATAAATTGGAATTTCACGTGGTGCATTCATTTGAAAATGAATTTTATTTGGTAATAGAAACGGAGCAACGTGCGAAAGCGACGTGTTTGGTAAAACCTTTATAGTACAGTATCTAAACTAATCTTCATTAGGCTATTATCTTGAGACATCTATTAAAAATATTAAATATATCTATTAAAAATAATCTGAGATATGATATGATTCCTCTATGAATAACTCAATTGAAAACTTTTAAAATCCAAACTGTTATCCACGCACAGCAAGTAGCAAAACTGGACAGTGTAGTAGAACAATTCTACAACAGATATTACCTGTAAAATTAACTTATCAGGATTTTAACGAAATGAAACAATGTCCAGACGTTTGAATCTGGTCCTTGCTGGTAATAAAACGACATAAAATACTTCAGCAATCCAATATACTCCATCACATCCACCCTTCACTCATGTCAGTCGGGTATCTAATGTATGAATATGTACATAGCGGAAGAATAACAAAGCAGATTTCATTGATAGAGACCTCGCTAAGGTGAGCCAGACGCACATGTCCCGGCTAGTTCCTGTTCGCTCCGACGTTCGCAGCGCCCGAACCACTTGATTTCTCATTTGCAATTATGATATTTTGATAAATAGGTTTCCGGCTTGAAGCTGCACACAATCACCCGCGCACTCCAGCGGTGTGGAGAGGCAAACATGTGTTGGCACGCGCACTCTAGCGGTATGGAGAGGCAAACATGTGTTGACGTCTTCGCCTGCACATCAGAATCTCACTAAGTTCTAAGTTTCCGTCTATTGTGACACTACGTATTGTGTGCTGGATTAATGATTGCAAGTAAAAGTTGTCGATTACTATTCTAGAAAGGTTATTTCTTTTTAGAGGTTTGAAGGTTATATTTTATAACCTAAGTAGGTTAGGTTTGGTTACACGTTAGGTTATAGGTATATTTAAAGATTTAAGTAGATTTATAGGTTATAAATTTTACTTCATAGATTTATTTCTATTTTTAATCTCACAATACTGCCCAGTAGATCAGTAGACCAGTAAGATAGTTCGTTCCCGCACCACTTTGACGTTTGGTCGTAGCGAGACCAGAGTTTAGGCCGTTCCCAGGCAAAACGTTCCACTGGCGTTGGTAAACACAAAATTATCCCACATTCTTTCGGAGATTTTGTATTTTAATAGATAAATAAATATTTTAACTTGTCCAAAATATAAATTTGATGTATTATTTAGTAGGTAAACTTTACCAGGGTGCTCTATATTTGTGGAGTGAATAAGTATGAATAGTGACTATGATGAGTATAATAGATTTGATGAACTTTAGATATTCGACATAGAGATATCTATTATCTAAGCCTAAGTCGGAGGGGTATTAGCAATTTTTGAGACTCAAGGAAACTTTTGAGGTGTAATGAAAATGTCGTCATATGGTTATGGGAACAGCTGTTTAGAGGAACTGAATACGTATTCATGATTTAAGCTATATCCCACAGGGAATTAAATACAGTTTTATTTACAAAGACTAGCTGATTCATTTTACATCATTAATTAATAGTCCAAAGAACTGGGTCAAGTATCAAAAATGTCTAAAAGTTTTTTTTAGGATTTCGTTAAGAATTGAACCAACGACCTCCGATTTACGTTTAGCCAGTGAAGCGATGACGTGTGAGCGAAGGCGGCGAGGCGAGGTCCCTTTCATCTAATTGCACCTCACACGCAGCTTTATGCAACGCCAGCGGATGCGCTAACTCGGTAAGCAGGTATTAATTTAATTATCGGATTCATCCGTTGGTTCCAAATGGCGCGAGACGCTATGAAGACATTTCACCGGCTGGAAAAACATTTGTTCCAATTAGACAGGTGTAATTACCCAGGATGGACAGGCAGTAACTTTACATGCATCGATGCCTGCATGGGCTCCCGCAGGGTCTGCGTTAGGCCCGACAATCTTCATACGCTATCACTTAATATTCATGTTTTATACGCTAGTTTGTGTTAAATTATTACCTTGTAGTGAATAATTTTACCATTACATGTAGACATATATTGCTTTGAAGCTCAAAGGTGACGTGATCAAACTGTATTCGGAAGGCCACGCATTCAATTTTGAACCCTGTCGTTATTTGAAATGGATAACTAATTACTTTTTAACAACATGTAGATTTTAGGAGCACTGAAGCTTGCCACAGCAGAGGCCTCTGGAAACAGAGCTGCTGTTTTGGAGGTGTTTTCAAACTTGTTCCTCTTTCCCGGAATGGAAAGATGTTCGTGCGTCGAGCATTTCCCCGTTATTAAGCCAAAACAAGGGAGATCCCTTTGAGGCTAAAAAAGTAGGCTTGACAAGACCGTTCCTTATGATTATTATTTTTTAAATGCCCTTTATAGTTTATAAAAAAAATTTCAATTAACGAAACAAATTTATTGGTTTCCTACATTCTCCTAAGAATTCTTGTTCAAAAGATACAGACCCACTATTTTAAGGAGAAGTGTATGTGTGTTTAGAGTAATGGATTACTTTTAGGTCAAAAAATATTCCCCGCATCCCCCATTTTACCGGGAATGGGGAGTTTTTTCATAATCCTGGAAGTGTACCTCCACCCCCAAAAGTGACCACGATCCGCCACTGCTTGTGGCCCTGCAGAAAATGTAATCAAATCAATTGGCTTTCTGAGAAAATCTAAACAAAAATGAGAAATCCTGCCATAGACGAAAGTACAAGTAGACGGCCAAGGTTTCTTGTACCTACGCTCTGCTGGAAATATTATTCTGCTATAGATGTTATACGCCTATACCTTACACAAATATAATAAATATTGTGTAGCACGGTTTAATCTATAGTGATATATAACGCAAACACTGGAAGACGTTTCCCCACTCCCGTGCTCACCCAACCCTGCTTGATTACCGGAAAATAACTGTTTATATATCCACGTTAACATGCCTTTTCAGTATGTAATAACAGAAATAATAATCGTAAAAGCTGATTCCGCACAGTCGATCGCTTGTGACCAGTGACGTGGAGGTCGGCAAGAAGTGGCGTGGAGGCTGCGAGATGGCTGCCATGAGCCAACAGCAGATCGCTTGTGACCAGTGACGTGGAGGTCGGCAAGAAGTGGCGTGGAGGCTGCGAGATGGCTGCCATGAGCCAACAGCAGATCGCTTGTGACCAGTGACGTGGAGGTCGGCAAGAAGTGGCGTGGAGGCTGCGAGATGGCTGCCATGAGCCAACAGCAGATCGCTTGTGACCAGTGACGTGGAGGCTGCGAGATGGCTGCCATGAGCCAACAGCAGATCGCTTGTGACCAGTGACGTGGAGGTCGGCAAGAAGTGGCGTGGAGGCTGCGAGATGGCTGCCATGAGCCAACAGCAGATCGCTTGTGACCAGTGACGTGGAGGCTGCGAGATGGCTGCCATGAGCCAACAGCAGATCGCTTGTGACCAGTGACGTGGAGGCTGCGAGATGGCTGCCATGAGCCAACAGCAGATCGCTTGTGACCAGTGACGTGGAGGTCGGCAAGAAGTGGCGTGGAGGCTGCGAGATGGCTGCCATGAGCCAACAGCAGATCGCTTGTGACCAGTGGCGTGGAGGCTGCGAGATGGCTGCCATGAGCCAACAGCAGATCGCTTGTGACCAGTGACGTGGAGGTCGGCAAGAAGTGGCGTGGAGGCTGCGAGATGGCTGCCATGAGCCAACAGCCTGGGTCCGAGCCGGAACTGAAGGATTTTATAGTGTGTGAATGAATCATCAGGACAGAAAATTGATGTAGAACTTCCATTACACCGTTTTTTATCACCTTCAAAGCAATAATATAATGTAGCCAACTAGTGGAATCGTGATTTTCATCTTCTTCTGTACAAATAGTTTATACTGCAGTTAAAGTTCCTTCACCACTTTGCTTGGAATTATGATGTTGTTGGTTAATTTTATGGTTTATATCCTAAAAAAATCCAATGCAGGTCTTATTTCAATTTCTGATTTCTGAATTTCTGTCCGTCTTTCTAAAACGCTAAACAAGAGCACTCACTATTATAAAACTGATTTTCATTGTTCTATCTAATATTTAGAAGTTTTTTATAAAACGTTCTGACCCCCAACACCTACGAATATAAAATAATGGGCTCTTAAAAAGGTACATATTTGAGGAATGTTTGTCCCTTTTAATTGTTTTACCGAAAATTTGATTAATAAAGTGCTCTAACGGAAAGAAATAATCAGCAAGTTTTTTTCACATTTTATGATTGGTTTTAAACCTATTTTAAATTTATACTGAGCATAATATTATCGTAACGTAAACCAAATTTTATTAATGCTTCAAATTGTATAGCTTAGTAAAATAAAAATTAAAACTTATTAATTTAATTTTTTTATCTTATTCATGAACCTAAATCTTTATTGATGTCCCAAGGAAAAGTTTCATGGCCCCTCCCATTTTCGACTAATCAACAACGAAAAATAACAATACCATTTTTTCAGCTCAATAATTTACATGAGTTTTGGTTGCGTAAGTAAAAAACATTCAATTAAAATATACAATAATATATCACTCATTGTTAACCGTCATGGCTATAATAGTTGTGTCTTGACCTTTGCGGTTTAGACCCGTGACATTTGGCAACACTGCATCGTGGTCACTGTCTTCACCTCTCGGCCTTAACATTTTTTATAAAACTTTGTCAACTGAAATTACTTTCCGTCTCTCATTGCATGTAAAAATAGTTTTAACAAAGGAAATTATATGTAAATGATAAATAACTGTTTCAAAACATGATGAGCTTCTCTTGTTTAATTTTAAGGAGCTGTAATAGTTTAAATTTATAAACATAAACTTTATCCCTTTCAAGTTATATACAGTGTAAAACAGGATATTTTAAAACACATCCTCAATCATACATGTCACTCTCTATAGATAGTGAAAGATTTAAAAGACCTCAAAAGTACATGTACTATAGTAGAGACGAAATGGTCCCTGCTACAGTAGAAACCATTATTGTTATTGTATGTTAATAAGAGTATTTAACTATTTCAATGCTGGATAAAGATTCTCTATTAGTCATTAATGATCCTAGAAAATTAATTTGATGTTTGTCAGTACAAAACAGCAATGTTATAAGATTCATTATACTCATCACACTTATCTCTGACTCAAATTTATCTAAACTATCCTCCTCGATTTGTTTCTTAAAGAATGTGGGTAAAATAGATCCAAATGTTCACCCTAAAGTCAGGCCAAAAACGTCCTAAATTCGAAAGCAGGCTACCATAACCACTCAAACACATAGTCAGTGGTTCAAACAAGTCTTAAATTCTCCCAAAAACCATACTGGCAAACTCCATAACACGAAACGAAAGTCTTACATGTCCCCCAAAATTGATCTTACAATCTACATACTGCGAAATAGAAGTCTCGCAATTTCCCCAAAATTGAACCAACAACCTCTAGAGTATGAAAGTACTACTAACCACTTACTCAGCGGTTGGCCGAGGATCGAACCTATGCCCACTCAGGTGCGGTGCCCAAAACCAGTCCGACACCGAGTATCAAGTCATTACAAGGCCCTAATGTCCGGAGCACGATAGAGACGACTGGGACGAATGGGCAGATTGCCCGACACAGTAGCCGCAGATGATCAGCTGATTATATGCACGCACGGCCACCGACTCGAATGAGTAATACTGTAATGACGCCGGTGAGCATTAGTAGCATTAGCACACACAACACACTCGACACTCAACACCCGACACGAGCAGCTTCTGTTCTCACGACAGTAGCTCGTGAGCTCATCACCGCCGCCACGACCCGTGAAAGTTAAATAATCTTTACATTTGTCATACATATCGAGTCATTAAATTAGAATTAACCATGGGAATATTCGGGCCCTGTTTGCGGCGACGACTACACGACTCTATTCCCCGGGTACCGTTCCTCGCGGCACGACGCCACCGCGCCGACCGCAGCCTCAACTGCGCCCGCTCCTGCGTTTCTGGAAATGTCGTATAACGTAGCGTTACTGCTCGTTTTGACTTGACTACCGTATTGACTACAAGATACAACTTGTAGAGGGCCTGTCGGCCAGTTCTAATACTGTTTTTACATCCAAGAGGTATTTAAGTAAGTTGAATAACTAAGATATTTTTTAATAACTGAATAAACATTGATTCAGATTCAAACTTGACCAAACTACTCGTGACATCATTTAGTTGAACGTGCAGCCATTTTGTCCGAAAGAACATTTCTAACATGCAGCATCTAAAATGTGCTGCTCACATAGTGAGCGAACATCGCAACGCAGCCCTCACTAGCGTCGTGCGACACAGTCGTCACCAGCTAAGTGTCACGTCACTCGGATCGTGATAGTACATTCACCTACTGCTGCATTCCGTTTGAACCCTCAAGAATTTCTGGGAGAGATTTCGACATTTTTTTAAATATTACCTACCTTTCTGATATGGTCGCCATATCAAGATTGTGGCTCGATCTTGTAGTGTCACTGACTAAGGCCGAGATGTTCCTCAGACAGGACTGTCAATAATTAGCCCAACAGCCAATGACATCTAAGTGACCTATTGTATAACGTTGGATCCGAAGCACTCTTGCCTATTACAAACCGGTCTAATTATGGAGCGGACGTTAATCCACAATAGAGAATATCACATACACTCACCATCGCTCTTAACTATCCACAATTTGTGACCTCCAAGTCACTAGTTTAAAGGACACACCACCGTTCCAGTCCCAGTTTTAACTATTTATATACTAATTAAACCCTCCCACATTTAACTTAAGTAATACACGATATCATCCAAGTTTGAGTACCAAACTGAATAATTCTCCACCCCTTCGTAGGAAAATTCAAGTTCGTTATTGAATATTAAGGTCGTTAAAGAGTATTTCGCTCAAGACATTTTGAAGGATTTAATGCCGACTGTAAACTAAGCAGTAGGAGAATTGCAAATGAAAAATATCAAGTGAAATATGTCGAGGAATAATTATAAGTATGCGGAGTGTACGGACGATAAAGCGGTGAAGACTCTCCAAGGACGGACACTTAGTGAGGGCGGCACGCTACCCCCCCCCCCACCATCGGCCACGTCACAACAACCCCTACCTGCCGTGGACTCTGGGGGTATGGAAAACGATCGAGAAGATGTCTTCAAGATTATTCCCCTGTGTTACTGTGATTATTCTCAACAGCTTTAACGGTACTGGAATACTTTTAGATAAGACAGATTTGTTACTTCAACGTCATTTTGTTAAACGTTCTTTTTGACATAGGTATGTCTTAGCTTTGGGCGAATGGGTATTAGTAATCCGTCAGACCAAAATTTGAAACGGAAGTGACCACTTATGGTTATAAGAGCAGCTGTTTAGAGAAACTGAAAACATTCCCTCTATACATATCCATGAACTAAACAAAAGTAAATGCATCATTTTTCGAATAGAATTTAGTTTGTTTTTCAGTGAGTACAGGTAGTCTCCCTCCACTACAGCTTTTTCGTATTTACCCTAATTTGTTGACCACAAGTGGATATCAAGGAGCTGTTGTGACTATGATTGACTAAGAAGAAACCTCAATAAAACCTTATTAATCTCCTAGAATATCCTTGTCCGGGTGAGAGCCAAAACCCAAAATCTGTGCTCTATTGTTATTTAGACTTTTATTACCAACGTTTTCCATCACAATTAGTAAAAAGGTTTCACGACATTTCGGGAACTGTAATCTGGATCCATCCTCAGGTGAGCTGGAACCTATAACATAACAAGATGAGTAAATAATCCGGACTATGCTTCGAACACCTTAATTAATGACATTAAAAGGTCACCAAGGGTAACGCTGTACTCAATATTTAACAATCTGATTTTCTGTTGGCATAGTAAGTCTATACCTATAAAATCTATTTTCAAATAATAAGCGAGTTTTAAGTATAATTAAATTGAACAATTATTTCTATATTTCCTCACTGTCTTCATCCTCTGTGAACTCTTTCCTCAACAGTAAACTTTTCTTTATTAAGCGCTGGATCCGTCGAAAGTTATGTGAAACGTGTAATTATAAAAATATGATATAATTTTATATCATACTATCGTTACCCGGCGCGCGTTGCTGCACCCTTTTATGATCTCTGGTTTGGAGCCTTACTTTACTTTACTTTTACTTTTAACTGAAACGGTGACCTACTCAGGTAGGTATTTTAAGTCAAGGTAGGTATTTTCATACTTATGAATGAGAAATGAGCTTTAGAAGATTGTGGCGCGATATTGTAGTCTTGTTTCTGACTACCGACCATCACTCTTAACTATCCACAATTCGTGACCTCCAAGTAGCTGGATTATAGGACACGCCAAAGTCAAGCCTGTGTCAACGTTTTCAATGTTACATGTCCGTTAGAAACTATCAATCACGTAATCGTGGATTAAAAAAAATACTGGAGGAAGGAGCGGAGGAAAGTAGAAAAGGAGTAGGCCATTTTCGTACTTGAGCAACTAAGTCCCATAACTACACCATGTAAGAAATATATTCAGTAAAAATATATCTACACATCTCTTTGAAACTGAGCTGATGTCGATCTTGTGGAGGAAAATGACTTTGAGTGAGAAGAACGAGTAAAAGAAAAAAAATTAAAATTGAAAATAATGCATAACTAGACGGATTAAAAACAACAAAGGTTTTGAGTGGTGAAGATATGAATGAGCAGTATGTGTTGAAAAAGCTTCATGAATAAATAAGGATTTTGAATCCTTGAAATGAAATCTAAGAAATCCAATGAACATGGATAATAGATTTATTCCAATGACCGTTAAAATAGCAAGCTTGACTTCCTGTCTAGACATTAGGTAAAGTGTATGAAAAGTATATGAAATGTATTTATTGTCAGTAGGAGATGATCAAATCATAAATGACTCTTGTTTGGAATTGCTAGGACACATGATTAACGACAAATTAAATTGGAACTATCACATTGATAATCTTTGCTCCAACTTAGCTAGATCTGTATTTATTTTTTAAAAATCGAGTTCTTCATGTTCCAGAGAGACTTTAACAATAATTTATTATTCATTGTTATATTCAAAACTAACGTACAGAATTAAAATTTGGGTTTTGTCAAAAACAAACATAAAAAAGCTATTGATTCGTCAAAAAAGCAGTTAGGTGTATTGCTGGCCTTCACTTTAAGAAACTTGTAAAGGATCTTTTAAAACACTTCTAATTTTAACTGTACCGTGCACCATTATTTATAAAATTTTGATATACATGAAAGAGAATTATAATAATAGTTTTTAAACAAATCATTCATTGCATTCATTCAAGACAAGAGGTAGGTATTGTATACACATTGGAAAAAATGGTCATAGGTAACAAACGTTAGCAAAAATTACATAATTTGGTCCAAAAATTTGGAACAAATAATCTCAAAAATTTAAAGAATTGCCTGCAAAAAGGTTTTAAATTTAATTTACAAAATTCTGATTAACCTTCCACTGTACTCAGTTGAGGGTTTTTGTCATATTTTTGGGTAAAACTCAAAGGATTGTTACTTAGCAAATCTAAAACGTTAAAAATGTAACAATTTAATTACCGATAGTTTTATTTTAGTCTAGTGACATATGAAGACTAAGTGACAAATTAGAAGATACAATTTTGCTTTCCTTGTATTCATTTCTATCTTTTCTGATAGTAAATATCTTGAATATTGTAAAGAAAATCTTTCTAACCGGTAAATAGATAAAAAGGTACACTATACCGAATCTCCCACAAATATTTACTTGTAGTGTCATTTTATGCTTGTTGTTAATAATTTCACACAACGTGCAATGTTAAATGTTCGCAGGGTTTGAGTTGCATTAGAATGATCGAAACAATGGTTTTAATAATACATTACCGTAACGGGTAGGTATAATTAGGCCACTAATTACCATTTAAATTAAAATACCCTACTAATTATCATCTGTAAATTAACACGTTTGCCATTTAATTGATTTAGCTTTATTCATTCTTGGAGTTTCAATCTTTTAGAACAGTTAAGAACATTATATTTCCTATTATAAAAAATGTTCAAAAAACTTATTCAAAAAATTGTGTGTAGTTAAAATGCTGAATGCAATATAAATTCAATTTAAAGTACATATTGATATACAAAATGATTAATCATTTTCATATTTATTTATGTAGTAATAAAGTTGATGATATTTTCGAAATGTCAACCAAATCATTTTTTTATTTACACTAATGACCGTCTTCATAATTGTATTCCTACTTTTCCCTAACAATAGAATTCCTAGTTGTACTTCATCATACCAGTTTTATTGGTTGAAAAATTTAATACGTGCGGTCAAGTCTACTTTATAAAACAAATCACTCACTACAACCTCTATTAACACAATCTCTCCTCGGAGGAATTCCAACAAAATTTATGGGTAACGAAGATTAAAGAAGATTGGCCAAATTTATTAACTATTATTCAAGACTTTCGTGAGGATGGAAAGCAAAACTAAATGAATAATTTGTAGTGTAATTACCACAACAGGTTAATGAGCATGCGCGAAGCTCAGCGGACCTGCGCATGCGCGTAGGTTATGTTCCGGCGCGCGTCATATGTTGTTGTGATGTGTATTAATACTTTTACAGAAAGAGAAAGGTCTCCACCAGTGTTATGACGACTTCCAATGACATGTTATTATTTCAAAACAATATTTTTCACGAGCTAAGCTAATGTTTGAGATATGTGAGACATAATTGAAAGATAACGGGCATCCTTTTCCAAGATATATTCCTCAAATGTCACCCTTGTCAAAAGGGTAGTGATCACATATTGTATATTCATTGTGTAAAGTGGTTATGTGTATTCATTGGTAACAAAATCTACGCATATAAAGTTATTGATAGTTAAATCTAAGTATAAAGGAGCAATATATATTATTAATTAACAAATTTGTCATACGTTTATGGGGTGATGAAGTATGTCACTTTAGATTTACTGGTATAACTTTATAACCGCCTTATTATTAGGTTTACTCAATGTGTTATAATAATAAACAACATCCTAGCTCTTTAAGTTGTACAAAAAAATTATACAAAACAATAATATATCTTAGGATAATCTTTTCGTTAAATATATGAAGCTGTTTTTATACACTTTTGCTTAATTTCTTTTATTAAAAAATATTTAATTTTTTAAAGATATTTTTCAACAGGGTGTGAGAAACGCTCAAATTTTATATGGCAACGTAACAACAATAATGGAAAATAGTTTTTTTCGTAACAGGTGAACAAGAGAAAGCACCGTTGATAAGTAAAAGCATATATTTCTAATTAATGTATTCGTTATATGGATCTTTTACCTATAGAATTTCCGGTATTCCATGTTTATTACAGGTTTTGGGTTGAGTATCATGTTTTCTGTCATAGATCATATTATACTAAGAATAAAAGGTGTATTTACATGCTCCCTTATTAAGAGCCGTAACCATAAGATTAATTTTAGTAATTATTAATCTTTGTTAAATGCTTGACATGCCAATTGTTTTTAATTAGTCGGTAGAATTATTTGTTATTAACTTTCTCCTCTTACACGTAGTGTATGGATTCATAGAAATTACTCAATTAGAAAATTTTAAGAAAACAGGATCCCTACTTTTTTGAACTAATGAAACAATTTATAAAATAACAATTTGTGAATTGAGAAGCATATTTGATGAAATTTGCTGTTTGTCAGACAGAAATGAACTAAATCTACCGATGAGTTCCGAATAACGATAGTTTTAGAAATCGTGGGATCATAAAGTTTGTTATATAATCTGATTACAAAAGCTACCAAACAAATAAGTTATTACTCTTCTCAGACGTACGTATTCAAAACAACAATAAAATACTGACAAGTCCAATCGATGTATTTAATTTCTTGATAAGCATTACCAAAACAAAACAGTATTTAGAAAGTGAAGTAAGCAAAACGAGAAAATGAATTCTTAATAAAAAATAGCAACATGGGTTAGCAACACAGCAAAATTACCGGTATATTAGTAAACCGTATATAAAATCAGACAGAATATCAAATGAGACAGAAGTAGTGAAAACCATTATTTATGTTAAACATAACTAGGAATATTCCAGTAACTTTTCCATTTGAATCGAAAGGTTCATATTAAATATATAATTTGGAAAAAACTTTCTTAATCTTACATAGTATGTTATTTTGTCCTACAGTAGTTCTAAGAACATCTGTAAAATTACGAATGAAAATTTATATTTTTGTTACAAAATAGCTTCATTTTCCCATACCACAATAAGCTAAAGTAATAACAGTTTGAATATTTGTGTTTTCTTGTAGAGCTTGTATAGGTACCTCAATTTTCGTTCCCATCACATAGAGATAGAGAAAAACTTAAAATATACAATAAAAAATCTATATAAATGAAACTTTTATTTTAAAACAACCCCCTTTGCATTTTAATGTACTTCTTTTTCGCTATTATTTTTTTGACACCCAGATGTTTAAATTGGTTTGTAAGTTCATTTAATGTTATAATACAATTTTTATCTGAGCGTTACTTCTTGACTAATAGTTTCTAGATTGCATCACCTCTAAAAATAATTTTAAACATACTAATCCAAATATCTCAAAACTTGCTTTTACGATTTTAATAAAAAACATGATTTATGTTTTTAAGGTCTGCACTGATAATATATCACCCGCATGCCACTAAAAATTGTGTTTCACTCATTGTGGATATTTGAAATGTCTCTCGTCAGTAAAGGCAGCTCAAAAGAACTTTAGAAATCAGTGTTTTAAATTATTAGTCTAGGACTAAGGATTCCATAGAAAAGTTAAATTTACTGACCGTGAAGAACGTAGTGAGTCCGTATTCTTAGGGAGAGTATTTTAAAATTCAATTTCTTTCTATTTCCTCAGTCACTTTTCATGATACAGTTCTTGTGTCACAATATTCTATTTAGTCCATACAAATAAGCGATTATTACCTTTTGGTGGAAAGGGGGTTTTAGTTCAAAAATGTTCTACTTATGTAATAAGGGGGAGTGTGATGAACATATTATGACTAAATTTTATACGCTGGATTTTATTTTAGTCAAATAAACATTAAATAATGTCAACGTTTAAATCGTTATGTATTATTTAAATTCCTTTTAAAGAAATAAGTATGTGTCAGAGTTGGTTGATACAGTTTATTTTGGTATTTCAATGTAGTTAGACTAAGGGTATTACGGGTGAGAAAAAAAACACTTACCTTAAGAGTTGAATTACTCAAACTATATATCAGTTTAATACATGGATAAAGCCATAAATTTAACACCGTCAAAACTAATATTCAACTGTTGATTATCAGCCAATGCCGTGAGTTGGAACTGGAAACTACTTTCAGACTCACTGAAGGACAAATAAGACGACCAATCACAACGTGCTCAGCTCGTTTGCACGTGGTCAGTCGGTCCACTAACGCACCCCTTGGTCCGAGGCCCAACCTCCACCTTCCACACGTTAACTCACCCCATGGCCTTGGAATATTCCACTGGACTCGCCCAAGTCATTTGCTTCACAGTCTATATGTTCACATTCCCATATCCTATCCCCATTAACCTCAACACATACCACTACCACCAGTAGGCCCGACTGGTGACGTCAATTCCTTCTAGCGGTGAAATATTGATTTTCGTGTTTCCGAATTTAGTCAGTATTTCTCCTTTGTTTTGTGAGTGTCTTCTAGCATGTTCTCCATCAAGGTGAGTACAGCTATTGAGTACAAGGTTTTATTTAGAAATTCTTCACTTTATTTATACAGCTTGTTTTCATACTTTTGAACTTAAATACCTAGAATATTTTTTAACGTGAATACTGTAGTTTGTGTTATACTAAAACAATATTTCAAGTTTTTACTAAACTTAGTGTATTGAAACTTTAACTGAATTATAAATAACAGAATCGATTATAATAAACCACAAACTAGAAATAATGCGTTGTTGGAAAAATTTGAAATCATCTAAGTTACAAAACGTAATATAAATTTTTAATAAATGTTTTTTTAGATTAAGGGTTCACTCATGTTAAAGGAGATGGTATATACTCAATAAATTAATGCATGCATATTATACCTTAAATATTGATAAAGCATTTTTGTGCTTATAGTATTATGTTAGGAATAAAAAGAATTTCAACATAAATTATGGAGTATTTATATTTTGATATGTGTCTATTTTAATAAAGTAAAACTATTGTTATTTAATTATCTTTTGATGTTTAAAAATCCTTTCATTGACAATTTAATCTAGTTTAAAAGTTGCATTGGTATTTCAAATGATATTCAAAGGTACTAATAAAGATCAATGTACTATAAAATAAAATGCAAGCTTTCAGTAGATTAAAATTTAAAATATATTATTAATATTTAGGTTGATTTTCCTTTATTAATTTTCAACTATACATTAAGAGTGATACAAAACTTTAACTCTTATTTAAATTATACATCCGAGGCACTATTCAATGACTATATTCAACTTTTATAGTAATTTCTTCCCCAATTTCTTTTCAATTTTAACCATGGGCCTTCGATAAAAATCGTTCGACGAATAATTATATCAAATTAATTGTAAATCAGATCAATCATCGGATTCTGATGAATTTTATGCTAAAATAAAAAAGAAATTTAACTTTAAAAAGACACGTGGAAAAAATATCGAGTTCTTGATCCGTGCTAAAAGAAAATATTAGTTTGTATCAACAAGTTCCCAACCTCACCTCACTTTATGATAACTTTTTGGCTGATTCATGAGAAATCTCTGACATATTTTAGTTTATGTAAATTCTATTTACATAGATTGTTTAGAAACATATACGAATATAGTATGGCAATTATTAAAACTTATTATACAGATTTTAACGATAAAATACAAACTTATTTATTTAGTGTGGCCATTTTTGATTTGATATAATTTGATCAGAAAACAGTAACAGTTTTAGTTCGATGAAAACGCTTTATAACTTGATACTTGACGTGACGAAATATAGAGCCATGTTAGCACATTTTGAACGTGGCATATGTCGTTGAGGAAGTATCCACATATTTCTCACATGAGGTAAGTTTATTGTTTTTGTTATTCGTGACACCACAATACCTGACAGCTCCAGGTTTCCTTGTGACTCATGTGAAATTCCTTTTTTCCTTGTCCCACATGCGTCAACAAAATATTAGCCAATCTTCTTATAATTCTTTTTGCTGGTCTACTATTTAAGATCAAGACTCTGTCATCTCAAACTTTTAATATATCTTTAAGTCAAACGGTTCTAATATTTTCCCCCAAATGAAGCTCCAAGAATGTCTGACTGACATACGTGAAATTGCGTGTGGGGTACCTCAAGGCAGTGTTCTTGGGCCTATACTATATTTTATATATACCATTTATCTTCAAACTTCAGGCTTATTATTGTTGCATATTATAAATAACTATTGTAACTTTTCCCAACGATACCACTTCCTATTGGCATCCTATCCTCTATTGGCATCCCTATTTGTTAAAAGTAAATTTATCAGTGGCTTAGAAACCGGAAGATAAAGGCAACTAAGCAATATCACTTCATGTAACTTTTACAATGAATAGGGCAACGTGTCCTCCAGTAACGTTATACAATGTTGATCTTCCTCAAGCGGATGAAGTAAACCCTGAACATGCACCTTGGTAGACGTCTTACTTGGCGCTCTCACGTTTGGAACAACAAATCTTAATTCGAACCTTAGAACCAAAAAGCTGCTCTGGCTTCTTGAACAATATTCAAAATAATCATTTAAAAAAAATTGTTTCTTCACCCATACTTAAAAAAATTAAAAATTTAATTTTTTGTCGGTTTACTTCTGTTTTATAACGCTTGAAACAACACATTTCTATTAAATCATATTAGAACTTATAAATAAAATATGCATCATACATATAGAAATTTTACATTAAGCTAAATATACAATTTCAATATATATATATATATATATATATATGCCAGATTCAGGTTCAATTGCACATAAGAGTTTTATTTAAATTCTCATTTTTAAACATTTGTTAATGTTTAAACTAAATAACTATTTTGATATAGGTGTAAAATCACGATAAAGGTCTGCAAAATAAGCTCATAATGAACTTGAAGTATTCAATTATTGGCATGCCGTCATTTTATGAGGACTTTTTGGCTCTCTTTTGATAGAACTAACCTATTTTAGTTAGTATGAACGGTTTAATCTGAGCTGAGCTTGGTTTCACAACTTACAAAATAATTCGTATTTTGCTTCTTAACTACAAGTTTTTTAACGGTACAAAGGACGGATCGTGCTAGTATATTGACATAAATATGTTATAGCTCTAGTAGGGGGGGGTTTTGGCACTTTTGCGTGACCAAATTTTGAAACAGTGACGTAATTTGTTTAGTGTCGTCATTTGTTTAGTAGCATCTTATGGTTAGTGACGTCATAGTTTGGTTATGAGAACATCTGTTTAGATTAACTGAAAATATTCCATTTAGTCATATTCATTACCTAACCTATTTGCAATAGGGATGTAAATACTATATTTTATAAAAGTTTTTAGTATTTTTACCCTCAAACAATTTAGAATAAATATTAAGTGTGGTATTTGCCGTGATCATTTAATAATAACAGATCAGTCAACGCCTTGCTTGCGTTATTGATCAAGAAGGCGAGTAAGCCAAGGTTATGGCGGGCCCTAAGACCTAAGACCCCGAGATATAAGCCATCAAGTGTCTGGATTAGACCCGGGAGTAGCCAACCCTACCTGGGCCGAGAGCGGAGGGTGGTCGTAATGCCTGATGGCCTCCGGAGCAGTTAGTGTGTTCTACATAACTCGTATCTCCACCTCCTCACACCACCTAAATGCTTAGTACGCTTTATCTAACCTATTTTCAACGGTGTGTTTCTTATACATTTTTCAACCTATATACTTTATACTTTTAACTGAAATTGCAACCCATGAGTATATAGGATGACTGTGGCGCGATCCTGTAGTCTTGTTACTGACTAAGTTGATGACAGTTCCTTAGACAGAACTTTTAATTAATAGCTCAACAGTCAATAGCATGTCTAAGAGACCTACAGTTTAACGTGGAGTCCGAACCACTACCTCTAAACTACGCACTGGTCTAATTATGAGGATTGTCTTTGCGGATTAACAAACTAATCAATAGTGTGGACGTTAATCCATCCAAGAAAACACTACACTCACCGAATATCACTCACAACTATACAACATTTTTGACCTTCAAGTAGCTGGATTACAGGACACGCCACGCACGGTCTCAGTCCTACACATATGATAGTATCAGAAGAAAGTTTTGTTCACGACAGTATTTCCGAATTTTTAAGTGTCATACTCTATACCACAGGTCCAATTAAAGTTAAATTTGGTATTTTGGTGTATACACATAATGTCTTCATGTAGTGTTTCATTTTATGAAATCTTTTATTTTGATATGGATGTGTCTCTGGGGGAGGGCGATTGTTGGCAAAATGAGTGACCAAAATTTGAAACAGTGACGTCATTTGGTTTGCGCCGTTAAATGGTTAGTGACGCCATAGTTTGGTTATAATAATAGCCGTTTAAAGGAACTGAAAACATTCCCTTTAGATTCATGATCTAACCTATTTCCCACTGGGTAGTAAATACAAACCTTTTTAATTGTATTTCACCCCTGAATACCTGTAAGACCGTGAAAAGTCCAAATTTATTTTACCGTATAACTATTGTATTTATTTTTTAATTGCATCCATATAATTTAATAAATGACTGTTTATTCATTTTTAATTTTGATTTTTTATTTGTAGAAATTGCGTTTTACAATTAATCAAGTAGTTTACAGTATTTTTTGTTCTTCATATGTTCACTGACTTAACCTGCTGGATATTTCAGATCAATATGAGCGCATATTTTGTGAAATAATTAATTATTATTTATTAATATTGTTACAAACATCCTTTTTAAATACGAATTTGAATGTTTTTAAGGGATGTCTATATATTTTTATGAATTCAAATGTTTTGAATCTTTAGGGGCCTCGATTGAACCTTTAGAGGAACAACAACAGTAAAAATGTACAACCATCAATAAACATTACCAAATGTACCCAAATTGTATAACAATTCAAAAATCCATGTAGTATCAGGATAGGTGCCCGAACATACGTACATTAATCAGAAAACATTTTTTTCAATTTGGGGGAGCTCCAAAATTTAATTTCTACTTATATTTCTCCATATAATATGTAAAGCCCACAGAAAAGAATGTAAAAAGTGACATAGTAACGAGCTGTTATTAAAGGATCATTATCACTTGTAATACAGGGTTGTAGTACCAGTGTGAGCCGTCACGCAGCGCTAGTGTCGCAATTATTGTTGATTGACATTGGTCTGGGAACCGACACACCTTCACACATCGTGTCAACAAACACTGACTAATGGACAATTAAGCGTTCTTTACACCCAGGGTGGACTCGATTAAATATTTTCTAGGTTTTTGATTGGGCGAATAAATTTATGTTAGCTTCATATTCTGGGTCTTTTAAGGTGAATGTTGGGTGACAAGTTAACTAGATTCAAAGGGCCATAGCTTTATTGCTTACAAAAATTAGCTGTTTTTTTAAATCATTAAAATCATTATTAATCATTAATCATCGTTAAAGCCCAATAAAAATATGTCCAGTATCAAAAATATAAAAAATATTCACAAGTGAGTTTAAATATTCTACACCGAAGTCTCTAACCGAAGTAACATTTGTTATAAAAGTTTCTTTAACATAGGCATACATGTCCTATATACTCAGCCCTTGATGCCAAATATTTGGAATCTAAAAAGGGTGTACACCACGAAAATATAGTCGTTGGGTTTAATATTCCTGTTGTAACAAACAAAACATACGATTCAATGTTGTACAAATTTATCGTTCGTGCAAGTTTAGCAAATTAGTTGTAGCTAACTATAATTAGTTTTTTAAATAGTATATTTGTAATATAAAAATTCATTAATTATTGTAAGCTATTAATAAATATGGTTTTAAAAATAGAGAGAGCTCTAATTTTAATTTACAATGAATTTTCATTAGGTTTTTTGTTCATTTGGTTGCTATACGCCTTTTGACATTTTTTTACGTTTTGACGAAGATCGGTGTAAGCCTCGGCCTTGTTCATACCTCTTGTTAGAAAACATCATATCATCAATAAAATTATAATAATACTGTGGCATTCATATTCCTAAAGGAATTTTTCCTACTAGCCACAGCTTTTTTTGTTCATTTTAGTACAAAAAATTGTCAGATTAGCACATTCTTCTACGTGTTAGTGCTAGCTTTCAAGACCAGGATGCGCTACTGAAGTGCGCAGCTCAGGTGGTGGATCCCAAGAGATTGCACTTTAGAGACTTAATACTGCATTTTTGTTACTAACTGCAACAGATGGGATTTGAACCCACAATCTCGAGCTCTGTAGACCGACGATTACCGCACTGTCATCTAGGCCTACAAAGCGCCAATTCGGTACCCAATAACAAAATGGCAACTAAGTCCAGATTCAACTTTTTTGGAATTCAAAGATGTATTTGGTTTATAACTTTCGCATTGTAAAACCCTTGAACATATTATAACTATCACTAATATAAAATCAAATAACACATTTTATAACTAACTCGCCAACATCAACTATGACCACTAAATTCATCCAGAATGAAATTTAAAAGAAAATTCTTTGACCTTGGGCAACAAATCTGTGAAGAATGCTTATAGGTTTTCCCGGAACTTTGTACCGTTATTTTCCTCATGGTCTAACCGGAAACAGCTGAGTAACACTAACAGCTGAGCGAGGTCAGTGCAATTATGGTGACACTGTTTAACTCCTGTAGTTGTATGATTTTTCACCAGTGCGTGTGAACTTACTTTTGTTTCTTGTATCTACACCAGAGACATTTTTGATTAGCTAAGGGAGTAAATTTTCAAAAACGATTTTTGGACAAGCAATGCCCATAAATTGACAGGTTTAATGTTTTAAACCTGAGAACTCTTGCACCAGAGTACAACACAATAATCTCTAGGCTAGAAAACAGACTAAATAGACACTTTGGCAATTGAGAAGACTCACTGTTAAAATGGCTCTAAAGAACCAATGTCATGAGCAAAATTTATACGCAGGGTATAAAATAACATGTTAACTGGATCACAAGAGTGACACCCAGTTGCCCAGTCAATATGGGTAGTGCCAGTGCCAATAATTCATTTTTATTAATAAAAACATCAAATGTACTGGGATTTAAATACGTAGTTCAAAATCGTACCGGCATCTACCGTACCGGCATCTCATTTCCTTACAAACTAAGTACTCTTTTAGGTAAAGTTTTAACTGTGTTTCTTTTCGTTGGTGTACGGATTTTGATATAGCAAAATAGAAATTGACAAACCATAACCCTAATGTGAGCTTTCAAAATAAAGATTAATTTACTATCTTTTACAGAAAGTGTGCTGGAAGGTATGAGTATTTGAAGAAATCATAGTACTGATAATAGTTTAGTTTCATACTATTTTAACTTAATAGCCATACTAAATTTAAGTTAACTTATAGTATGTACTGTATTCAATTGAACTAGTGAACACATAAAAGACAGTAAAACAACTGAAATATTGTTTAAAAAAATAGTAGACATAAAATTGGTATAAAAATAACTATTTCAGTGTCCAAATTTTGTATTGTACAAATACTTATATTTATCATTCAAACCGAGTATTAATAAAAATCTGTTAACGGAAAAGTAATTTACTTTTTGACATGCATAAGTCTTAGCTCTGGGGGGTGTTGGTGATTTGTAAGATGGAAAACATGTAACAGAATTCCATAGAAATCACCAGAGCTATTGAATTGAATTTTTAATATAAAAGAATAAAACCAGCTGTTTTGATTAACTGAAACCATTCTCTTTAGACATATCTATGATCTAACCTATTTCTCACAGGGAAGTAAGTACAAACATTTTAATAAAAAAACCCTTAAAATATGGTTTTAGGTCTCAAAATTTTTAATTTTCCGGGGGAAGGCCCCCGGACCACTAGCTATGGGGATCTTAAACCCCCCGGATCAATCCAATATCACACATTTTAAGGGATTTTCACATCCCTTAAAATATACTCTGTTTATAGATCCTAAATGTTTATTTAAGTAAAAAATTGAGCTACCGGCTTAGTAGCTCAGGAGTAACGTTTTTGCCCAGTGAGTAAAAGTTTGTTGATCGAAACGAGCGGCCAGCATCTTCTATCAGATCATGAGCGGTCGGTCACCTCCGGAAAACTAACTTATGTGACACACGCTGATACGGAATCTTGCTGACTTCAATTCACCAAATCAATTAAAATTCAAAATTCAACAGTCCTAAGCCTATGGTGACGTACAGCTTAGGATAAAAATATATAATCTAGAATAAAAATTACGGCTAGCATTGAAGCGCCCGATCATCCAATTAGTCTGTTATAATTTTCTCGTGTCGATAAAACGCATGTGGTAGACTTACTTGTAATTGGTTTTAATATATGTAACTATTTTCATTAACAGTGAAGAAATTGATGACTGATGGCTCCAAATTGTGCTGAAACTATTAGCGCCACGCAAACCAAAGGATTACTAATTACAGGTATTTTGAACATTTCTTCTTGCAACGTATTGTTTTAAACGTTAAACAGTTATTACTACATACCCGATGCTGTGTTTCTTGTAGTAAAAGAATGCAATTTCTAATAGAACAAAGACTGCCTGTATCATTATATCACTTAAATAAAATGTAAACTTTCACGAATCTGCATAACAATTTTTTTGAAAATTTAAATTCGCTCACGAAACTGTGCGATCAATATTTTAAGGAGAAACATATATTTTTCTCTTGCCTACTCCACACGATATTTTTAAGTTTATTTACCAGTGCTAATCTTAGTAAGGGGGAACATGGTAAGACTTATGTCTAACAGACAAATGATTTTTAAATCTAAGATAAACTACAAATTTAAATGATTTTGTTCACACTTCAATAGTAAAATCGTTTAAAATACAGAGGGGTTGATTTTTTTAAAACTGTTTCATGTATATAAGGATTAAGTATTTAACAATTTTAATGTAAGTTATTCTAGACGTATTCCTACGTACAAAACTTATAAAAGAGTTTTAAACTTTTCCTTCCACATCCAACGATTATTTTTACGTTTAGTAAATATGGTCATGCGGTGAATAGTACACGAAAGCTTATTTAGTATAGGATTTTTATATACATACCTATTTAGAATCGTTTGAATAGTAATCCAAAATCGATTTTAAAAATTACTATAACTGTACTCATAAAATTTGATTACAAAATTAATGCAATATGTTCGTCCTTAATAAACTTGTTATAAAATGCCCAAAACAAATTAGATTGCCTAATAAACTGTCCTAATACGAGTAAAAATGTTTATTTTTAAAACTGAAGCACGTCTGGCATTAAAATACATCTACGCATTCCAGGATGACACGTAACAGAGAACGAAATATTAATCATTTTAAAGCGTCGGCGGATCGATAACCCAGGATGATAGCGGGCTTGTCACTTCGTTTCGCCGATTTGAATTCATTTCGACTGTTCATTCGAATCCTTTTTTCACTATTTACTACCTCTAGATTTCGTTATGGAGCCTTAGGAGAGTGTTTTTGGATAAATGTACAGACTTGGGTACAAATGTAAAAGGCAAGACGTTAAGGAGCGTAGTTAAAAATATAATAAATAGGCCTACAAAAGTGTATTTTTTAATACGTGAAAACTTTCATGAAATTAATAAAATACCTAATTGATTTTTTAGAAATAAAGTGTTCTTATTGTGTTTACACATTTATCAACTATCTTTCCAAAGGATTTATTTAAAAGAGTATGTAAATGAATCACTAGTTTAGAAATAATGAAGTTGTGCCATAGAGTCTATGAAAAGTTCAAGGCCTATTGTTACAGAAAATATAATCCTGCGTAAATAAAAAACACTTAATGGTTTATTTATTGCATCATTATAAGCACTTTTTTAAATGTCCATAAAGGACGAACGTCTACAAATATAAACTTTTATATCCTGTAAAATTTACAAGTTGAGAATAGCAAAGTTTTAAAAGTTTCCAAGATACTATTTAGAAAAAATGTTAACAGAACAAAAATTATAAAATAGGCCTACGAAATTTTATACTGTCAATATTTTATCTTTTAACAAAATGAGCAAGTATTACCTGGGTTTTGAACAATAATGTTCCTTATTTAAAATTACAACTTGTTTATCTTTTTACACGTTCTTGAATATACTATTGCATTTTATTAATAAATAATTAACTAAATTGCTTCCCATGAAGAAAAGTTTATAGTAGCAACCCATCGTAGGTATTTTAAAGTAGGTAGGCTACGATAGGTTGTTTGGTGAAAGCTGAGTCTTACCTTTTAGCAATAGCAAAGCTACTTGTATTGTTGCCTGATATATTTAGCTTTCTATCATTAGACATATGTGAAATCCAGATTTTAGCCAGTCTATTTCAGACCATTAATCTAGTCCACTATATTCTAATATTATTTTAATACTACACAATTTATCTTGCAGGGTTTTATTTTTTATTTCACCATGCCGTTTATAAATTATTTACTTGTTTAAATTTTTCCAACGCGTCTTTTGCTTCTAAACAAAACAGCGTTTCCGGAGTTGACCAAAGTGCTCTCGCATTCAGTTGATTAATATCTGCATCTATATTATGAAGTAATAAGCCCATGGGAAAAGGGCTAAATTTTATTTAATCAATTTTACAATCCCATGAAACGTTGTACACTTATAAACACGGTAAGCGTTGGAAAATTATAGGTTGATAGTAAATTTAAAGACGTTTTTCACGTTAACAAGGTATTTATGAAATAATTTATAAAAAATTCCGTTAATGGTTCTTTTCATCAAGAATTTTCTCCATAGAAATATCTACATGATCTGTTTATGGGACTCGTGTATGAAAATGGTTCATTAAATTACATGTTTTTGAGAACGAACTTTATGAGATTTAGCAAAATATAGCGTCTGTTGACGTGGATTTTTTAAAATTGTAACCACTAAAAAATTGTTTTTGAAAACAAAAAATAATAATGATATTTTTTGTTGAAGACAGATAAAGTAGGTTTTGAAATACACTTGTTTGCTATATGAAAAAAGGCGTGTAATTTGGGTAAAGCTGTAAGGTATTTTTATCATACAACCTTTTTTTAATTTTTACTTTCTTTTAAACAATGTTCAAAGACTATCATTTCTGTAGTTTTGATCTACACATATAAGGACACTAATAAGATCTCCTTCCTTTTGGATAAAATATTTTAATAAATTATCAGGCTAATTACAGTTTACGTTTATGTCAAGTTTTACATAATTTAATAACCGATTGCTATGGAATAACGTGGAATATTATTTTTAACTACACTTAAACCGTAAGAACACGAATGAAGATATCTCTTGGATAACTTGGCATACTATGAGACGGAATACAGGAATATATATATCAATTCAAATATTGTCACCATTTATAATAGTTTCGAACGTTCCCGATATAAATGTAAGAAGTTGATAGACAATCAAGTCGGGGTAGCCTACTTTAACTTAAATGGAACATCAAGACTATGCCATCGTTTATACACGATCGGTTGGAGTTAGGGACGGAGGAATCCGATAAGATATCCTGGAACAACAACTACATGAGTCAGAGTTAGACGAGCAATATCTACATACCTGGGAACAAAGGAGATGCTTCCTGCGGTCCTCACGGCCATATATATCTGCAACTTTGCTGGCTCGTTGGTGATCGATGGCTCGATTTGACCAACTATCGAATTATCGCTATAAATTGTTCACTTATATATAATAATTATGTTTTTCATTTTACGTGAAAACTTAAAATTCAAAATTTTATTTCCGGATACTACTTTTGGGACTTGTATGTATTAATACAAATCTAGTGCCAACTGGTTGTAACCAACTAAATCTCTTAAAAGTCTTAGTGGCGAAATATCAAATTTTAGCGCCATAAGAACAACCTTAGTATTGTGATTTTATTACCAGGTACAGGGTAGATTTTAAAGTAATGTGGTTATTTAGGATATTGTATAATTACATATTGTATTTTATTGTATATATTGTGTGTACCACGCAATTATATCCGATAACTTTAGAGATTGAGTATAAAATTAAAATATGTTATTTCCTAGATAAGTAATTTACAATTATTTGGGCACCCCAGCCATATTTTTACGACTATTATTCGATCACTAATGCAATTTTAAAATATTAAAGAATTTGTTTTCCATCTAACTTTTTACTTATTCACAATAATTAGGTTGAAAATTTAAAGTAAAAATTTCGATCAGTTATATGAAATAACAAAAATATATATCATTAAGTTTGTTACATTCATCACCCTTCACTCATAATCTCTCATAATTCCAGTTGGGTTAATTTCTGAGGAATAAGAATGACAATGGAATCCTGAAAGACGAAAGTAAGCTTTATGTATGGTATAATGATAGGTAATTAGTAAAATCAGAAGAGTAGGTGACAAGAAAGGCAAGTAACCCAGAGATCTGAAGGCAGTGTTAAGATTGACAAGGCTTGGTATTGATCAGCAGCGTGGCCGCGTGGCCCAATATCTGCTTGTAATCAAGAGCTTGTGTAATGTCTACAGATGAGAATGTTACGGATCAGCTCCATTACCTGACCCGGCTGCTAATTGGTTACCACCTCAGCTCACTCATACTCCTCATACTGCACTGACGTCTTACGTGACTGACTCATGGGTATGTTACGGATCAGCTCCATTACCTGACCCGGCTGCTAATTGGTTACCACCTCAGCTCACTCATACTCCTCATACTGCACTGACGTCTTACGTGACTGACTCATGGGTATGTTACGGATCAGCTCCATTACCTGACCCGGCTGCTAATTGGTTACCACCTCAGCTCACTCATACTCCTCATACTGCACTGACGTCTTACGTGACTGACTCATGGGTATGTTACGGATCAGCTCCATTACCTGACCCGGCTGCTAATTGGTTACCACCTCAGCTCACTCATACTCCTCATACTGACGTCTTACGTGACTCATGGGTATGTTACGGATCAGCTCCATTACCTGACCCGGCTGCTAATTGGTTACCACCTCAGCTCACTCATACTCCTCATACTGCACTGACGTCTTACGTGACTCATGGGTATGTTACGGATCAGCTCCATTACCTGACCCAGCTGCTAATTGGTTACCACCTCAGCTCACTCATACTCCTCATACTGACGTCTTACGTGACTCATGGGTATGTTACGGATCAGCTCCATTACCTGACCCAGCTGCTAATTGGTTACCACCTCAGCTCACTCATACTCCTCATACTGACGTCTTACGTGACTCATGGGTATGTTACGGATCAGCTCCATTACCTGACCCGGCTGCTAATTGGTTACCACCTCAGCTCACTCATACCCTCATACTGCACTGACATCTTACATGTCTCATGGATATGTTACGGATCAGCTCCATTACCTGACCCAGCTGCTAATTGGCTACAACCACAGGTTCCTCATACTCCTCATAATACACTGACGTCTTACATGTCTCATGGGTATGTTACGCGTCAGCTCCATTACCTGACCCAGCTGCTAATTGGTTACCACCACAGGTCCCTCATACAGCATTATGGTTTTAAGCATTCTACTCTTGGGTGAACTCTTGTTATTTTGATTTTTTGTTCATACTTTATATTTGAATTTATTTGACTTTTTTATCGGTCAGTCAAGCTTTTTTCCAGTCATCTTTTACCGGGCTGAAATTTAACTTGACTTAATACTTCATACAAAAATGTGTTCCCTTAGGCAATAATTTCTCATCAGACTAAATATTATAGACTGCAACACAAATGTTCATGATTACCAGCGTTTAATTTGATGTGGGAAAGTGGCATAATTTTACAAATCGCTGTTCGCATTCACAATTAATTAGCGATTCTAAGTGTTTAATGAAGTTAACGATGCAGCGCGATCCAGTTTATCAAAGTTAATGACACATCTGCTGAGAGACAGAGGCTTAATTGTATGTGTTTCGGAGATGTTGAGATAGTGTTTCCCAACAAATCAACAGCAGAGCTGAGCGTGCGTGTGTGTGTGTGAGCGTGTGTGCTCATAATGTGTGCGTGTGGTAGGAACGTTTGTGGCGGTAGGCTTTGATAGACATTATACTCTGGAAAATCGCATTTACCTACATTTTAGCGTTGCGCGTTACGTTCGCTTTATCTTAACATAAGAATTACTTATAGTCTAAGTGAAGATAAAATAAACTCTATAAACTTATATTAAGTTTTGATTTACATAAGGAAAATGATTGAAATATTTCGCTTAAAATCCATCACTCAATGTATTACATCTGGAAAACATCCGTTAATGTTTTAAAATAACGAGTTTTTACAGATTTTTAAATATCTAATCCTAACAAAATTTGTTTATTATTCAATTAACTCCTGTAAGTCGTTTATTTACATTTTACTCCAGATGTTGTTACAAATTAGGCCTACTTTTTGTTTTTTTTTATAATAAGAAAATATCTATCGTAATTAAGGATCTACTAAAGTAAAAAGTTACACTGTAAAAATATTTTGAAATGGGTAAAGATTTAGTTTGACTTTTTCAGTTGTTGCTAATTACATTTGATAAAGGTATTAACATTGCAATTTTGAAAAAATAAGTTAGTATAAATACTGAAGAAATATATACTCGCATATAATGTGTTATTATCTAATATTATCGAAGCACTAATAGCGTATAGGGCTTTAGATTGTCTACTCAAGCAGGAACAATAACGGCCCGAGTAAGTTTCCTTGCGAACGCCCGAGCCAAGAGGGTCCGAACTGAGGCATTGCTTAGCTGGACAAATTCGAGAGGTGGTATTGTCTGGCTGTAAGGTTGTAAGATGATGGGAAGGTAAAGACAAGAAGGGTGAAGGAAGAGGGAGGGAAAGAGAGGGGAAGAACAATGGCAGCCGCGCTAACTAGAGGCTGCCCATATGACGTCATTAGAAGTCCGGCCAGCATGCATATGTCATTAATAAGACAAGACGGTGGGAGGGGGCGTCCACCCCGCACGTGCTACTTCTTGGTCTTACCCCCTCCCCCGCCCGCACCGCCTAACCCTCATCCACAATCGATATTCATATAATGAGTGAGCGAGTGAGAGCGCCGCTAAAAAGCATGCCTATTCTTACATTACGTCTAACTAACCACCGTCTTCGCCCCCTCGGCCTGGCCTCCCCTTCTAATGAACCGTTCCACACACACGCACACACACGCACGCACACACACACAAGCACGTATGCAAATCAATCGGCTAAGACCGAGTGCGGACAATAAGACGCTCGCCCTTGACGTAGCGTAGCCCTGGCCATCCCTTCCACCCTTCTGCGTCTACGTCATTAATAACAGACTATGTCGTGCGATTATTTTGTCCCCGTGACAAATAGTCTGTGTGTTCACACTTTAGGTTATGTTTTATTGGGGTGTGGTGACAGAGAATTCATTCCCGTTGGAATGTTTGATCGTTCTAAAACAGTGGTTTAAGAGTTATAGTGCTCCTTAATCTGAAAGTACAAACCCTGAGCAAAAATTTTTGTATTTACTTCCCAGTGAGAAACAGACTAGATGATGGATATGTCTAAAGATGTTTTCAGTTCATCTTAACAGCTATACTTATAACCAGATATCCATTACAATAGCTCTGGTAGTTTCTATGGAAACCGAATCTAAACAATTCCGCTGCAGTTTTTGCGTTATAAACTTTTTGCGTTACACAAACCTGCTGACCATCCCCTCCCCAGCCCCAGAGCTTAGACATATCCATTTCAAAAATAATTTATGCTCAACACAAAATCTAGCAATCTTCGTCGATTTTCCTACATATTATAAATGCGGCACACCTAGTACTTATTACCCATTTAATCTTACTTACATATTATATCGCTCTTGAAAGTAAGTGTAGTTGTATATATTGTAAATAAAATGTTTACATTAGTTTTAGATCAGTTTTGATCCAAATAAATATTTTTGTGTCCGACAACCGACCGAGTGGTCTTTGATCACTGTACATATCACCCACAAAAATATCACTTTTTTACAGTAGTTCACACCAAGTTGCATTGCTGTGAGGTAGGGGATGCAAAAAACCATTTCATTAAAACTCCAAAATTTCGAGGGGCCCAATTTGAACGTTTAAGTGTTTTGTGTTTATTCTTGCTTTCGCGATTTGTTTATTGATATTTTCAAGTCCCATAATTTGTGAATGATTGAGCTCAAAATGCTGATATTGAAACTCTGATGTGTGATTTATTTTACTATTTCAGCATGTACGTTATGTTTAATCACTGATAATATATAGTAAAGTTTTGAATTTCAGCACAAGTAAATAGTTTTTAGGATTAACTAACGTAAATGGTATATTTACATTTTAACCTCCTAATACCAAATATAAACTTTGACATTTTTTGTATAGTATTCACCTCACTCAAGTGTAGGTAAAATGATAACAGAGTTTAGCCGAATTGGTTAAATTGCTGACATAGAAACTTCAACTGGGGTAAAGTACTTTGAAAGCCCGAACGCTCAACACGACTTCACACGAGTATCAAAACACACACATGAAAGTTTTCTCTCAAGTTACTTCAAATGTTTGCCTCTAGCTGTTCGACACAACATGCCTCGACCTACCTCAACAGCTTTCCATTGAACGTGACAAATTGTTTTGTTTCTTTTAAAGTCGAATTAACATTTTATTAGTTTTTCATATGAAATATAACACTTAGATAAAAAATTAAGTATCTAAATTTTAATGATCTTAAGTCGACTTTATGTTTTTTCTTACTTTCAATATCTTATATGCCTGTAATCAAGTTGCTTAATTTAATTGTTTACTTATTTACTTATATATATTAATATATAAGCAATTTTGCCTATTTGATCTTAAAATTGTTTCGTACCGGAAAAAAGTATTGTTTAACTTAAAAATCAATGGGGTTGAAGACTTTACCCTGGCCCACTTTCCTGTAACTGTTTTATGTATTATGACAGTTTATTCTCAACAAACAACAAACTACAACATTACGACCACACTTTCTAAACCAGCAATAATAGTACATAAAACAATAATAAAATAAATATGAAGTCTATTGATTATAATTTTGGTCATACATACAGAAGACACGAATAAAAATTACGATCACAAATCAAAATTAAAATTTAGATTGGTCCTACTTTCCTACAAATAGTTCATATTATCTTAATCTTAATTAGTTTACAAATTAAATATAGAACTTATCTTACTTTCAGTTAAAAAGTGCTACAATATGTTTTGAGTGTTGTCTTTCTCATATTTTTTGCTCAAGTAGTCGACTTTAGGATTTATTGAACTACAGATAGAAGGTTGTTGAATCCAGGATTTTAACTTTTCTTTACAGTCAAACAGGGGTTTGAAGGCTAATAAAACTATGTTTTGATAAGATAAAAAAGTACCAAATAAAATTCTTAGGATAGAAAAAAATAAATTATTTTATATAAAGATATCTTACATGTATATAAATGAAATTAGAATTTGTCTCTGTGCATTTCTTGGAATTATGATTTTATTGTTTATTTTTTCGTTTTTACCCGTGAAAAGTCTCAATTAGTTTTATCTCAATTTCTGTATGTCCATCTGACTGTCTGTAATGTTAATAAAGATATTTTTGTACTCTTCTCCAAGAACATCCATTATGATGAAACATATTATTGTCGTTACCTTTTGGAAAAGGGGTTTGTTTACTTTAAACTGACCCACAAACTATAAGAATAAAACAATAAGTTCTCAAAAAGCCAGTTTTAAAGAAAATATGTTCGGTAAAACGTAAAACGTTTTACCGAACATGTGATGTGATTCAACAGAAATAAATAAGCTGTTAAGCTAAAATAAATTCATCCAATTTTAAACTAATACTAAAGTATTTAGCTGGGAGTTTATTTATCATTTCTATTGATTAGTTTTGTGTTTTACATTTTTTTATTTCAGGTACAGAAGCCCTATTTATTCGTTAAAATAAGTTTTTCTCTTCTTAATAACAACACTGAGTCGTACAGCCCGTAAAAAGGATGGGCTAAATGCTAGTAAAAAGTAAAACCAACGTCAGACAGTGACGTAGTGATGTATCAATTATTTTAAAAGACCCGCGCAGTGGAAGCGTATGGATCGAGATACAAATCCAAAGTGATTATTCATCCAGTAGTATTTCCCAAGGAAGATCAAGATTGCATTAAGGGTAGGCTTGAAGAAAAAGGGTGGAGAGAAAATCAATTAGTGGGAGCGTCTCCAAACAAAAAGTGAAGCACAAAATCCGACTCTGCCTCTGAACATCAACACGTCCGAGATGCTGGGCTTGCATTTACAGTTCTAAAACTTTCGTGATTTGGTGGTTAAAAATTAGTACACCACTGAAGCTTTAACGCCAATGTTTGGGTGTCTTGTTAGTCTAGCATCGTCTTGGACCTCGGTGTAAGAGGTCACGGGTTCAAATCCAGAGTTTCCTATTTTGATTGTGACCGTTTTCTTTAAGCGTATAAACTACTACTACTTGACCCAGAAAAATGCTGTCGGGGTATATACCAAAACACAAAGCTTAAGACTACAGTTTCTCACATGGCACCTGAAAAATTAACAACTTCTTCTTCCCTAACATTTAGTATAAAACTATTGCTATAGTATAACTTTTAACACCAGTTTGGCAGTTATCAAGTTTTTTTTGCAAAAGTTTACTCGTCATCACAGAAATAATTATCAGTAAAGGTTATTTTAATAAACTAAAACAAAAGCTTTCAAATTGCCTATTTATTCTTCCAATTTAATTTGCAGATGTAATTAAAATGTAGGTCTATGCTGACATACTAAAATAAAACACATTGAATCATACGAAAGGTAGGACATAACACAGCAAATCCAAAAAACATCAATTATACTATTTGAGAACTGTTTAAAATTATTTTTGTTAATAACCTGTGTAATTTAAATTACCTAGAATGGAAAATATTTTTGTAGTTGTCATTTTAGTTTCTTTTTAAAAATTTATTTTTGTCTAATTTGTTCTTTATGAATATCGTTTATTAAGCTGTATTTGATTTACTTATAACAATCTTGGTAAAAAATGTTTAATTTAATTTCAATTAGACGCCTTAAATTTAGTTCTTAATGGTAAAACATTTCAAATGGTTACTTTTTACTTTCAAAAGGACCCAGAAGTGAAGCAAGTGTTGGTCTGCCAGACGTGTACACACGGAAAGTTAAAGCTGGAGCAACGTATCAATATTTCTTAACATATAGACATTTATATTGATATCATACATCTAGTTACAATAAGCTGCAAAATTATTTTGTTTATTTCATGAATGAAATACTTTAGCCCTTCTCTTGTTTCAACAGAGAAAACTGAACAAATAAATAGATATAACTTCGGCGATTTTTTAAAATAAACAATTACAACAGCTGTTTATGTTTGACAGATCACGGCGGACGTTTTCCAATTCTTAGTGTGTTTCTTGACGTTTCGGGATCTGGAATCTGACCCCATCCTCAGGTGAGAGGCAACTGAACATTAAGTCTTCATCGATGCCACTATATTGGGTTTAAGTCACATAAGAACATTGTTAGTTTTGTGACAGCATCAATAAAAGATGTGTGAAATTAAAGTAATAGTGGTCATTTAGGACAATAATGTATTATTCAAAACAACGTAGTTATCTCACAATTGTAATCAACAGTTAAGTTAACAAGTACCTGATTATTTATATGATGAAAAATTAAAGATTTATATTTTTTTATTCACTAGATAACCTTTGTTTGAAACCTCAATCATACTTTTACGACCGTGGTGTGGCCAGTGATACTATCCCAAAATTCACATTGTTTTTACGGGCCTTGAAATCCGCTACTTATAAAGACAAAGTAGAGGAATGATCGAATAAAAAAACTTATGTTGTATCAAGTTGGATTTGAACCCTAAACACTACATCAGAGATGGTATTTATTCTGCAACTTGTTGAACCTGTTTTAATATGCTCATGTCTAACCTCTGGTAGGAGGGTGTTGGCGTCACTCGAAAATTGTAAAAGAAGTGACGTCGTATGGTTATAAAACAAGTGTTTAGAGAAACTGATAAAATTCCCTCTAGACACATCCATGGTTTAATCTATTTACCAAGGAGAAATAAATACAGTAAATTATTCATTTATATTATTTCTCTTTCAAATTTAAATTCAAATCTCTCTTTATTCCACGTCAACAACATGTTTGTTACAAAACAAGCATCATTGTATAGGCTGGCGTTAGGATATAACTAAATTAATATAACAAAAATTATGGACATGAAAAATGTTGTAGTACTCAAAACATTATTTTTGAAATTAAAGTTCAAAATGTAAGCTTATATTTATTCGGATGTTTATTCCTTCAAGTTATAATTAATTATTCCTTTAACATTTCTTTAAATTATAAACACAATTACTTAGCAGAAACTTCTTAAAGACTAATTTAAAATTAGGTAATGGTAAAACTTAGCAACACATGCAGGACTACACATGCATTTAGTCCTACTTTCTAATTCTAGGACAAATTATTCCAAGTCATTGCTCAGACCATTTTACACTTTGCTTCAGCCTAAATCTAGTGAGCTGCAGCATTACTACATGTAAAAACCATTCAAAATTGGGTGAGATTTGAACCCAGGGTCCTCGGGGCTTAAGTACCGCGGTCTGCCCCTTGATCTCTATTAGATTGATTGTAGCTGACCTTTATCAATCTAGATACAAATACTGTTATGTCTCAATTGAGGGCAGTAATAAATGAACTCCAAGTGAACAACATTTGTTCCCTACTCGGGAAGGTTAGTGCAGGAGTACCGAGTTCCAAAGACACCAGATTCCTTTGAAATCCAGAGAAATCAGGATACCTCTTTGCTTGGTATGATCAGCCAAATGAACCCGTTCTTACTCACCTAACCATTCCTGTTATTTTGACATGGATATGTCTTACCACTGAGGGTGTGTTGGCAATTTTCGCGACCAACATTTGAAACAATTAGGTCATATGGTTAGTGACGTCATAATTAGGTTATAAGAACATCTGTTTAGATTAACTGAAAACATTCTATTTAGACGTGTCCATAATCTAACCTATATCCTAGGAAAGTAAATACAAACATTTTTATGTTACTCATATTGTCGGTGCCTAGCACAATTAGGATTGACGTGCATCTTTAGGATTTTCCTGTGGGTTAGGATAAATTCCTACCTCCAACAACCACCCCTGGACCAGCGCACTCCTCGGGTGTTCTGTAATTAGCTGTGTTATAACATGATCCGAGATGAACTCCTCAGACGTTCCGTGACAATTATACCTTTACAACTGTCAGTGAATTGTAATTGAATAATTCCTATGCAGCGTCTTCATGCCGCTTTCACCACAATCGGCATTCTCCGTGTTGCAGTATTGAGAGGGCGATGTTGTATCGGACTATTACTTTGTATACCGGTTGTCAGATGTGATGGTTGATACTTCAACTACTTTGTCATCAAGACAAATGTGGGGAACAACTTGCTCGATAAGACACGTGACTTGTTTTGTGACATTTGAATATTTTTAAATGCTCGGAACAATTTTTCCAAAGTCAAATTCAATCTTATTATAAATATGAACCGTTTACTGGTGCCACCTAATTATATAGTTATATATAGTATTCATCAAAATTTCAATGATTTGTTCCAAGTTAATGGTTAAAGCAAGAAAAAAAACTTACCTGAGGACGGGATCATATTCCAGATCCTGAAACGTCGCAATAACAAAATAAACAAAAAAATCCAAATAAATTCCTAAAGTTATTTAAATTAATTAGTATACAGTATACAGGGAGAGGTACTGGTAATCCGTCAGGCCTAGATTTGAAACAGAAATGATGCCATATGGTTACAAGAACAGATGTTTGGAGGAACTGAAATATTCCCTTTAGACTTATGAATGATCTCAGCTATTTTCTAAAGTGAAATACAAAGTTTTACGACTTCTCGTGATTTGGAATCTGATCCCGTCCCCAGGTGAGCTGACACCTAAAATATGACCAAAATAGTACCTAATCTGGACTAAGCTGGTATAAATCTAAAAACGAAATTATTTATACACCTGGAAAAAGCATTGTAGTTCCTCTACTAACTTAATTGATATGGAATATAAGTTAACGTTTTAGTTACTTTAGAACAAAAAGTACCCGATAACGTGATCAACGAAGTATCATCCGTTTCACTTTTTGCGTCTCGCCGATTTGTAACACCCCCTCCATAGCGTAGAATCAAAATATTAAAAGTAGTTAAAATTACTTACAACAAAATTATCAATTCTGCTCTATCACTGCTACTCTAACAAGTGGAAAGTCAAATATCCGAAGAGGATAAGGAACTTCTCACGTTATTTAATTAACGCGATTGTGTTCAAAGGATTTCCCCAGTCCCCAGTTGTCTCGGATCAGCTGAAGGGTTTCGTCTGGCGCGAGTGCGCGTGTGTGTCCGTGTGTGTGTGTGTGTGACGTGTGTGTCCCACATTCACCCGACTTGAGGCAGGCTCACAGGCTCCCCTCCCTCCCCAGCATCCCCTAACCGACTCGGCAAGCTACTCACGCGTGTTCCAATCATTACATATTGCCTCTCAATGTTTATCCTCAAATCCCCGCCTAGTCTCTACTTTACCCGGTATTTTGCGGAGTTTAGTCCCTCGTTTCTTCGGTTTTACGCGTTATTTGTTATGTGCACTCGCTTTTGTTTTGGTTTGGATTATTTTTTAGATACTGTTTGAATCAGATTTGTTTGAAAGTGTTGTTTTCATTTTTTCTCTACCAGAAGCATTGTCATTGTCATAAAGTGATTGTACATGGACTCTTTTTGGAAACAGTCCAAACCCAAATGGGCATCCCGGGATTTGAACCCGTGACCTCTAGCACCGTAGTACAAGACGCTAACTAATTATCAAGACACCCAAACAATAGTTTTAGGTAGTTAATGAAAATTTTAATCGAGATCATTTTACTTTAGCTAAAAGTCTAATATTTATATTTATTGAGACACCTACCGTTGCTGGTATTTAAAACTGAATATGAGTGAAAGATACTGATTTTATGACACGCCTCTCACTAGCCCAATACACAAACACAGCTTGGCCCAGAGTCGAACCATCTCAAAATTATGTTAGAATCGACCTAGCGACCTTCAGATTATAAACCGAATATTCAATACAACTGCTTAAAGCACCCAACCAGTTTTAACCCCAGCATGATAGCTCAGGGGCGACGCGGCGGCCCAGTAAGTCAAAGGTTGCTGGATCGAAACCAGTGCCTGACGACTCCTGTCAGATCATGAGCGGGCATCTCTGGTTAGTCGGCGCTACTGTACCTCACCTGTTTTGAATTCACCATGGGCCCCCAACACCTTGGGTCTAAACCCATGGTGATGGGCAGTGAATGGTGTTCTCTAAAAAATCGTTCACTTTGGTATAAGCCATTTAATTTATTGTTTTGTGTATTTTCGTTTAGAGTGGGAGCTTCGTTTTGTTATAAATAATAAAAATTTATTGTATAATATTTTACTGTATTATTCCTTGTGGGGAATAAGTTAGACGGGTATGTGTGAAGAAAATATTTTCAGTTCCTCAAAAAAAGCTGACATCTTATACAAACAAATAAGGGAAACAGCATTTCAAATTAATTATTTACAAACCGAAAATTAGGTGTTCTACATTGTTGTTTGACCATGTGTTGTAATCTATGTGAGAGTGCCAATACAACACGACATGAGCGCGCCCTCTCAGCTGTTATTTATTGTTGTGTGTGTGTTTGGCGTGTAAGTTTTGGGAAAGTTTGAGATTTGTGACCCTGTTGGGGTGTTTTTGCCCGGCACGCCGTCCGAAGATGTAGTCAGATTTTGGGTGAGGCCAATGTGATTGCATAGAGTCTCCAGTAGTTCCATATTGGGTTTTAATCCTGTAAGGATATTTTAAAAACTCTAAAACGTAATGAAATTAAAAATTGAAAATTTCGAACGAGGTAGATTCCTAGAACTCTCTAAATCATGTGCGTTTAACTAGACTTGTGTTCGTTAATATGTGTGTGTGCGTTTATGTAGGTGCACATGTTTGTGACGTATCTATGGGTTGTGTGTGGGTTTTTTTGTTGGATGTATGTGTGATGGATTGTGTCGAGCTAAGAGAATGTGGGTAAAATAAGTCGTAAGTGTCAAATCAAAATTTTAAATGTCAGAAATGTCAGTGTCAGTTAAATGTCAGTCTAGCCTGCGCGTTAGTAGTAATTTATTTTTTCTGCAACCTCCTTGTAGTTTCATACAAATATTTTTATTTAGTGATATGTTCTTTTGGTTCATTCCTTGTACTTTGCTCTTTTTATCATGCATGTGTAAGTGCATTCACTAGTTATTGGTTTTAGTGCAAATGGTGCCCTTTGTTTTGTTTATGGGTTATCATAGTCATTATTTATACTCTAAAGGGACATAATAACACAGCATGTTACATAAGATCTTTTCCTGAAAAAAATTATTCACTTCCCATAAAGTAATAGGATATTCAAACAACCACTATGGAATTCTTTTTCATCAGAAAGCCTTGAACGAAGTATGTTTAGCAATCTATCTGATTAGTATTTTAATTATTTTCTTTTAATCAACGGATACATTATAAACTATTCCAAAATAGCAGCTCAATACATAGGTCGCTGAGTAATATCTTTATCGTAGACATTATCCGATCTGATATGTCTTAATTTTAAGATTGGTATTTGAAGAAAGATATTTATAGGCTTTTAACATCAATTTTACGGTAGTAAAAATCCACGATGGTTAAGCTACCGCACACTCTTAACATGTGTCCATGGCAAGATTCTCTCCAGTTTGGTCCAACATATTATTCGTTTCCTTTTATGAGTCACCGTCCCACTCTGGAGGGTATTGAAAAGTTGGTATGAGTTAAATAAGTGTAATAAATTCAATATCTACATAGAACCTGTCCATCCCGAGAGGTTGCTATGAATATCCTTCCCCTATCCAACCGAAGAGATTTTTCTAGAATTTTATATTTCGCGAAAACATGATTTCTAAATGAAACTTTTAAAGCCAATATTTAAAACTGTTTATCTTTATTGTAACCATATTAAGTTTTTACCAATATCTATAGGCTCTGGCTTGGCGCACAATGGTTGATAAATTTTATTATATTACATCAGAGAGGTGTCTAACGCTACATGCAAATTAATTATTTTAATAAATTATACTATCCATGACAATATCTATTCTTTCCGGACCTTGTAACCGGGTCTATGGTTCACTACTAGTAGTTTTAACATACTTATCTATGCTACGTTTTCAACAGCATTTGGTATAAATTCATCATAGGTATTCCATACCATTACATAGGTAGAGTCACATACACAACTAGGTTTATCAACGTTACGCGACAATAATGCAACAAGAAAATAATTAAAATAACCAATCTGTAATCCTGATTACCCTAAAACTATTATCACGAATCTTTATTGTTCATTTGTAACTATCGCTTATATTCTAAACACAAAGCAACTGAAATCCCTTTCTCCCCGGGGGGATCTAATTCCCCCTTCCCCCACGGCTCATGTGTTTACCCCAAGTAGCTTGCAATGTTTGTATATAATTGGCTAAGTTGCCGGACCGGCGGAGGTGGCGAGGCCTGTGTGAGGAATGGGTCCTCCCACGTGCAGACTTGTGTTGGACTGAATTATTACTATCAGCTAACATTTTTACGTCGAAATGTATGAAGAATCTTATTAAATCTATGTATACTAGTTAGTTTTACATTCATAAGCTGTTCATTTCTAACATTACTTAGTTAAAAAAAGAAATACTGTTAATAACCTGGATGAGCGTAAAAGTAAAGAATCCAGGGAAAGTCGAGTAAGACTAAATTAAATAATCATGTAGTACGGAGCCAAGAAAACAATCTGGAAAGACAAACAAATATGAATCTGAAATTTAGTTGGCTTGCAAAGAGTTCACTAAATAAATAAGCATTTATCAGGAAACCAACTAAATAATTTGAAATTTTATAAATTTGTAAAGAATCAACTAGGCATCCGTCAAATATGACTATGAATCGGAAATATCATATTTTTAAGAGAGTTAATAATAACTTAAGTATTATTAAGTAATAGTTTTCAAGGATAAATAATAATTTTGTAGAGAACCAAGTAAGTAATCTGGGAACTCAATAAAATATAAACCTGAAATTTTATAGCAGTGACCCAAGTAATGAATTTGGGAATACAATACAAATATGAATCTGAGATTTTATAGGATTTTTAACGGATCGAGTAAGGCTAAATAATAGTGTTGTGGGGAGCCAAATAAAGAATCTGGAATACAATACAAATAAGATTTTAAAATTTTATAAATCTGTATAAACCGCCTACTACAACATAGTGGGTGTCGTGCGCGCGGTGGCGAGCGTGCGCGTACGTGAGAACCATTAACCCACAACAATGTCCGCCCCATCATCACCAGGATATTACCCGCTAAGAATACGAGGAACGTAGACGGGCGAGCTCGTCATTTCCATTTCCATCAAAGAATTGTCTCGGCGTTCGAGTATTGATTTTTCTCCGGGCCCATTAATTAGCCGCTCAAAGACAGTGCGTCTACGTCTTTGCTTTGGCCTGCAGTCCCGTCTCGAGACTCATTAAAACTTCGACTCCAATAAACTCGTTATTTCTCGGGCTTTTATAAACAATCGGTATAACGTTACCACGTGATTCCTAACTGAACCGTTTGAACCTTTGACATCGGACCAGATCTGCTCGGTCCATCGTCCTGTGCGGTGTGCCTTATTAAGATTTAATAAACCTTATTACGTTTATCGTTTCAACTTTGCCAGGTTCGAGTCGTTACGGTCTAGAGGTTCAGGAAGGGATTACCGGTGTGGAAATTTGAACTTTCGAGTACTCGTGTACTATCAGATTAAAGGTTTCATTCCTGTAAAAGGTTAATGTTTAGCCTCTTTGACTTAAGGGTCACTTGGTTTAGAATAACGACGTAAAGCGATCATTTAGTATATATTATCAGTTGGCCAGATCATTATTCGGGTTGATTGAGCCAGTGCTGAGAAGCAAGGTACTTATTTTTAGGACGAAATGCAGGTTTTTATTTACTTGAAATCAAAATAAGTATGAAAAAATTAAAAATTAGGTTTTCACCTTATTTATTTACCATTATTTTGGATTGGATAAAATTAGAACATTTAAATCATTAGTAAGTTTTTTACGTTAACATTCTAATATAGTGAAATTTCAATGATTAATGTAAAGAAAACTGTGATTTTAATTTCAAAGCCGGTTATCTATTTGTTTCTAAATTACTTTAATAGATCACATGTTTAATAAAACTTGTAGCACTTACCCTCAAACTGAGTATTTGACGGACATTACTTTATTTTATGTTGTTGCGGTTCAGTTTTAACTAAACAAAAATCTTCTCAAAAGATTTAGAACAATGGACATGAATTCTTCATATTGGGTTTACTCGTTTTCAGAGGGACAGGCAGAAAATATAAATTACAGTATTTGAGATATGACCAATTCCGGCCTATATGGGGTGTAAAACGTAAAATTACCTTGAACAACATCTTGATTCCAAGAAATGTACAGACAAAACAGCAATTTTCATTTAAACAGACGGACAAACTTAATGAGTTTAAATGTTGTTTGTTGCGGTTCAGTTTTAACTAAACAAACATTCACCCTTCTCTCCTGTTCACATAAAATTATCCACGTAGTGGTTGTGTAGGCTCCTTGTGAATCTGAGGTATAGATGTATGCGTGAGACGTATCCAGCAATAAATAACTATCGTTAGAGACAGACAGACGAACAGACAGACAGGCATCAGTCCGAAAACCACTGTTTTGCATTCAGGGAACCTGAAAACGGATATACCACCCTAAACTCAAATTCGAAAATTTCGACAAAAACAATACTTTCTACATATACTGTTTTATAAGGGGAAGAAAGTAAAAAGTGATGAAAATTGATTATCATCCCTGAACCGACGACATCGTTGTTTTAGGATCGGAGTCCGTACCGCTGACACCTGATCTACTCACATACTATTATAATTCATGCATATAAACATTTTAGTTTGTGTTGAAAACAAAAAGAAAATTTTAGAATGTAAAATACTTTGGATCCCGTACTTGATTCTAATCACGATTTCTTTTTTCAACCTCTTTCGTATCCGGGGAAGACACACGCAGAGCCGCGTCCCGGATATGGGGTTGGCTCTCATTACACCCGGCGAAATAAAGGACTCGAGTTTGATGAAAAGGAATTAAGATTTAAATTGAAAGAAAGAAACCGAGTCGGAGCCGTGCGTTTACTTAGTTATAAATTGGGAAAGGGGAGAGGCGAGTTTAAAATCGAAGAAAACTGAGCGCCGCATGATCAGAGCGTGGCAATTAGCGTCGAGGGGGGGCGGGGGATGAGGTGGTGCGGGGCGGGGGGGCTATGTATATTTCTTCATTCTTGAGCGAACATCACACACCCCACATCACATTTCTAATTTCCACCGTCTCTTTCTAACCCCAACCCCCGGCCCTTCTTATACTTTCTGTTAAAATGTTTTCTCTTGAATCTCAAGTGAAATTAAAATTCTCTGCTAGGTCTTACAAACCCCCTCCTCTGCGATCTCTCCCCACACTTTTATCCACAGGTCCCGTCTCGACCCTCTTCTAAGGATTTTTACCCCGACTCCGCCCGAGTACCTAATATCGGTGTTTGGAATGCTCGAATTCGCCATAATTACTGCAGCGGTGACCGCCGGTTCGGCGTTTTATCGAACAAAGACCTGCATTACACTCGAGCCAAAGCTCCGAGTTACTTGTGTTTACAACTTCCAACTTTTGTGACGTAAGAGGGTTGCTTTATTCAGGATTCTTTAGCCTTCTGAAGCGAGAACGTAAAACGGTCTACCAGCAATAGCTGTTTACTACGTAACTTCATCTTGAGAGAAATTGAAATGGGTGGAAGACAGCGTAACCTCCCAGGAGTTATGAATGAAAAATATTTACAATAAAACTCTAAATATCGTAACTACAGTTTTTGTTGAAATGCTACTAACCAAATTTTTCAGTGTAACTGTATGTTTAGTCTTTTCAGCCAATTTAATTACAGTTTACTGATTATCTAAATCCATTATTCTTGATTTACGGTATTCCCAAAACTAAATATATTTATCTTAACCCTTTTTAGATGTTGATCACATCTTCCACTTGTAATAAAACTTAAACTAAGGACAATGCTTTAAATTAAAAAAACAATTAATTATTGTAAAAACTGTTTTATAGAAAACCTAACAAAATTGAATTTATTGAGTATTAGGTGTCTTTAAAGAGACTTACGGTAGGTAGTAAATTAACAACAGTTGTAACGTAAATACTCAGAAAAGAAATAAAAACATTTAATAAAGCGCTACTTTATCTCTTCAGGTAGCCTCAATTACTTTCTGTGGATACTTTGAGAATTGCTCTACGTAAAATCAAAATAACAAACCTAAAACTCTCCGTATTATGATGAAACACTTCAACCCCATCCAAACATAAAACTAAATTACACTGAATTAAATTTGTTTAAACACTGTTTACTTGGAAACCAAGGATATTTTTGTGTTAATTACTCCAGGTATTAGAGAGGATTAAAAAACTGGCGGTTGTTTGGAGATAAGACGAGCCCAGGCTGGCTAAAGGGCGCGCGATTGAAGGATGAAGCATCAGACTCATTAATATTAATAGCTTTGCACGGCAGCAATTATTTTTCCATCTTTATAGCTATCAGCAGTTTGAACGCAGCCACTCCCGCACGGGCTGCTTACGCCCTGATGGATTACTCTGTGGCAATGTGCATAGAGGATGTAGCTCCAGTTGATTGTACATACAGAGATTACTCTGTGGCATTGTGTATAGAGGATGTAGGTCCAGTTGATTGTACATACAGAGATTAATCTGTGGCAAAGTGAATAGAGGACGCAGCTCCATTTGGTTGTACATAGAGTATGATAATTATTAGAGATTACTCTGGGGGAATGTGCTTACAGGATGCAGCTTGAGTTAGTTGTACATATAGTATGATAATAATATGTTACTCTGTGGTGGTGATGTGCAAAGGATGTTAGTGGATTTGGTTGTACAGGCATATAATTTATCAAAATACCATTTTAAAATAGGCACTAGAATCAGCACAAAAAACAAAATCTAGTAATTTGAAACTTTTCTCTATGTCAAGCGGTTACTGAGTTAAATAAACTGGTAAATACAGTACGTTGTCTTTGGAGCTACAATGTTAATATTATTAGAAAAAGGTTAAAATTGATAAATCGCTTATTATTTGAAATATTTTAATAAAACTGTGTATACGGATTTACATAGTTAAGATCTTATATACTGAAAATTTTCAATTTGACTGTCTCTGGTGGCATCAATCTATTTATTCGTTCCTCATATTATGCTTAAGAAGACTAAGCGATTTAAAATGCATACCTTTCAACCATTGAACCCCCTTAAGCACAAAAATTAGTATACAGGTAGTTAAGGTCTACTTATGCCAAAAATCTTAATTGTTTTGTACCAACTAGCAGCAAACGTTTTTATTCTTTTCATGTGTTAATTTTATGGAGGAAATTTCAATAACCTCCTAATCTAACCTATGATTTACTCTTACTTTAAATAATCACAATTAATCAATAACCGATGGAAATTCGCTTTAAACAGGTTTTCTGTACATTTTAGTTTGTTGCTGTGGAGGGTTTTAAATTGGGTAGTACTTGTACATATGATATCAGAGGTAAATATATTTAGCTAACCTTTAGTAATATTTTACATTTATTATGTTCACACTTCGGAATAAAGGACGGTTAAAAATCCAGAATGGTGAAAGGAGAAGATTTGCAAAGAGTATTAAAAGTGCGAAGTGGAGGTAGGAAGTGGGTGGGAGAGGGGTTGGGTGGGGGAGAGGTGGGTCCCGAGGGACACCAGGATGTGAACAATCTCTCCCGTAACCCATAAACTCATGAGGGAACTGATTCCGCTTAATTCTTATAACGTTTTCATTTTTAAATCCCCAAGTCCCTAAGCATGATTAATTTTCTTTAATTTTAACCAATGTTTTTATTAACTTTAATTTGGCTATAATATCAATCAGTTTTATTACTTTCCGTCGTACGACATTTTTTGACATATATTTTTAAGATCTTGGGGGATTTTAGATATCTGCGTCACCCAAAAATTGTAACAGAAGTGACATCATATGGTTACAACAACTGTTTAGAGGAACTGAAAACATTAATCTACCTATGGACGTATCCATGATTTACTTTTGGGATATAGATATTTCCCAAAAGTAAGTAAATACTGAACACTTTTAAATCGTTTTCTAAGAATGGAAAATAAGAGATTTACATATATAACAATAAAAGTGTGTTGTGTGTTTTATGTAGTATTTTTGCGTATCAACGATGTCCTATGGCCGAAAATATTTGTCTGAAGATGGCACAGTGATACCGAAACGGCCGAAACATCTGTTACGTTTTTATGAGCTGTTTGACGATGGTAAAATGAAATAATTTTAGTGTTTAGAGGAACTAAAAAACAATGCCATTAGACTTAGCCATAATCTAAGCAATTTTCAAGGGTAGTAAATATATATTTTCTCAATTTTCTCTGGTAAACAAACACCCCAAGAGTGCACATTCCTCCTAGAAGACACAACACTCCAGCTCCAGGTTCGAGACCCTTCCCATCTCGTGGTTAAAGGCTGTCCCAGCCAGCTCACACTTACTATCCAGTTACTTGTGTCTTTTTAAACCGACGCAAGAAAAAGGCAGAGTGCACACTGCACAGCAAATTGGCAGCTGTAAAAGCATGCACTCACATACAGTGTCGTCCGTAACCACCCGGTGTTCATTAACTATTAGCCGTCGGTTCTTGGAAGTGTCGTGCTTGTAATGGTCCTGCTCCCATGCTCCCATCCTCCCACGCCCATCCTGGAGTCACGTCTCCTCCAGAGTCGACAAACCTTAAGCTTCGTGGGACAAAGTTGTCAAGGAAATGGCGACTTTAACCCTTACATTCAACACCTGTCATTTTAATATGGTTTTGTCTTAGCTCTGGGTGAGGGGATATTAGCAATCTATTAGACCAAATTTTGAAACGGAATTGACGTCAAATAGGTTATAAGGACAGCTTTTTAGAGGTATTGAAAACATTCTATTTAGACATATCAATGGTCTAAGCTTACCCATGTACCCAAAGTTACCCAAAGTAATAATTACATTTTTTCACTGTACCTGAAGGTTTTTCAGAAGCCAAGTTTTATATCTGTTTCAGCCATTTTTTTTAAAGTACCCATCTACTCCATCACCTTCAGGGCCGGGATCGTGATTAGAAAAATGTTCGGGTTATTCAAAGAATATAATAGTTTTAAACAAAAACTATCAGACATTTAGTGCAAAAAAACTATTTAGGGACTAAAATGCGTTTTGCAGAAATATAAAAAGATGATTTTTACCCAGAGTTAAACAGCATATTAACAGAAAAAGTCTACATATAGTATAATATATTAGTTATAAAAGGGAAAAAGAAAATGATTTATAGTACAAATTTAAAAAAATAAAACCAATTTGTATATAAAAAGAGACTTATCACAAAGAAGTGAACTGTATAAACTAAGAAATCACCATGGTGGGACTAAACGAAGTGACAGACCATACTGTTCCGGATTAGAGAGGTTTCACGTATACCCCAACCTCTGAAAATGTAGGTTTTTTATAACAAGTGGTGTAATACAAACTACCGCTGAATTACGAACTGGTCTAGTTATGAGGATGATCTTTGCGGATGAACTTTGTATTCAATAGTGTGGACGTTAATCCACACAAGAGAATACTTCATCAGCCGATCATCAATTTTAACCATCCACAATTCGTGACCTTCAAGTAGCTGGATTAATGGACACGCCACAGTCCTAGTCAAAACAGCTGAATGTTATGTAGTAACAAAAATAGGGTTGAAAGTTTTTCCTACCAAAACTTAAGAAATTCCTCCATCGTTTATTGCGTTTATTGTAAATGGTGATACAATTCAAAATATGTATATGTATGTACATAGTAACAAGACCGTAGTGGTGAACAAAACGTTACATAGGCATCTACATAGGTTGCGTTAGGAGAAAGGTACTCATTTATATATTTTTGAGCTTATATCTGAAAAACCATCAATCTAATCTTTTTTGTAAAACGTGTCCGTTCTCAATATATTAACTACTAGAGATTCTGAGGATAGTATGAAATGTAATTGAAGAGTCTGGAGTTTAAATATTTACGTTGATTTCAAATTTGAAAAATTGGTTTGTCATGGATATGTCTTAGTTCTGTGAGGATGGAGGGGGTATTGGCAACCCATCAGACCAAAATTTGAAACAGAAGTGATGTATTATGGTTATCAGGACAGCTGCATAGAGGGACTGAAAAAATTACCTTCCGCCATCTATGAACTAAATTTCCCTAAGGGAAGTAAATACATTTTTTAATAATTATAAGCTTTGAGGTTTTTGCGTTCTGAATAAACGTACTAGACTTGTGGGTAAAATTCTACATCATTGTGTATAACAAAAGCTTTAACAACTGAGTAAACAATAAATTATTTATATTTTTAAATAAACATTTTTGGTAATTGTAGTTGTACCTATAATAGTCAATTGAATTTTTTCATCGGAAATTGACTGACCCAGAATAGGGATTTAAAAATATGGAGAAGTTCATACACACAAAGCAGAAGCAACTGTCTTATGAATTTCATGATTACCTGGACAATAATTAAACGAGAAGTTAAGTCATAAAGCATCTTCTCTCTTCGCAAACCAGGGGTGAGCGAGGCCAGATAACTAGTAATACCACACCACACATCTATTTAAGAAACCATCTTAAGGAAACTCTATTGATCATAAAAGAGATCAGCCAAAAAGATTAAGATAGACTGTGACCCCTTTTATTGTGAGGTGAACTTTTGAGGTTTTTTATTAAGAGACATTTAAGCTCTAGAGTATGAGCAGGATATGACTAAGCTTTGGTTGTTGGATCTAGAGTCAAGCGCAACCATCTCAATTAACCTTACATCTATCCTTAGCACAACTACCAAAGTATACTATTTTAGAGGATCTGAATCATAAAAGAGTATGATGTGACTAGTGACTGGCAGTCTCGGTCAGCTCGGTGGTGGTCGGGGAAAGGGGCGGCGATGTCGAAGTATCCCACAAGGCCACATGACTCACTCAGATAGCATTCGGAGGTCGTGAGATCTATGATAGGATCACGCCTAGGATAACGAACAGTTGGAGGTGGTCCGTGCACTCCGGTGTCTCTGGGTGCTTACAATGACTCTGACTCCACCAAAGGTCCGGAATCGCTTAATGAGTAATGTACCAGGATATTAACTTCAGTCTTCCAATCTTCCGTGCTTTGAAACTCCTACAGTACAAAAGTATTAACTGTGCTTTTTAATCAGATGAAAGCTGAGCTATATGTGAGAGAAACCCACATCTATGACAGAACTTCGCCACAGTGACAGTTCCTGGAGTAGTGAAGGCCCTCTCGCCTCTTCAGGAAGTGCAGGACTGACAGGAGCAAAGAAATAAGGAGGACAGAGACTGTGTTCGGTGTCCGATCTGTCGTTAGTCGTTGAGTGATGCTTCTTCAACAGTATCCTCTGCATCAGATCATCCGCTAAGACTATCCATCATACTTAGACTAGTTCGTAATTCAGAAGCGATATTGTGGTTCGGATCCCACGTTAAAATGTAGGCCCCGTAGATCTCATGTGCAGTTAGGCTATTAAATAACAGTGATCTCTTAGGAAGATGTCAGCCTTAATCAATAACAAGATGTCACAATCATCTTACAAGCATTTCTCATTCATACTTGGCTTAAAATACCTTCCTGGGTTGGTTGCAATTACTGAAAGGTAATAAAATGTAATGTTTTATCCGGGTAGTTAATCAATCAAATAAAGTGTAAATGATGACTCGCCAAACGACTGTACCTGGATTCTAACCAGTAAACCTCTGGTTACGGATTGAGCTCGTCACATCTGACATGGAGCTATCTACTCGTATGCGACGCTCTGTCTCTGTCAGTTCAGTATCACCTCCCCCGCCCCCGCCACCGCAACTAGCGTGTGCACGTGTGTTGAGTGTTCACTGTTCACACAATAGCCGGTTTACATGCGCGCTGCGCGGTCTCGCTCGACGTAATGCGCCGTTTTTCCGCTTTGTCCAACCTTCCCGTTTACGGCCTTCCCTTTACTCTGTGTCCCAATTCGAGCGATTTCTTCACTCCTACTTGGGTGAACTTGGCGTTTCGTCCAACCGTTCAAAGTGATTGATACGTTGTTATTTGGTTGAAGGTCAATCGTGTTTTACATATCGACTCTGCTCTTTCACTCAAAGATTGCTCGTATTTTGCATATCGATCCTGTTCATTCGATCGATGATCGATCGTGTTTTTCATATCAATTCAGTTTATTCGGTCGAAGATCGGTTGTGTTGTCAAATCAATTCGATTCATTCAATCGAACATCAATCGTATTTTACATATCGGTTTTGTTTATTCGGTTGAAGATCTATCGTGTTTTAACTATTCAATTGATTTATTCGAAAACATATTTTAATTGAGTACCGGGTCAACCTGGATTACGTTGCTTCCATTATTTTTAACAGAGGTTTATCATTCAGCTTAAAAAGCGTTTAAAATTTATTCAGGATATTCAAACTTCTTTCATGGGTTATTTTTTTCTTTTTAATTTGCTTTTCAAAAATTAAAAGATAATAATACAGATTTTTTTATATTTTTAAATTTGGAACAAAGTTTACCAATGGAGATATACTTTGTTCCATGATTTTTACATTTTAAATTAATACAAAAATATTACTAAGTGCAAAGTAGGACCCGGATTGGGAATAAAGTGCTCGAATTGCACGTTGTCATGAGCTTTATTTATTTCTAAACCTTAAAAGTACACGAAAGAGTTGAAAATATTTTTTATAATTATTAATTTTGCGTTAAACTATGCTTACTTATTCCTAAAATATTATTATATATGCTGTAGTATAACTCTGTTTTATGTGAATTTTTACGTAAAGACATCTGGGACTTTCCTGACGATTCCTGAACACAAGTTCAGGAATCGTATAGTTCCTGTTTACAAACTTGTCTTGGAGGATTGATTCCCCCAAGGACATCACCCCACATGTATTCAAGCACGTCTTCTGGAGTCGGCCACTTCCATGATTTCAGAGATCATTGCATGGCTCTTATTTTCACACTTCTTTCACTTCATTCAGCTATTTTTTCTAGGGGAAACTTCCCCTTCATATGTAAATATAACATATTCCTGACCTTTTTTACTACTCATCTCAAATTCAGTAGGTCTGAGAAAGTTGCTTTCCCTTCAGCTTAAGACACCAAGCTTTTGTTCTGACTTTTGTTCAGCTTCAAATATTTCTACCTCAGTAATCATTGTATATGAATTCTTCAATGTAGTGCTTCTGCATTTTGGGGTGGGTTCCCAATCGAATCCTCTGAGCGACAGCCCTCTTTTTAGCTGTGTCAGGAGTGCCAGGCCCATTATTTAGATCCTCTTCATCATTAGTGGTTTAAAGCATATCGTTGGACCCAATGTTCTTGCCAGGAGGTATCTCTGATTCATTTCACCATTTTGAAGCTATAGCTGTTTGGCAGATTTTAACCAATATTCTCAATAGTCACAATACTTTCTTGCCCCAGGTTGCTGCTTGATTGTTCGGATTCCACGTTAAATTGTAGGTCCATTAGTTGCCATCGGCTGTTGAGCTATCAATTAACAGGCCTGTCTAAGGAACATGTCAGCCTTAGTCAGTAACAAGACTACAAGATCGCGCCACAATCAACGTATACTCAATACTCATTCATACTTGGCTTAAAATACCTACATTGTAATATGGTTGCCATTTCAATGATCTAATCTAATCTTGTATTTTCTCGGCATACTGAAAAATACCCAAGTATAAAAGACTGCAATACACATTTTAAGTTAAATCAATCCACATACTATAATGCAAGTATTTTATACAAGTACTATAAAAGTATTTTATATTTTTAGTATTTTTAAATTGTTAATGAAAGCATCACTCAGTGGAGAAACTTTGCTCTAATAAGTACTGGAGCAAAGTATTCCCAGAAATTAAACAATGTAGCATATAATAAAACAATGTATAACAAATTTAACGAATCTATGATAAATTAAATTCTCATAAGATATGATTATACTTACATGGAAATATTTCACGAGATCAATAATTGAGGACTGTGAATTCTAGAGGTGTAAAACTTGAGATGAAAATACTAAAATTTTAACATTCACCGAAACTCAGCAACAATGCAGGAATAGTAAGTAATAGGAAGGAAGAATATGAAATAACAGGTGTACCAACTAGTTAAAAATAAAACTACCGTATTGATTAGGTCATATTTAAAATTTCCCGGAGTCTTTAATTTTTTCTGATTTGGAGCTGAGTCTTCCCTAAAGGAGCAAAGTAACCTCGAATGACGGTACCCAAAAAAGGTACAAGAGAAACTTTAAGGTGTTCATTTCCTGTGATATTAATTTTACTCCCATCGCTATAATATCGTAAAATACTGTGCATGGTACAATTTGAAATTAAATTATTTACTCATTTCTTCTTATCTATCTGGTTATAACTTCATTTTTTTCTAAATAAATATCTGTATACTAGCGCCCAACAATAAATCTTATCATAAAGAATATACTTCGAGATTTAATAATAGAGTGACAGTATTACAAAATATTATTTATAAACTACTAAAAGGTCTATTAATATTCTAAATTAAACACCTATTTTATTATTATGGTTGTAAAACAAATACCAGTCTTCTTTCGTAAAGTAATTAAAAATATCGTCTCAATATCGGTTGGTCTTAAGGTCATTAAATAAATGAATATAAGTGCATTTCAAACAAATCTTGTTTGAACTATTCCCATAATTAAAATTAAATCAAGCTATACTATATTAAAGGTTTTACAGGGAAAAAATCCTAACTGTTGGATTGGAAGGCTTATAAATATAATTTATAACAAAATTCATACTTTAAAACTAATTTTTGAAACAAGATGTAATCTGCGTGGTGTTTTAGGAGATTTTTTAAAAAATGTATTAAGAGATGTTTCCTTAGCGTACCACTTCTGGGAACAATTGAACTATAAGGTCACATTGAGTGATAGAAAATTTTCTCTATCTTTTTTTAACACTTTTTTCGCTAAAGCAAAGGTTGTGGATATCATGCTTCATGTACAAAAAAGAAACACTTAAAACGACATATTACAATTTGAATGATTTATAAAAGTAAAAATATATTATAAGTCAAAATTTTCGAGGTAAAACAGCTGAAAAGTATGTCCAGAATGTTGACGTTGTTGATGCTTAAAAGTTATATGATTTTTACTGGTGTTAGGATCTTCAACTTGAAAAATTTGTTGAATAGTATTTTCTAATTTTGAACCTGGTGGATTTTCAAAACTATATCATGTGTCAAAAAATAAATAAAAAATCGAACCGTAGGTTTTTACTTGTCAATTTAGGAAAATAACTTGATCTATATGAGGGTATTTTTTGTCGCTAGTTTGTAATGAAAAACACTAATTACAGCAATTAAAACATAAAGACTGGTTTAGTAATACTTACGAAGCGACTGGAGCGGTAAAACGATACACAGCGAAATTAAAAGTTTGTAGAAACTCAGTTGACTGATACAACACATCTGGAAGTTCCATCTCTCCTTTGAGAAAGCAAGATAAACATTATCAAGGATCTGAAAGAAAGAGTTCTCCTTGATACCGCCCCCTCTGGATGGTGCAAAGTAAAAAGCAAACAAACTCTTTTTTAATTAACAACAGAACCGAATGAGTCGCGCATACTAGCCGGTTGCTTTATCTATTCATGACCAAGGAAAAGCTATTAAAACTGTATCGCAACGAAATTAACAGCCCGCCGAGGTTCACAAATTTGAAAATCTTAACGGTTGTGTAGTTTTTGCCTCGGTGTCGTTGGCAATTAATAAGGTTATGCAAATATGAACGTCTCTCCCTTGATATACGATGTTTATCGAGAATTTACTTCTTGTTTAATGTTCGTGTAATGTTCTAACTTCCAAAATTACATTTTGGTTCATCAATTTTTAGGTAATTGTTTTGTGTTTAGTTATACTAGAATAATATTTTGGTCTAAACGTTTTTCTAGTTAAAATCATAAAGTGTTTTCAATCAAATATGTTTTACATTTATTTTTGGAAGCTAAACAAACTATAGTGGAATAATATCATTGAATTGTGGGATAACTAACTTCAAAATCATACATTATAATACAGGCATAGTCTAATACAGGCAAAGTGCCTGCATTCTAGTTGTGCAAAATTACTCATTGTATACGTATTGATTTAGATGACTATATTCTGTCATGATCATGACCCTCCAAGTTCACAAACATATCAGTGGGATCCGAAATTCATAAACGTCTACGATTGTCGAAATAGTTTTTAAAATATACTACGATAAACAAAATATGTACAACCATAAAACTCAACAAGAGAAGTATATACTAACAATAGCTTTAAACAAATGTAGTTTAGGGAAATTTATCACCCGAAATCATTACTTATTTGATTAACAAATATAAAATAAATAATAATTTATATAATATAAAATAAAAAATTAATAATTGACAAGAAAATTTCTTTTTTGTCTTTTTGTTTATTTGTTTACGGCTGTAGGTTCATATTTTGTCTAGATAATTAGTTACCTTCCTAGATAGGTATTGTAAGCCAAGTATGAATGAGAAATGAGTTTAAGATGATCTTGTAGTACTTCTTAATTATAAGTTTTACAAACCGTACATAAGACAGGCTTACAGCTGGTTCAAAATAAAATAATAGGAATAATGTAATTTTTGAATTTCTTGGATAGTTTTCGTGTTTCTCAATGCTTACATTAATGCTTAGTAGAACGGTGATTTGAATTGATGACATAAACAAGTTATTCAAAAACTATAAAACGGTGACGTCCTATGCTTTAATGAAATCATATGTTTATGAGGACAGCTGTTTATAGGAACTGTAAACATTCAAGTTCGACATATCCATGTTTCAACCTAATCCCCTCAGGGAAGTAAATACAATCATTTTTAAACTGAAATGGCAACCAACCCAGGTAGGTATTTTAAGCAAAATATGAATATGATGGGTTTAAGATGATTGTGGCGAAAATTTGTACTCTTGTTACTAAGGCTGACATGTTTCTTAGGCAGGTCTGTTGACAAATAGCACAAAATCCAATGGTATCTAAGGGACCAACAGTTTAACGTGGAATCCGAACCATAATTTTACCTCTGAATTACGAATTTCTCTAATTATGACGATGGTCTAAGTGGTTGAACGTAGTATTCAATAGTGTGGACGTTAATCAACACCAGGGAATATCACATCCACTGACCATCGCTTATAACTATCCACAATTCTTGATCTTGTAGTAGCTAGATTACACGCCATCGTTCCAGTCTAAAAAGACTGGGACGATGGTAAAGTTAAAAAACTTAATGGGTTAGAGCATTATCTATTTCATTGAGTTTTTATCCGCAAATTTTTTAATAACGATTTTATAATTTTATATTTACAGAAAATATAGAATACTACACACGGAATTATTGTTCTTTAATTATTCAAGACCTTCACAGCACAGAAACCCTGTGCTCAAACACAATACACCACCACTATCATTACTTCCACAAGCGCAATTACTTATTCACCTTTTACCCGTTGGCTGCAAGACGAGAAGACAAAACCTGCGAAATTAAATTAGTGAAGAAGACAAATGAATGCTAAACAGACGGAATAAACGTTAACAATAACACATTAACGTAGTGGGGGGAAGAAGAGTGAGGAGGAGAAGAAGAAGAAGAAGAGTGACGGAGACGAAGACGGAGAGATTAATGCGGTAGCGGGCTAGCGCTAGCTTTGTGCGCCGCCGGGCATGTAGTGTTTACATGGACGTGACAAATCGTTAATGAAGAAGAAAAGTCCTTCCCACATCGGCCGGAAGTGTCCCGATGCGCGCCACAATGACTCCAGGTAATGATCCGCCCACGGAGTCGCGTCTTTGTCGCGAGCTTCACGGTCACCGCGCGTCAAAATTGTAAAACATGCATATTTCCGTTAAAGACGACTGGCTGTCAGCGGCTCCTTTCAGTTACACACTCGCCGTGATGCCCGTGGGAGACGTCCTGGTCACTCTTCGGAGATCTGACTCCCGCCGCGAAATGTCTTCCGTACTTGGATTTAGCCATAGTACGTGGATATGATCTTCCTGATATTGTATTGGTATCCGTCCAACCCCCTCCTTATCAAGATCTTTCCATTTACTGGAATCTGATCCCCTCATACTGGTAAACATTTCTATACTGGCATTTACCCCACGAACATTTATATGATCTCCCCTTTACTGGTGTCTGTCCATAGTCCTCCATAGCCAGATCTTCCCCATATGCACAGATATATTTGCATATATTTGCAAATATACCTCATATTTTTGCATCCTCCCCGCAAACTGAAATTTGGATCTCACAAACTGGAATTTACCTCACACCACCGTATACAATATACCCAACCTTCTCCTTATCATTAGTCATTATCATTAAAGGGAAAATTTTCCATCATCCCATACTGAGATCCGTTTTTAAATGGATCTGATCTTCCCCATACTTGAAGAAATGATCATTGGAAATGATCCCTTGTACTGGGACACGTCTCCTAGATGTGGGAAAGGGGGTGGAGGTTAAGGCTAGAACGGTGGAGGGGTGGAGGTTAAGGCTAGGACGGTGGAGGGGGGTGGAGGTTAAGGCTAGGACGGTGGTGTGTCCTGTTAGCTACTTGGAGTTTACGAATTGTGAATAGTTTTGAGCGATGGTCGGTGAGTGTGTGTTCTCGTGTGTAGATTAACTTCTGCAATATTGAATACTACGCTAATCCGCAAAGACCATCCTCATAATTAGACTAGTTCGTAATTAAGAGGAAGTGGTTCAAATTCCACGTTAAACTGTAGTCTCTTAGATATGTCATTGACTGTTGGGCTATTAATTAACAGTCCTGTCTAAGGAACACGTCAGCCTTAGTCAGTAACAAGGCTACAAGATCGCACTACAATCATCCTACACTCGTTTCTAATTTTCATACTTAGCTTAAAATACCTACGACTTCAGAACATGGCCAATCTGAAAGTTAACACGTATTAACTGTTAGGCGTTACGAAGTTCGCCGGGTCAGCTAGTCTAATCTAATACTTGGATTCAACACACCTCCCCCGTTCGTGGATCTGATCTCTCCGATACTGGTATCTGCCCAGCCCCCTTCCAGTGTCTCCATACAGCCATACAAGTTCCTCATCCCCCCATACTGGGACCTGCTCCCTTTATACATCGAACTTCTCATACATATTTGGATTTTCGCCACAAAATAGAATCTGGTTCTCTAATAGTATGATATGCACCCCTGCTCCTCCTCCTGACTCCTAGAGTCTACATGGATCTGATTTCCATACTGGGATCTACCTCCACTACATAGATCTGATCTCACCTATGTTGGGTTCTACCCACTCAAAGTGAGATATTTAAACACTGTAAACGAAAATCTTCTACATATTATTATTGGAATAAATTAATCTCGATTCAATTTTGAATTTGATTTGCTCCCCTACATTGGGCGCTGAGCCCTCTTATACTGTAAAACGCCTCTTATGCTGGGGGATGTAGATTTCATAGCAAACAAATGTGTTATCACTTTGGTTTCAAATTTTTTTAAACATTACGCTGAACACTATTAATGGTGGTTGAGCAAATTGTTTCGTTAAATTATTATGTTTTAACGGAACATAATTATTTAGAGTTTTGAAGGATAACGATAATTATTTAAAAAAAGCACATTTGCCCATGTATATTTTTTCTTTCTCATTTTGGAATGTAAAATAATTTGAACAACGAAATATAAACAAGGCAAGCCTCTGAGCTCAGACTGGGACCTCAATCCCTTTACAAATATTTTTGGATGGGTTCCCTTTTTCAAGACAAGTGGGCTGACTCGAGTGGCGAATAGCCTCTACACTCTGCAGCGGATCTTTTCAAAAGGTTTACATCCTCGTCAGACGTTTCCCTGGATTAGAAATAACACGTTTTAATATAACTGAAATTCTGGATACGTACTTTTCACTTTATAATAAACTGTCCGAATTATTTAATGAGGTTTTGTTCGGGATTTTCCGCTGTAAATTTTAAAACCTTAAATACCTACCTTTTTCCTTCAAATATGATGAAAACGTGGAAAATAGTGTATATTATACATTTTTTTTATTCACGAGCATCTTCTGAAACATATGAATAAAGTTATCATACTAAAATAAAAGCTTAACGTCCAACAAATTAATTTTATATAACGACCAGCACTTTTTTATTTCAAATACTTACTTGGTAAGTACGTTGAATATTGGTCTCCTATGATATAAAATGATTCTTTAAATGAAGTTAAACGTATTCTCCCTTACTGTAGGCTATATGCTTAATATTTTACAAATCTTAATAAAATCACGAGTAAATAGACTCGGCATATAACAAAGTTCCTTCATCACTATGAACTGTATTCGCTTATTGTTTGAATTATGTTTGGATATGTTACTAGACAAATCAGAAACAATCTTAAAATTTATGTAGAGGCGTTAGGGTTAAGTGGTAACACTTTTGAGCATATAAGAGTTTAGAAAAAACGCAATAAAATTGTTTTTACTTTCCTTTAGAAAGTATCTTAGATCATGGATATTTATAAAGGAAATGTTTTCAGTTCGTCTAAACAGCTGTCCTTGTAACCTTATGACGTCACTTACGTTTCAAATTTTGGTCTGACGGACTGTCAATACCCTCCCCCCTCAGAGCTACGACATATCTTTACGTCAAAATTTCAAATATTTCAACCCACAATGGTTCCTGTGCATAAAACACGAAAAACACGATAATATGATAAGAAGAAAACCACTTGGTGACGCTGGCAGTTGGTGAAGAAAGATGGACTAAAATGCAGCAGTTCGTCATTTGGCGGGTCCTGGCGGATCAGGGCCAGCCAACCAAAACACCGAGTTTTCACACAAAGCATGTGTTTTTCTGAACATTGATGCCTCTTGGAGCGGAACCAGTTGCCACTAGGGCTAATTGCCATGGTCCCCTGAGCCTGAGCCTGAATCAGCATCCCACAGGAGCCGCCGACATTAATAGTCCAGTACTTCCTGAGAGGCTGGTGATGATCTGCAAGTAATCTCGGAGGAGCTTAAGAAAAGGATAAGTCCTATTTTCGTGGAGATAGAGTACAAGTTGAAAAATGAAAGGGCTGACAGTTCATCTAGAAATGTACTCAGGTTCTGCTTGTTGTAACGGAATACTTCTGTGTCTAGATCTTCATATGTAGTGAGATTAATGAGGAATGGCCAAAGAACTTAAGGACACAGGTTTGCAGGAGATTTCCAAGACCAAAGTGATTTTTTTTATCCATCCCTACAGAATCAAACTAAGTTATTCTATACCTCAGCAAAAGTGGCACAACTCTACTAGTTGGAATAAATATTGGTAATATGATTCAATGAGGAAAAGCTTGAAGAGTATAGGAATATGATTAGCAGAATCTGTCAAGACCTTGTTCATAAAAAAGCTGAGATACGGGAATACATAAATATAGTCTGAAGAATTTATAGTGTACTCAATATCCACAATTTTCTGGTAACAAAGAAAGAAAGGATCACAAAAGATCCTTTAGTTCGATATAGCTTCGGCTAGCTATATCTTAAACATCAATAAAAAGAGGTAACTTAAAGCTAGCTTGGTTTATTCTTAAAGAGAATATTTCAATGCCTCCAGGAAGATGATTTCATAAAGAAGACAACGGTTGTATATCGAGAGTTAACTCATCTTAACGAACATCTAGGGCCTTACAGAATACCCTTGGTGAATTGACGGCATCAAACCAAATTATACGGGATGAACGTCATAGGACAGTGGAACATGTATTGAAGGCTACTTTCTATCAGGCACACAGGTTCCTCCAAAGAGAGCAAATACAAGCAGTGGGATAATTTCCTACTAGAATACACATGAATCTGAGTCATTCTGGGAAACACACTTACAACCATGTGATAGAGACACCTTAATTATACCAGAGTTGTTGTAGGTTATTTTAAAACTCTATTTCAACTCTAAACTAACATTAATAATTCAGGAATCCCTAAAGGTGTCTGCTTACTCTTTGTCCCGTGGTATTTTAACCTGAATAACATTCCATAGGATCATGGAAGTTCAAGGAGAAACAGTTTGCACTACAATACGATTACTAAGTAAGCAACTAGTATATCAAATGGGTAGTAATTGCCTACAGCATAGTTCCTCTCCTTGGCCTATGTTGGTGACTTTCATAGTTTCTAGTTTCCGGAAGTCCTCCAAGGGTCACCAGTTCGCTCCGCTTGTTAGGTTTCATTGAGAGGTCGCCTTTTGGAAACCCACGCTCTGAGATGCCGCCGGTCATAGAAACTGTTGATCGTTTGAAACTGTTTAAACTCTAAAATACTTCTTTAAATATTTCTGCAATCTTACTATAGTTTCAAATTCTATTTGTATAAAGTCATTTGTAACTAAATAGCTGGGTGGTTCAGTAGTTATACAGTAGTACCCACTTCATAATTTGTTCGCGGGTTCCATCCTGATGAAATAAAGTTTTGTGATGGTCTATTACTGCTTTGATCATCATCCTGTTATTAAATGATTCTACGTTAAACTGTAGGTCCCTAAGATCACATTGGTTATTGGACTATAAATTTACAGTTCTGTCTAAGGAACATGTCAGCCTTACAAAGTACCTAACAAGACTACAAGATCGCGCCACAATCATATTATACTCATTTTCACATTCACACTTAGCTTAAAATACAAAACTCGGTAGGCCGCCTATTATTCTGAACGTTAGTAACTATAATCTTTTCAGACGAACTAACTAATAATAATTATTGTTAGTAACAAAGATACATGCCTTCAAATTTATCGTTTATCAGTCTCGCGCTTCACTCATATTCTCCTTAAGATATCAAGAGTGGGTCGATAAGTACACAAGTCATAAGTACAATTTTCTTGTTTAGTAAGACTGTTAAAATAAAAACTACCCTATAAGTATGATAAATAGTTCATGGGGTAGGCCGCCGAGTGTTATTCGAGTGTCAAATACGGTTTTAAAAACCGTAAAAAAATTTCTCATAGTACGATCGTTCAAAAATGTGTCACAAGTTGCTAACGTAACATCACAAAATTACCCACTCGCCTCGTTTTACCGAGTTGCGTGTTCGACATGGATATATCTTAGCTCTAAAGGGGGGTTTAGCAATTTGGGAGACCAAAATTTGAAACAGTGACGTCATTTGGTTAGTGACACCATAGTTATAAGAACAGATGTTTAGATGAACTGAAAACATTCGCTTCAGACATATCCATGATTTAGCCTATTTCGCATAGGGAAGTAAATACAAACATTTCTTGTATTCACATTGCTATGTAATACAAGACACATTCTTTATAAATAGCTCAGTAATATATCTTGTAAAATTAAACATCGGCTTATTAACTTTGATGATTTCCCGTCGTTACGACATCTACAGGGTGTCCGGTGTATTAAGTGTTCCATTGGCGTTTACAAGTGACACAATAAGCCTCATGCCACCACAGACAATAGGCACTTACCTACATATTAGATAGACCATAGAGACTGCCTATAACTGCGAGTTGGGAAATGCAACTGTATGCTGTCGGGAAGTAGAAAAAATCATAGACGTCTCTAGACAGGTGAGAAGCTCGTGCTCTTCTCGTGTGTCAAAGATTGCGGGTTCGATTCTGGACTACGTAACCACTATTAATTTGCTATTAATGAATCACCTAACAAGAAGTCGAGATTGGATACTGCGAACAAGATCAGTGTATGGACCTAATCAAATCGGATGCTATGTTCACATATTTTACAGATTTTGAAAAACGCATTAGTAATTTTTACTTTATCCCATCTATACGACATTATATGGAGAAAGTACCGTTTTCGTAAAAAATTATGAATAATTCATGTGTGTTTTACATTTTACTGAATTTAGATTTTTAAGGGTAGTTTACCCCTAAAATCCTTAAAACATATGAAAAATCCAAATTTCTTAAAAATGACTTTAACAGGTTTGATTAAAACTTAGTAGTTTATAGGGCATAGGCTACTAAATAATATAATAACACCCGGATGCGAGTAAACATGACAGTTCAAAGGTATGGGCTTTTAAATATCAAAAAATAATTTTATTTTTTAGTTTCCCGCGAAAACTATAAAGGTAAATTATAATTTAACTACCACCATTAAACAAGCTTTAAAAACTAAACAAATTAATATCTTTAATTATTTGTCTAAAAAACGGTTCCAGAGAAAAGTTAAATTGACTGTCCATGGTAAACGCAGTACGTTGTTCGAGAAAGGCCAATGTTATTCTAATTGAGATGATTAAATAATTAATTTCTTCCTTATTTCCCAAACGTTTTCCATTAATCTTTGTGTGCAGCGTAAGGGCACATTGTCCAACAATTTTCAGTCCAAAAAAACTTAGTATTACCGGAGGGGGCGGGTTATCCCCCTATAAAATACTAAAAATCAATATAACTTTATTTCGTTTATTATTTTTATAAAATGGATGATTATTTTTGAGACTATAAACTTTTTAATTATGTTTAGGTAACTTTAAATAATAAGATAGTTTCTTTAGAGATTGTCGTTTTTAAATTTACTTAAGGAAGAAAGTATGTGTCATTCAACTGATACCGTTTATTTTTTAATTACTTCAACATACGCTAAGAATATTATATACAAATTAAAAACTATCGTTGATGAACGTTGATGATTAAGGTATGGCTACGTAATGGATCAATATTGAAAATATAAACACATGTATTTATTTTCATGAATAAGAGTGTGATTGATTATATTACCTGAAGCTTTATAACTGACAGAGAACTGCTAATTTATTTGCCAGTATCATTAATTGGTCATTCAAGTAAGGCAGTTGGATTAAGTGACGAACCATAAAATGGTTGTATTTACTTCCCTGTGGGAATTAGGTTAGATCATGGATATATCTAAAGGGAATGTTTTCAGTTCATCTAAAGAGCTGTTTTCACAACCGAACTATGACGTCACTAACCATATGACGTCACTACCCAAATGACGTCACAGTTTCAAATTTTTGTCTCGAAAATTGCCAACACTCTCCCCCTCCAGAGCTAAGACATATCCATGTCAAAAATACTGTTAGAATTTGGTTTAGGATTGAACTAGCGTCCTTTGAAATATGAAGTGAGTACTACAACCACTGAACCACCAAATCAGTCCATATTAGGTTGTCACTATTCAATCATTAATTGCATGACTAGAAAAAGAATAAACGGAATGAACATAATATATTTAAGATTTCAATAAGAATATTCTGTTTTTTTGTATAATTTTGTTGTATTAGTTTCAAAATAAACATAAAATATTAGTGAAAATTATACCTTTATTAGTTATAATTATTAAAATTAGTTAATTAAAAAAAGTAAAAAATTAAGCTCATTTTGTAAATAATGTTCTGTATTTATTTACCTGAGCTACAACGATTCCCCGTATTTTTCTTAAAAAAAATTCTTCAAAACTTAAGTAAAAAGATATTCCAAACCTTTTTTTTACAAAATATATTACATAATAATTATGTTGTGTTGACAGATTTTATCTTTAACTACGTATTAATTGAAAACAATATTATGTTCATTTTGGTATCATAAAATTTATTTTTATAACTGTTATTATAATGAAAAAATCCGTATAATTGAAACTCGTGTTTTTTCAGGTCAGAGAATATTTAATGCTGTATTTTCCACATGTAAGTTGTTTTATTCAATTATTATTTTTTCAATTGGGTGATTGTTTTACTGTATGAAATTTCTTCCTAATGAAGTCTATTTAATTATTTATTCATACACGTAAACGAAGTCACGCCAGACTAGCGATGATCAGTTAACAAGAATCTAAACCACATAATTATTAATAGCAAATTTAATATTTTCCAACTTAGTGTTATTTTGGATATTATTTAAGTTTTTATTTAAACACAAATGAGATTTATTACTAGACCCAATAGTTTAACAATGGTATTATTTATACACATAACTATAAAATCTACAAGGTAAATGTCAAAGATGTAGTCAGTAAATAATGATAAACTGACTTATGTTTATATGTATATTCTTATACTTATACAGTATAGTTACGACATATACAAGCACATAATCTCTTAAAAATGGATTCAAACCCCAAATGAGCAAACTGGATTTAACCCGTGACCTCTCACATCGAATTCCAAGGAGCTAACCACCAGACTAGCACGCCATCCACGTTGTAGTTGTGGTGCCCACTTCATTATCTGAACATTGCCTGTACGATATTAAACCTAATCTTTACACATATTTGTGGTTTTTCAGGTTCCATACTGAACCGAGTTGTCTTTATTTATTGCGCTATGATTTAATTGACCCTTGCAAATGAATCAGCTGGAATGTTTAAGTAACATGTCATCATATCAATCGAAATTACACTTCACTCATGAAATATCCACCGGAGTGAGTTAGTGGGCTATCTATGAGTAAGAACATGACTCATGGTATGGGTAACCGACGTTTGACTGTTACTGTGGATTGTGGATAGTTATAAGCAATGGTCGGTGGATGTGATATTCCCTGATGTGTGATGTTCCCTGCAATACTGAATACTACATCCACAAAGATCATACTCATAGTTAGACCAGTTCATAGTTCAGAGGCAGTGGTTTGGACTCCATGTTAAACTGTAGGTCCCTTAGACATGCCATTGACTCTTGGGCTATTAATTAACAGTTCGGTATAAGGAACATGTCAGCCTTAATCAGTAACAAGACTACAAGATCGTGCCACAATCATCTTACACAATCAATTCACATTCATACCTGGCTTAAAATACCTACCTGGTTAGGTCGCCATTTCAGTAACTAATTAACGCCATCTGGAGGCTTGTAAAACACCTTTCCACCAGAAGCACAACGTGTTTCCACATTTGCCCGCGTGGTGGCGCCCTGTGACTGTCTCCCGGGAGAAAGATGTCCTCGTGGATAACATCGCAGGACCACTGATGACGTCAGAGTGATGACGCAACAATCGGGCCATGGGAATGGCGTACGGCTCAATTCCATCTTTCCTCACGTTAGTCTTATATCCTCAGTGTAATCCAAGCGGTCAACTGGGGTCAAATACGAGTAGCTGCAACTAGCTAAGTTTTATCCTTTTCACAAATGGTTATTGGTGGATTGTTTTACTATTTCTTAACTTACGTTGATAATTTGACAAGCCAATAGTATTTAATGGTATGTTGCAGCCGATTAGATTACTGAATACTAACTAATAAATCACTATTGATGAATAATAATTGTGACTATGTGAATGTGTTTACATTGCGTCCATCATAAAAAAGATATATGATTTGGAGTTAAAAGATAGTAAAATGTGAAAGTATATTCTTCATATATTACTTTCAACTTACATTGTGTATCCAATAATTTTCCCCATATAGTGATATGGAGCTTATAATGAGAGCGAAACGATTGGTTTGCGTACCTAAATCAAATATGATGTTTAACTGAACTTTTTGTTTAACTGAGTTTTTTCAAATATGTGTTAATGGAAATGGTTTATAAGACAGTAGGGTTTTGATTAGTTACTAACACGGAAGCTCAGGGGTAACGCTTTGGCCCAGTAAGTCAAAGATTGCTGGGTAGAAACCGGCGGCCGGTGACTCCTGTCAGATCCTGAGCAGTCACCTCTGGCTAGCCTATGTGACTAAAGCCGATACGCGGTACCTCGCTCACAGTCTTTACTTTACCTCTAATGGTGAAGTGTTGGACAGTTGAGGTTATAAAGGAGTAGCAGACTCGTTTTACCATATAATATACATTGTTCACCTATACAGACTAAACATTTGTGCGTCAGACGTACAAAACAAAGTCAAGAGTACAAGCGGACTATTCAACAAAGTAGCAGTAACGATTATAACTAATTGACATCTCCGGGATCCGAACCAAGGCCGTCACGCTAACAACTTAACCATCGAAGAATGTATTTTTAAATACAAAATTAAGTGAATTTTCCATACATTTGTGATTAGTAAATAAACCATAAAAATCCTGATAGGCTTGTCTAAAATCCACATAAAGACCTCACGAAAATAAAAAATCAAAGACCGCGACATTAAACCCGTGTAAAACAATAGCCTGTTGAAGAAGCGGAATTAAAATTTTAAAAGGTTGAGGCCAGTGTCAAAAGGTGCGGAGGCAGGGTCATTTACAGAGGTGTAAATGATGTACGGGGATGAATGGAGATAAAAGCGGTGTGAGGTTGACCGTGGGGAGGAGGTGAAGGGGGGTGACCAAACACACTCACATATCAAGTTTACATCCGGCCAAGCGGCTCCACAGGTGGCTTTGCACATCGCCCTGCGATATTAAACTGACCCTCGGGGCTAAAAACTGCCCACTTTCATATGGTAATAATTTGTGAGGGAAGGTTGGCAGCGCTTTACTTCAAATAAAAATAGAGTTTTGCCTTTCTATTGCTTGGCATTAAGATAGTTTTGGTTATTGTGAATTTTTTCATTTCATTTTTTTCATTTTTAATTTACTATGCATTTTTTATTAGACGGTGGCGTGTCCTGTATTCAAACAACTTGGAGTCCCGAGCTGTGGATAGTTATGAGCGATGGATAGGATATTAACCTGGAGTGGATTAACGTCCGCACAATTGAATAATACGTTTATCCGCAAATAACATCTCCATATTTAGACTAGTTCGTAATTCAGAGGCAGTGGTTCGGATTCAACGGTAAACTGTAGGTCCCTTAGATATACCATTGACTGTTGGGCTATTAATTAAAATCCTGTCTGACGAACATGTCAGCCTTAGTCAGTTACACACTACAAGATCGCGCCACAATCATCTAACACTCGTTTCTCATTCATACTTACGTACGCTTAGTACCAACCACTATTGGTTGGCCACTATTGGTCTTACCCTATGGTAAGACATCATTTTAGAAAGGTAAAGGTGAAATAATACAATTTTTCGTTTCTTACCTCTAAAAGCATAAATAAGTCTTACCTAGATTTCTGTCTTCGATTTTAATTTGGCTACTGATGATTTCTTTCAGTTAAATCACTTCACAGGTTCAGTAAAACTTGTTTTATATTTTAGTAGGACGTACTATTTCTAAGACATGCAAAAATATTCTCCAAGAGATATAGAATAATTAAAAATTTATGTGCTTTAGTTTTCATGGAAAAGACGAAGAAAAATGCCTTCTAGAGGTATAAAACTTAAAAAACTAATACTATCGTAATTAGAAGTTGTAAAATGTTTTGTACAGACACAACTCTAATTTTATTTACATAAATTAATAAATTATCAGTACTACTTGTTTGAAGGGTGTACCAGTAGACAAATGAAATAGTTGGTATTTCTATCACTTTTAAGACATTTTTAATGCTAGAAACTAATTTTGCGTCAAGATACATATACATCTAAATATCCTAAACACTAAAATTTAAGTAAACAAAAGCATTTTTTATAGCGATTATTCGTCAAATAATTGTTTTAGACATAAAAAAAATTTAAATTTAAAATATTTATGACTTTAAAAAAACAAATAAAAAAATATATATTATGATTTAAAAAGACTTATAACATAAAAACTTTATTAAAAAACAAACCATAATAAACTATTAATAAAAACAAAACTTTAGCTCAATTCATCAAAAATTTAAAAGAACTTGAGCTCCAGCAATTAAGGAAATTAGGAGGAGCCCTCCCTCCCAGTCAAAAGAAAATGTAATTAGAAGTCTAATTACAAAAAATTAAGAAACACTGACCAACACAAAAAATTAATTGTAAATTAATACAATATATTTAAGTAATTTAAATTCTTAAAATTCTAAAAAAATCTCATTGAAAAATTCTCTATCACAACACGAAAAAAAACCAAAATAAATTCATCGATAAATTTAACAAATTACTATAAAAATTATTTCTATATTTGATTTTAAAACCAAATACAAATACCACATATTTTATATATCTTTCTCTCACTCTACTACCAGTTGAGTCTGAAAACCAAGTATGATAGAGTTCTCAGGAAGGGGTGGTTCTTCTTCTCCTCTTCTACACTTGGTAAGGTTTTCTGGAGAGGATGCTTACTTGGAATGTTCTGGGAATGTTGTATCATTCTTGTACCCTGAAATGAAACGTTGTGAGCCCCTTGGGGTAGTCTCTTTCCTTACCTGGACACTATTTCTTTGGACTGTGGGGTTCTTGAGTTAGAACATTAGCCGAGGAAGTTCTGTAGCTCAAAACCCGATCTGGATTGGTTCTGAGGCTATTTTTACTTTAACTTCTCCGAAAATTAGGAAGACTATCCATGTCCAGCTTTCTTATTTTAATGAATCCTTTCCTTTCCATGCAACACAATATTCCTCAAGAAGAAGTTGCTAGCCGGCATTCCTGAGATCATACATCATCGAGGGTTAAAAATCTAGTTTTGTGCCTTTTCTAGGTTAAAAATGATCAATTGATATATATATATATATATATATATATATATATATATATATATAAAGTTTTTTGTTTAATACTGAGAAAACCTGATTAAAAATAACACTTTCTGTAAATTACTAGGAACACTCTGGAATCCCGATGAATTACGCAGTCTAAAAATACTCGAACAATGACTCCCGAATTTTCCACATAATCCGCGTGTAGCGCTGTTAATTGGCTTGAACGGATCATTCCCTGGACAAATTGTTACATGAGGATTCGGCAAAGCCAGTGGTAATGATACGGTAGCGCTCCCAGCGGCGAACGCATAAAACGCTACGGCCGTTGAGGAGAGTTCTGGTATTGCTAATTAATTGGTCTATGTTTCCGTGTGTCGAGAGGTTAATTGGCCTATTAGCTCACTTTCACGCCGATGGGAAGATATGGCATATGTCTGGGTAGAACGTCCGACCGGGCTGGGCCAACTGGTTGTGACCATTAGGGAGGAAGAGAATTTGACAAATTCTTAGCTTTACCTGCCCTGAGTTAAACTGGGAGTCTAGTCTTTCCATTGTCCATGTCTAAAATTAATTTACGACAGTTGAAACGTATGTGAACTTATTAATATCATTTGGATATGGTGGCCGGTAGTTTATGGCAACCCTCTGATCATATTTGTATCTAAAGGGAGTGTTTTCAGTTCCTCTAAACAACTGTCTGACGGATTGCCAATACCCCTCCCTCAGATATAGTTGCATATTTAGAGTCAGAATATAATGGATAATCGAAAAACCCTATGCATTCATTTTTAAATCAAGATAGTGTAAATCACACAAAAGAATATAGTTTTCAATAAAAAAACTCCCTATAAAATAACCAAAAACGATTACCTATGAATATTAACTATGAAACTATGAATAAAAAGGTTGAAATCCTTGACAGAAAACATTGTTTACTCTAGTGTATTTTATTTACGACTAAATTTACTATATTTGAAACTAATTTGTCATATTGCTTTCAATTTTTTTTATAATTCATTCCAATATATTTACTGTACATAAATTCTAATACCGCACTAAAGGTTTTGAGATGTTTTCATTTCCGTACAGTTTAGCCTAAGCTATTTTGTTGACTACTGAATTGCAATAGCATATAAAAGGAAAATTAGTTTAACCCGGTGAAATACCTGTTTGGTTACGTGGGTAAACAGTTTGTAAACTTAAAATAGGCTGCTGAATATTTAAGATAAAACAAAGCCGAATAGCTCTCGCATCAAACTTGGGAGTTTCTGGTAACGTGGATTCCTCGTTTTGGCCAGCTGGTGTTGGCCTACTTCACGCGGGGGCAACAATCTCGAATACATTTAAATCTTTTAATTTCGAAATTAAAAAATTTGTGCTCTGGGTGTTATAGCGGTTGCAGTCCAACCTTTAAATGTTTTCTTGTTCAATGCCAAGCAAACTAATGGTTTATGATAGTACGATAAGACCTATTGTGCCAGCTGATTTTTTTTTATTCTTATCCGTGAGACCCCAACCCTACTACGAGGTTATTTAAGATGGATATGAGTGAAGAGTGAAAGCGTCGAGTATAAAGAATTTGATGCCATTTAACTTTGTTACTGACGAATATCAGCTGATTCATTTGGTGGATCATTATTTAATAGCCCACTGAACAAAGACAACTGAGCCCAGCATCCAATCATCTCAACTATTGGCAAGATTTTTTTAAATCGTGTACTATAATCTCTGAACCCCATACCAGTCTAGTCTAGTGGACTATTAAAGATTGAAAAATAAATTATCTGGTCTTTGTCAATTTGTGAAACATCTCTTTGGGTGGCTTATATGTTAGAAGGGTTATTTTCTTTAAGTTTTTAAAATTTAAAACAGTTGTCCCTAATTTTTATTGGACGATATTATGCCATTTATGGACAGTTTCAAATAAACTAAACCGTGTTTAAAAAGTATAGAATAATGGAAATAAGTTTCATCGCTGTGGATGCTCTCGTTTTTACGGAGATCTTCACAAAATACCTTGATTAGTTCAGAAATGTATATTGGATCCATTTTGGATTTTTGAAGGTATAAAACGTGAAAATAACTAAAAATATTGAAATTAAAACTAATGTAGGGACAAAACTCTAATTTTATGTACATCTATTTTCATTAATCAAATAAAAAACAAATCATTAACCAAACAAGATATAAAATCTAACCAAAATTAGATTGATGGAGACCGAATATAGAAAATTAGGATTACATTATTTGCCCCATTATAAAATACTAGGGCATTGATAAACGGTTAAAAATAAACAAAGACCTTGATCAATAAGTAATTTAAATAGGTTTTATCATAGTGGGTGCTCTTGTTTCACGGAGAAACGTTACGATAAGATTTCGTTTTGCGTAACAGAAAGAAAGAATTTGAGGAAAACATCCATTTTAGCTTTTTAAGAGTTTAAAACGTGAAAGTAAAGATTTAGTTGTCTATTCCAAGCAATACACAGACAGAAATCTAGTTTAATTTTCATTAACAAAAATTAAACTAATTATTGATACAAAATTAATGGGTAATATTAATTAGCAAAATGGTGGAGAGCGAATGTAGGTGAGTAGGGTTGCATTATTTACTCCATACGGCCGCTAGGGTTGTATTGTGAGGGGTTTGTAGTCTCCCTTGTCGTGGAGCGTCTGTGGGTGATCGCGCATCCTCTACTGCAAGATTGATTCAACTTCATATTATAAACACTTAATTTTCTAAAATATATCCTATAAAAACTGTCACGTTAACATAAGCTTATTAGAGTACTTTTAATTTAATTTAAGTAAATTTAAAGTGTCAGTTGTGTTTACTACTTTGTGACATAAAAAGGTCTTAGATCTGAAGGTGGTATAGGCAATCCGCCAGACCAAAATTTGAAAGGAGGAAGTAAAAATGTTGTCTTTAGACATATACATTATCTAAGCTATTTCCCAAAATCAAGAATATACTTTAATTTTTTCTTTTTTTGTTACGTCAAAAGAGCCTGGTTACCAAAAAGGTTCTTCAAGTCTTTATTTTACAGCTGTTTGCCGTTGAAATTGCAATTATCAGCAGTTTGTAATTATTTCCATACTTTAATAATAATACGTATGGATACGGAAAATATGTAGACAGGTCCGCACAAACAGATATTTGTGTTAAATTTTGATAAAATTATATTTTTCTTTAAATTATACGTCTGGGATGTTTTTCCACATAGCTAGCTAGCTCTGAAAGGCGAAATCGTGAAATAATGAAAATTAAGAAAGCACTATTTTGAAATTTCTGAGCAACGAAATCAGGGAAAGAAAAATTGCATTCATCTTATTATCTTATGATTTGTTTTACCCCGTAAGTCAAAAAGAGTTTCAGAAACATTTGCCCTGAGTTTGACGTATATATAGTTGGAGGACGACACCCTATGTGAAATATATCAGAAAGTTGATGAAAGTGTAGTATTTAATCTAACAAAACTATTTTGTGTATAAAAATTTGTGAAAAAAGGTATTTATTTTTAAGCAATAAATTGTGCTTAAAAGGTTTCTTTTTCCCGTTTCTTTGTTCTAAAAGATACGTGGTGCTCTAAGGTTACCTTATTTCCCTTAAGATTAGCATTAGGGAAGATTTTGTGGTTTGATTTAAACATAGGCTTTAACGAAATACGTTTATACTCTGTACATTTTTTTGTACTGCGATCAACTGATTACATACGTTCAAAGTGGATTTGAGCACTTTTTCAAATTTTATTCCTCGATTATGTTTAAACTTAAGTATAAATTTAAAAATGGAATACGTTTCCTACCAGAAGATGTATTCCTATTGCGGCACGTACAACGTACTAGTTACATTTTAGTCGGGCCGTAAAAATCAATCGCAACTAAAAACAAATTGAATGTTCAACTGGTACTCTATTGAACTCGGGAACAACGCAGTGAGTGAGCGAGTGCATGAGCTAAACGTGGTCTGATGACGGTTAATTATAGATGAGCCGAGGCCGAAGTGTCGGTAAGCCCAGAACTCGTGTCGGACGGAGGAGAGGGAGGATTACAAAAACTAATCTTACGTGCGGTCCTTAGCGTCACACCCTGTATGCGGGTCAATAACCCAGCTAATCCAGTGCAAATAATTCTAAATGATCATGTAAAACAAACTTGATCAGCTGAAGGATTTTACCGGGAATGTGGCGTGTCTTGTAATCCAGCAACTTCTAGCTCACGAAATATGGACGTAAGCGATGGTCCGTGAATGCAATATTCCCAGGTGTTAACGTTTGCTCTACTAATACTACGCTCATCCACAAAATTAGACCAGTTAGTTCAGAGGAAAAATTGTGGTTCGATCCCACGTTAAACTTACATGTCATAGTTTGTTGGGCTATTAATTAGCATTCATGTCTAAGGAACATGTCAGCCTTAGTACGAAGACTACAAGATCGTGCCACAATCATTTTCATTAATACTTGGCTCACCATTTCAGTTAAAAGCATTAAAAGGTTTTTCTTGATCGTGGATAAGCTATTGTTTGTGTGACATGTATTTACTAATAGAATATTTCAGTTGGCTAGTTAGCGTGTGTGACATCTAGCTGAAATGAGCAAAATTATTTCAATCTTACAATCTTGTCTTACGTTATTCGGATTTTTACAGACATTTCCCTTCCCTTTGGTAAAACAAGGTTTCACAACGTTTCGGATCTGGATTCATATTCCGTGCTCGGCTGAGTTAACACCTATACGTGACAAGATTAGTGCATAATACAGACTACCCCGGTGAAAAGCTGAAACAAATGTTGAAATAAGTCAAAACCTCATTTAAAAATCATGCAGCAAAAGAGAACAAAGAAAAACACGTCCACACATCAAAAAAGGAGGCCGTGACACGGGGCAACTTCTTTGTTTTACAAATCATTATGAAAAATGTCTGCTGTAACAATCTAAATAACATAAACCTACAATCACCAACAAAAATCAATTTCAAAAAAAATATTTAATTTATCTATTTATTTTAAATAAATATTTTATTTTTATTTAATTTAAATTTTACATTTGAAAAAAGGTTTAATTAATTAAATATTATATTTTAATTTAAATTATTTATTTTGATTCATCTTATCTTGATAGCATATGTGTTTCAGTCATCAATTAATCATGCTATGTTTTAATACCACAACCCACCAGGCCAGCTTGAAATAGTGTGGAAATAATTCTAGACGACTTTGGAGATTTTAGACACTAAGGTCCCCGGATTTAAATGCCATGAATCTCCAATTCTGATTATTTTATAATAATACTGTAACCCAGCATAACGAGATAACGTAAAAAACGAAAATTGAATACTCAATAACTTGGCTTAAGGTCTAGGAGTAGTTTTCAGGTGCCAAGCTCGATCAGTTCTAGATTGTCTCAAGTGAGTCGTCACTATGTGATACAAGTTACAACCCTGACCGTTTCGAACTATGACCATAATCCATAAGTGAAACGAAAATGATTATATATCATTATTTATCTTGGAAGATAAGTAATAGATTCCAACTTTTAATTCCAGAACGGAATCTTCCTTCACGCGCAATCCAAAACTGAGCTAGGAATATAAAAAAAAGTCATAGGCATGAGCATAAAGTGTAAATTTAAAGATTTCAGTTATTTTGTAGGTGCGATGAAAGTACTATTATTTATAACCACTTCATTGCAGAAAGTCGGGGAGTAATTATTGCAGACATTACTATCAGCACTACAATTGTAAAAGGGTGTTTCAAGACACCAGATGTATTCGAAAGTGTGGCCACTTTTTGTACACAATGTCGAAAAAGTAATTACCGACCGTAGAGAAAGTCAAACAGTAGAATGATATTTTTGTTATAATGTATCAACTTTACTAAGTCAGGTACAGTTGATATTGGCAAAATATGAAAATAACTTTATTTTAACACATATTAAGGTTAACACAATTTACCATTTGTTGGATGGATGTTGTATGGATAAGTTTTAAATTTTTAATAATTTATTGCTTACTACATTTTACAAAGTAACTAATAAGGCTACTTTTACGTTAGCAATGCTCTCCTAATTCTCTCCATAATCTTATTCAGTTTACGTTCTTACAAGTACGGTAACTTAGACATCATTTTGTAGAGTGTCACATGGACGGAACTCAATTACATCGTAGACTCATGTAGTAGAAATACCTCTGTTAGCGTATCTCAACGAGAACGCTCTTTCTCGAAAGGCTTACAAAAGTAGCCGGAACCGTGAAGTGCGGAAGTTCCACGGGTCAAGTGCGGGAACTTCGCGACCGACAGCCAGACGCAACGGTGCGGGCGTTATTTAAGTCCTCGAAACAAATACTTTTCGATCTTCATAACGACGCGTTCTTTCATTATTCCGTGCATAGGGGTTGCTCGAAGAGTAGTGGGGGGGAACTTTCACTGCAGAAAATTTGTTCGCGCACTGAAGGTCGGTACGGTGGGCAGTCCCCTCCCTCCCGCCCCCACCGCCTAGCCCGACCCTTCCACTTCTTGCCCAGTACAGTAGTAGTCGTGCTAGCAAAAACAAAAGACGCGCAGGGAGCGGGAGCGATGCGGGGACTTAGACATGTGCGGGGGATCAAACTTTGAGTGCGGAACGACAACGACACCTGGCGGCGACGGACACGACTCACTCACACACATGGCCACAGGTACGAGTGCATTGTTAGTTTGAATCTCCCTCCGCGTGGGGGCGTTGGCGTTGTGCTCACATTGTTCACCGTGCTCGCAGTCTCACATGCGCGCGACGCCCGCCGCACCGTCCCGACCCTCCGAGAAAAAACCTTTTGTCTAATCGGATTCATTAACGGAGCCGGAGAATTATGCGTTCATTGCCGGCGGCCATATTTTTAAGAAACTCCCCCCGTCTGAGACGTTGCTTGTCACTCGCGAGTGTGTAGGCCGCTCCGCGCGCCGCGACTGTGGCTGTGATAACACCTTATCACCTCTCTGACTTTACCCCGGATTGCGGTAGGTTTATTATCACTTTACTCTTTAAAAACGTAAAAATCAGTGTTGTAGTTTGAAAATCATTATTCTTAATGTACTTAATGTAACATTGACTAGTGACTCCCGTAAAAGATGCTAAACATACTGTAAAATGTTGGGTTCATTTCTAAAAACGTCTAGCAAATTATTTGAAAGGTTTGTACTTAAAATATTATAACTCAGAGTTTTGGTTTGAAATTTTTGCTTGAATCATTGAGCAGTGATTCATTTTAAAAAACACTGAACACACTACAAACTATTATATCACTTTCAATAAATCACTTGAATATAATCTTTATGGGTTTAAAAACACACAATATAAAATTATTAATGATTACTAACGTATTTTTGCTTGAATATAGTTCAAGTAATTCAAACTGAAAATTCAACCAAAATAATACAGATATGTTCTTAAATTCTTAAAAATTAGTAAGGTGTTTTAGCTTATTTTGTGTTTCGGTATAAAACATAGTGTAAAAGTTTTAAAATCAGTCAATATTGTATTTTTATTTATAACCTATGTAAGTGAAGCCGTGTTTTAATTACTATAAACAATAAATTTGTATCTATAACTTTTTAAAATGTTTAATATCACACTAGAATAATAGTATTTCTTCGTAAAGTTTAGTTTTTGTAACATTTTTAAGAACAGATTACATATTTTGCTGTAAAATCAAGTTTTATAACAAACAGTAGTGACTTTGTAAAGTTGAAACCAAATAAATTATACTTTATCTTAATTGAAAGCTACTTAACTTAAAATTACAAACATAAACTCATTTATAGGAACGTTTAGAAAGTTTAATTCTGTTTGACACACAAAAATAAATAACAAGTGCTTTAGTTAGACAAAATAGATGTATCCTACTTTTTTTATATATGTAGAACTAAATCTTTTCATGTTTAAAACAAAAATATTAAGTAATTAAAAATAAAAACTAAATAAACTGTGTTACTGATTCTAAAAATGGTTTTCTTCTCAAAAAAGTAATTTTAAGTTTTTTAACTTTCACAAGCCTCATTTAAAACTAAGTTTTTAAATATAAAATTTGATTTATAAATATTTATCAAGTGTCTTCCACATAGTCTCTCATATCAAAGTGTTATTATTTTTTATAAGAAAATATCCTCTACACGACTTTACAAGAAACTTATATGGATCAGTAGACTACTGTTATAGTATACATAACAAGTTTCATTCACTATTTATTTTATACTGTATTTATATTGATAATAATAACCTAATAAACTAACTCAAAGAGTAATAATAAATATATGTGTATGCTCTAAGTATTAAAATATGGTTACTATACACATTTTTAAGTAGTGACATTTAATTTACATAAACTAAAATATAGCCTATCAGTATTAATAAATCAATGATAACATAATCATTAAAAGTTCTCGACAAGTATTATAAGCAAACGCGGAACATATTACTTAATAAACCAACCGTTTCTCATTACAGCAATAATTTACAAAAGTTTTTCACGCCACCGTAGATCGCTATCTGTAAACACGGTAATTTACACGGACATAATCGACATAATGACCGACATAATGACATACGCTTGATCATTACTCATTATAATCGCGAATACTGAATGCTGATAGCAATAGCAATATAATTAAATGCTGCTACACAACCATTAATTAATGACTGTGGAAGAGTTAGGACTCGCGACGCGTCGACGGCTGGAGTCAAACTTGGCTAACCTCGGGATATATTCTAATTAACAGATTCAACAACTGTTTAACTTCTCCTAGATCTAAATCCCATGTGGTCAATTAGGGAAATTTCAACTAGACGTTTTTTAGTTAAATTTGATTAGATTTACTTTTAGATGCTTTAAGGTTAGGCATACTAATTGTAGAGTAGACAACTTTTAAGTATAGTTTTCAAAGGAAATTTAAAGTTGTTTAAACTATTCCTACCTTAAAATATATTTGATACCATAAAATTAGTATTACAAAATCAGGCTTGCGTTGAATATAATTTATGAAACCATACTTGTAATGTGATTTCGTTACACTATTTATGTCCATGTTTATGGTAAGACTTGTGTGTGTAAATTCCATGGTTTTATTTTAATTATAACATTTTTATTTTAACAAAACAAAGTCTTAAATGTATAGTGTTAAAATTTGAATAATATTCATATATTTAAATAGACAACCAATTTTTAAATTTTAATTAAATCATACAACACATTTAATATTTAGAAAATATTGTAACTAAAAAATTGGATGGTTGTAATAACACGTTGATGTAATATCAATATCGTTAGAGTAGTATAAATTTATAATAGTTTTACTAAGCGTAACAAACTGTCATTTCTGTTATATAAACATTACTATCATACTGTATATTTCATGTAAACGTTTTAACTTTAATCGTTTCTACACACTATTAATTTATCTTAAAAGAATTATGCTTAAAAATCTCTAGAATCGTGTTTTAGAGTACAGAGAGGTGTATCGTAATTTTAATTTTGTTTTCATTATATTCATTATATTTACTAACGTAACTACAGTAAAAATACGTAAATCTACTCTACATAGTCTAAATATAAATAATATTATCCTCAAGTTCGTAAACAAATCCGTATCCGTAGTTAAAAATCACATGTCTGGTAGAAATTTTAAAAATCAAAATCCTACGTGAGCGATTTCAAAACAAATCCGAATAATATTGTTTTGTTTCGCGCAATAATATCTCGGTTCGGAAATTATTAATTGCGGGTCTGGAAAACCGATAAGTGCTGCGTCTCTGAATGCGATATTGGGGGGAAGCGTGTGTGTGTGTGTGTGTGTGTGCGTGTGTGCGTGTGCGGTTACCCCACGTACCTTACTTGGCCCTTATTGACTTAAATCATTGTCAAGGGGTTCACGGCACACCGCCTCGCTTCGTCAACCCATCGCCGTTATTCGTCAAATCTCACAATCCACGGTTGCAATTTTAATCCATATATATGGTGGAAAATTAATTTGTATTTTCACATTCATACTAGCATTAAGCTTTTGTCAGTGTTGTATTTTTCAGTGTAAAGAAGTCAGGATGATTATAATTTGAAAATATAAACCTGAATTCACAAACGTACATGCTTCTACTAACATTGATTTCAATTTGACAGCTGATCGTCATTTCTTTCTATTACATAGTTTTTATTCTGTAATCCATATAAAGTTATGTCTAATATTGCTACAAATTAGGATTTCGTGAACAAACATTTTATTTTTTAGTGCGTGGGTCAGTTGACAGTGAACAAAACCCTTCACTAAAGATATAAATCAATGAAAATAGATATCTAGTATCTCGTATCTTAGGTATTATAAGGGATTTTTTCTGATCAAACATATTTTGTAATACTTCTATATTAAATCCGTGATTACCTTGACAATTATTTTAAAAATACACCGTATTCTTTGATTATTTTACTGGAGTTAACGTTCAAAATAACGCAATAAACTTCCACGAAACTTAAATCACTATTTGATTTTATTTTGTTCCCATTTTCCTTAAGTGTTTATAATTTTGTAGTTTTTTAGTGAAATTTTCGTCAGCTTTTGTAATAATTATTCCTACAATTTGATTTCGGTATCTTTTTGGACATATTTACGTAGTCGCCTGAGATATATTAACATTTTCCTTCATTGTGTGTCGTTAAGCATTGTCATTAGGGGGTCAAATATAAACTTATAAAATATAAGACTTACGTAATCATTCAGCTCTTGGAGTTTCACACTTTACACTTGGAATTGTGACTTGGTTCACTCTTAGTTTTGTGTAAAAATAATTATTTTACTGCTACGAGTAGATCACATTCTTATCATATTTTTATTTTTATTCAAGATGTCTGAAGATAAATTATTGTAGAGGAACTCTTTTGGCATGGATATGTTTTAGCTCTGGGAGGAGAGTGGGTGTTGGCAATTTGCGCGACTAAAATTTGAAACAGTGACGGCTCTGGTTAGTAACGTCATATAGTCATAGTGACGTCATAGTTAGGTTATAAGAACAGCTGTTTAGATAAACTGAAAACATTTCCTTTAGACATATCTATGATCTATCCTATTTTCTATAGGAAAGTAAGTATAAACATTTTTCTAATTACAGTGTAATACTGTTTAACTTTTGCGATTAGAAAACAATAGACCCTCTCTTTTAACCTCAGTCGGAAATGAAAATTTTAGTTCAATTTAAATCTCATTTATTTATGTTTTTATTGCAATGTCTAATGCTCATTGTTCTTTTAGATGCTATTTAAAGTGCATACATACTTTAACACATTATTAAACTTTAAACTAACCTATCACAAGTTTATATGCTAAAATTGTACACCTTACACCAGAATACATTGTTGAAATTCTAATTTTGTTCCCAAAACAAAACAATAGGGATCAAAATTATACTTTACAAAACTAAACTGTTTAAAATTGGAGTATTAGGTGTTGTTTTATAATTCAATCTAAAAATTTCAATTATTTATGACCATCAATCGATTTTTCATTCCGTGGAATTGAGTGTGGTTCTGAATTCATCATCGGTCTACATTAAATGTAGACAAATTTTGTTGACCGTTGTCAGATCTTTTAATTCACAAAATCGTTCCCGACCTGTGTCAATGTATAAACAAAATGTTGGATTTCGATGAACAAATCATCTTTCGCTAAGTTGGAGGCGGTTTGTCATTACTCAATTTCATACTACCCAAAAATTATAAAACCCATATTTTTACTTTTATCGAATCATTGGTTATTTTTTACTTTCTCCCCCTGCAAATAGTAGCAAAATATGAAGAACGCATTTGATCAAAATTTTCAAATCTGAGTTGAGAGTGGTGTGAAGGAATCCAAAACTGGTTTCCGGATGGATGTTTGTCTGTCTCTATCTGAGTAGACGCCCTGAGACTAAACTGATCACGGATTTTTGATCGTTTTGATAATATTTCGTAAAATGAAACAACTTGGCAATAGCTCCAGACAATCCCCCTTAAGACACTAAATATTTACCACTTATTGATTTAATAAAAATTAAAATCACTTATATAAGGAGAGAATACGTGTCAGTTAACCGATAAAGTTTAAATATACAAAAAAAATTAAAAACGGCATTAGATGATAATTGTAACGTGTATTATATGCTATAAATGTTTCACAGTATTGTTCATACAGTCTTCTATTAAATTATGTACCATATTTAAAAAGATTAAAACAAAACTTCAAACAAATTGTTAATTTAATTCATTAGTTTGTCTTCCAATTTAGTATCAAATTACTTTTGACATAGTAAAACATTCTGTATAATGAGTTTTTTATGAATACTACAATTTCATTATTATTTTTGATACGAATGAATAATATATCCTATAACGAATGACCCAGTGTATCATTAAGCGTGATGAATTAAATGATCCAGGATAGGCCTATTAAATGGTCCGTGTATCAACCAACCCAGTATGTTCAACCGACGGGAAAGCACGTACATTCAAAACAATTAGAGGCAAATTTCCCTTCTACCTCTTGAGCTATTGCTGTAATTTATTGCTGAAGTCTAAACATTTCTTACCGAGCTCGGCCTTTCTCTTGGACCTACAACACAAACTATCATTGTGAGTTAAAAATTATTTCATCGTTTCTTTCCATATTTACAGTGTTCATTCTTTAAAAATAAATAATAAAAATAATAAATAAGATTGTCTTGACTTAAGGATACTACGATAATAATAAAATATTTGATATTTCTAAAGTATTGGCATTGTAAAAGTTTAATAATAATGCTGGAATCCGCTCGTATCCCATAAACTGGTTTATTTCTGTGTTATTGAAAACTAATTGTTATTGTGATAAAGACGTAGAAGTGGCGTGTCGTTTCCATTATTTATATAGTTTTATGTAGTAAAAGTAGTCAAAATATTATAAATCTTAACTAACTACTTGTGGCCCCTTTATAATTATTTGTGATTATTTCGTCTATAAATCGTCACAGGTTCGAATTTTAAAGATCCAATGTAATATGCTATTGTCTAGAAAACATTACAGCTGGGAAGTTTTGTATAAAATACGAAGAAGATCAGGCAATATTTCACCTTATCAAATTACAACATTCATCACAGCTTCCATTTTCAACACCCTAAGTAATATAATTCCATTCACTCATATAGGGGATATCGGCAGGGTTCTGTGATAATGCCTATTTTGTATCAAGAGTTCAGCAAACAAAGGTGATCCACTTCAACGTCATAAAGATTATTTTTATAAAAAAACTCAATGAGTTTCTTTAGTCTATAATTTGGAATATTGCGTATTTACCAAATTAGTCAGTTCTAACTGATAAATATAAAGATAGATACGGTAAGATTACTTATCTTACATTACGGTGACCTTCCAACATTTACAGAGAATGTATAAAAAATGCAAAAAAGTAAAAAAGTCATAAAATACTCTCCGGAAAAAAATATATAAATAAGTAAGCTAAATGACTTTAAAAATCTTGATACGTGACTATCCGAACCCATGCAAACCAATTCAATTTTCATCAAATCTAAAATTATATTTCTAATTCCAAGTCAATTAATCAAATGTTGTATAAGAAATTATCTGTGATCCCTCCAAAATAGTTATACTTCTCTAAACTTCTAAGATGCCCAAAAAGGTTTATATAATGTTTTGTGTGCTACAATACCTTTACTCTACATAAAAATGATTATTTACCTGCATTGTCAGGCTCAAATTAGATAGAAAATGACTAAAAGTAAGGCCTTATTACATGTAACACATAAACTTTGAGAATAAACATCCAAATCCAAATATTTTCACCAATACGTTTTTGTCCAAGGTACCCCTTTCATCCCCAAGGTAAGTATAAATAAAGCATAGACCGCGTCGTCGCGTGTCGTGCGTGCGTCAGTCTGCCCGTAATTTGCGAATAAAACCAAATGAGCCATTTAAACGTCAAAGCTGAGCATGCGGAGACAGCGACATAAACTTGTAACGAGACCGCTCACATGTTACGGACATGGCACGACGTTGTGCGTCTCAGCTTCATGTGACACGCGTCTATCATGCGTCAATGCATTACACATCTATTACATGTGAAGGCTTGAATTGTTTAAGGAGATAAGAGCCAAAATTGATTTTTTCGAGTTTTTTATACCTAAATGATGTATGAACATATGCCCATATACAGCTAGAAGAGCTAAGGTCCCCAGCCATTGTAACCCAGATAAACAACATGCGCAAAGGAGATGCGCTATCGTCAAGGCACTGGGCATGCTGCGGTTTTATTGAATAATCGATAATTTAATTTTTTGCTCTTAGAAAAATTATTTATCAAGCTAGATGATATTTTATTCATTAAAACCACTAATAATTACAAAAGTAATAAGTGATTTATAGATGTTTTTCGTTAATTTTCAATAAAATGCCAAAAGAAACGAAATTCACAAGCTTGTGAGCTTATTCTTTCACTCAGTAGTAAATTAAAATTTAAAAAGACAAAAGCGCTGTAGAGCTGAGTCATGTCTATTGTCCAGGACACTTACGTGTGTCTCAAGATGCATGCCACGAGTATTGAATTCCTGTCATAACGGTTTTTGTTGCTCACTTGATAAGTGAAATATTCAATGACTCCTCATTATCTTACAGTATTTTTTCATACGTTTTTTTGTGTAGTGTGTCTTATCACGAAAGCATTTATTCTGTGAAAGTTCTTTTTTAAGTTTAAATAATATGCTAAAAATCCTCCGTATATGAAGTATATTTAAATTATTAAACTTTAAGTTTAGTTATAACCCAGCAACGTAGGAGTTTCTGAAAAAAATTGAAAAAAAGATTTTTGAAAACACTATTTCACTAAATCTATTTTTATTCTTATTATCTATTATTAATAAAATCATACAAAATAATATTATTATATTACTTTAAGCGATTACAAAAATCTTGATTATTAACGACTTGTTATATAAAAATCATGTCCATAGTTACTAAAACTGAAGTTACAGGATTTTAATGAGAATTTAACACGAGGTGAATCGTTTTAAAAATTTGCCATTCTTTGCCAAATATAGTTTGGGCTCACGTTAAACCATTTTCCAGTACGATTCAAATAAAATATTCTATAAATAAACTTAAAAAATCATCTCCATGCTTTAAAACCAAACTTACATTAAAAACCCGTAAAAATAACATTTTTAACTCTGTTTTTCTACTAGAGATGATTAGTGTCATTATATCTTTAAATTATTAATGTAAGAAAATAAACTAAATTAAACTGAAAAACGCAGACTTTAAACAATAATTTGTGATTGTTGTATCAGAAAATCGTTCAGAAGGCCCTACTTTTTTTACAACTTTAAATAACAACTAACTATTTGCTCCTCAATGTGAAAGGTATAAGGTCCTGACACTCCTGTAATCCATATACCTGAAGGTTGCGGTTGTGGATAGTTATGAGAGATAATCGGTAAATGAGAGCTTCTCTTGTGTGGATTACCGTCCATACAATTGGATACTACGTTCATCCGTAAATAGTTTCCCCATAATTAGACCGGTTCGTAATTCAGGCAAAACTGTGATTCGGATCCTACACTGAGTGTTTAAGTGTAAGTCTCTTAGATGCCATTGTCTGTTGGACTATCAATTAAAAGTCCTCGTGCCACAATCATCTTACACTCATTTCTCATTCAAACTTGGCTCAAAATATCTACCAGGGTAGAACGAAATTTTAGAAAGGAAAATGTATGAATTAATTGTATCAAAATAAATCTTAAATATATTATATATTTTTATGCCTATAATATTTAGAGCCCTGAATTTGTTAGTGACAAATTAACTAGTATATCGGCTGTCCAATGAGAGCCAAGGCAGGAGTTGAGACAACTCGCGGCTTAATTTTAACCGTCGACTGCTCCAAATTAAACCCGACCCTTACCCCTCTACATGTGCCGCGGCGCTCGTTCCCGCCAACTTGGGCTGTAACTTGATTTCGGCGGGAAACGCTTATACGTAACGGCCATGTCTCAGATTGTCCACACATTCGGAGGCTACTCGTCGTTAGAGATTACTAAGAAGTTTGGATGATTAAAATATAAACGTTTTAAGGAATTAATAAATGAGAGATCTTCAAATGACTATGTATAGTTAACAAAGATTATTATTTAAGGTCACGGAAGTTTTCTGCCTATGTTCAAGTTAGTTGATCATAAGGTGAAGGGAAAGAGGAAGTATTTTTTTCAACATTTGTCTCTATTTATCATTGAAAGATACTATTATATAAGTTAAGCTATTTGCAGTTCGCAAAATATTTCTTTGGTTACCGTAAACTCAGCAGATCATAAGGTGCAGGGAAAGAGGAAGTTGAATTAAATTAATTAAATTATTTAAAGTTCGCAAAAGATTTCTCCGGCTATGATCCAGTTGATCGTAAGGTTGGCGAAAGAGGGAGCACTTTTCAAAAAACTCATAGAAAGATAATCTAATCCTGATGAAATCGGTGTTAATCGCTCGGCTGGTAGGGAAAAAGTAAAACATAAATATATATTTGACGTGATATAGATGAGACTGTGTACTTTGATTACAAACTATTTAACTATTACTATTTTCAACAGTGCTTTAGTAATTTTGAGATTTGTAATGAGGTTTGGAAGTTTACACATTTAGTTGTATTAGGAAATTATTGATAAAAACTGGTTTTATTAACTTGAAATGATATTACTAATAATACTATTTTATGTTTTTATGTTTTTTGTTTATGTTGTTTTATGTTTTTGTGTTTATGTTTTTTGTATTTATATATATAAATAATATATCTGCAGATATATTTTTAAAAGCATAAAAACAGATTAAAAAACTTTTCTCTAAGATGGCTCATACATACTATCGCATATAAAAAATATTTAATTGTGATACACTATCCAATAGTAAATTTAAATTGTAATGGAAACTAAAAGGAAATCCTATTGTAAATATAAACTTCATTCTGATTTCGGCATTAATTTTTCTTAAAAATTGATTCAACGAAACATTTTTAAATATAAATATTAAAATATAATTACAAATATAAATGTATTAAGTGATTTTATAAGTGAATACTAACATTTAATCGATTAAGAACTATATTAACAATAAATTTAACATAGATAATATGTTTTGAGTATTATTTATCAGTATATACCAAATTACGAAACCCCAGTTTAAAATTTAATTGAAAATAGTCATCACCTCACCTGACTAATATTTCCCATAAAAACTTTCCATATTAATCCCCGTCTAGTCGTTGGACACCTATTCACATGCTATTGGACAGTTTGCCCCTAATCGCCTGTTAGGGAGGGAAAGCAATATATCAGCTGATCAGCTGATTTCTATCGACAGCAGCGGCATCTGCATTATCGTGACTAACACTTTGAAATGTCTTAATCGATCAGTTCTTATGACCTTTTAAGCTTCTGAGAGACAAGATTTCGTTAAGGCTTCCCGTTAAGTAGTTAAGACATTTAGGTAAAACAAACACAGGAGATTACGTCTTGCTTGCAATATAATATGAGTCTCTAAGAGCTGTTCTATTAAGATTTAAATTTGCTTATTAATTAAGATAAAAATTGCTCTATAAAAATGTAAAAGTTTTATCAATTTTTAATTTTATTGATTTTTTTTCATAACCGACCAACATTAAAAATTGAATAAATGTAAAAAAACATGTTTAAACGCCTTAAAAATGTAATATACCTATAACAATATACTATAGTTTGACAGTAGTATTTTGAACCGTATTGTGTTTAGATTAAGAGTAAATGACATTAACAGAATAGCCGTTTTTTATGAAAGAACGGTTTTCATTTGATCCAATGCATGGTGTGTACCATGTTCCAAAATATTGGAAGAGGATATTTATGTAGAACAAAATACACTCAGGGGGTTTACTAGTTAGGTTGGAAATAAAATCTTAACTTCAAATTATACATAATAATATTATGTATTACTATATTGTATATAAGTTAGATGACCAAATCTATTGAAACACCGGTAAAATTTCTGTTTTTTTCTTATGCCAAAGAAATTCTATAGTTTTTACTACACTATGAGCTTAAACACCATATTAGAAACACTATACAATATGTATGTATTTACTCCCCTGTGGGAAATAGGTTAGATCATGGCTATGCCTAAAGGGAATATTTACAATTCATCGAAACTAAGCATTTGACGTCACTAACCAAATGACCTTACTGTTTCAAATATTGGTCGTGCAAATCACCAACACCCCCCAGAGCTAAGACATACAAATATAAAAGTATATGTCTCGAAACATAACATTGGCCATGCACTTAAGCTTTAATACAATTACCTCTTTGATCTGTAAATAGATTTGGTAGCAATTCGTGTATAAATAGTTTTTACATGGATATATCTTAGCTCTCGGGGGGGGCTGATATTGGCGATTCGTCAGACCAAAATTATTTGAAATGGCAACGTCATATAAGGACAGCTGTTAGGATGAAAGTGAAAGCATTCCCTTTAGACATATTAATTATCTAACCTATTTCCCACAGGGAAGTAAATACATATTTTATATAATTTTAACTTTACGTAAAAATAACTTTTATAAGTATGTAACGAATTAAAATTACTAACGAATTGTTCTGGTTTAAACCTCAGAGTGTAAAAATGCGTCTAAAGCAACGGACTGAATAGTTAAGGCGTCAAGTAGGCAAAACTTGGGCAGTTTCTATATTGCGTCACTTGAAATGAAGGCGTGGTCTAAAGTTGGGCTAGCTCTCGCTGCGTTGTCCGTCTCGCCTGGTTCGTAATGTTTGTAAGTTTATTTCAAACTTTTTCATTTTAAGAGATAACTAAAATGTTGTATTTTATTTGTAATGTAGTGTTTATATATTGTTAATAAATTAATAAAAAATACAGTACTATAAAGGGTAATTGTCTAAGTAAAGGAATGTGTGTGTTTTTTCTCATGTATTATCGGATAATGTAAACATTTATGAAATATTTATTTTTGTTGAATACCCTTTCGCTAAAGATAAACTCTAAATTAACCACTGAATAGTACTCTTTCTACTACTTTTCCAACATTATTCACACAAATCTAGACCTTAACGTCAATTTCGTACTAAGAATGTGAAATGTTCTTCTGTATATGTATGTATGTTCCTGTATGTATGTTTTATATATATACAGTTGATGCTTTTTCTAATTCACGATACATCTTCCTGTCAATACCATGAAAAGTAATATATATCGGGACGAGTGTAGTTGATTTGATGAAATGTATCTTTGTTAATGAATAGTAACATTTAGTTTTTTAAAGTAATATATCTTAATCAATAATGTTAGCTATGACAAATATAGAACGAACACAAAATTAGGTAAAACCTTACTCAGGGTCGAATTAGGATTTCCAGAATTAAAAAGTGGATTTATTACCACTTAACCACCCAAATACGTAAATTGGTATTGTCGTTAGACGTCGGAATCAGGATGATGTTTTCAGAATCTTAATTATTTTATTCGCGTGATTTTTATGAGTCTCTATAACTATATTGTTCTGCTCAAATAACAGATCTCTGGATAGAGAAACGATTACAGTGATCTGGTACAGATCAAGGATAGTACTGATAAAAACTGATTGGCAACCCTGGAATCCGAACCATAATCCACTGGTTCGGATCAGGCCAGGTACAAAGTCAGTTAATAAGCTTCTCACTCGCCTAATTTGTAATCAGACTAATTTATACATTATTTAGACAGGAAATATTATGACGCCATCGAACGCCACAAATTGTAGAGACAAAATCAAATTTTTAACTTTTTCAAATCATAACGGAAAATATATAAAACCTTATCCTTGAATGCCATGCCAAGTGTATGCTCAACTTCTAATTCAACTTAAATTTAGAAAAAAAAGGTTTCCGATTTTTTTATTCAACTAAATGGGGCTTTATTATTCTAAAACAACTATTTAAAATGAATTTTCGTGGATGTTTGATACTTTTTTAGGCTTACTAAACGTTTATTCATTATTTTACTCTCGTTTTTAAAGTGTATTCCAGCAAGGTAAGGGCCAAGAAAATACATGCTGTATGAGACACTTTGTTTCCGTTTATCTAATAACACCGTGTATTGTTAATAGAGATTTTCTCTAATGTAAACAGTTGATTTGTGAATGAATAGATCTTTACTAATAATGAACACAAGGAAAAGCAAGAGGTAACTTTCAATGTTACTGCATTTTTTGAGTTTTAAGCGTTAAAAATCAAAAGATGGATTATTTCAGTGCCTTTAAAGAAATTTCCTTGTAACCATATGACGTCACTCCCGTGAGACGGAGAATTGCTAACACCATGCTCACTTAGACATATCTATGTCGAAATAAAATAAATATAAAAAATAATATCGTCTCCCGGTGTGCCTCCCTCACACACGGTGCGTTATCAGTGTTATCACCAGTCTGTTATCAGTGGCGGCGGCGGCGGCGGCGCGGGAGGCGTGATGTAGCCGCGCGCGCCACAGACCCAGGGGCGGGGCGACGCTGGCCACTCCCCCCGCTTTTTACACATTTGTTTTCGCCTAATTGGTTAACACTCGTCGTGTTTTACGGCATTTCTTGTATTTTTACGTGTGCCGATAGATTTGCCCGCTTCCATTAAACAATACCCTTTTGATTCCTCATACTTGAGCCGCTCGCTCGCTGAGTAACCGGGCGGCAACACGGTAACACGGTGTGTGGATCTGTTGAATACCTGGAGATGCGATGCGTCGGTTAACGAGCTATTGAAAGTATTCGAATGTTTATCAGAGGTTTTGCGTTAATTACCTCGTTGAGATCGGTTTCATCCGGTTGAAAAGATCGCATGCAAAAAACATGTAACTTAATTATAAAATGTTACAATCGTATTGGATCGATAATTCACGCATTATTTGCCACTATTTTAGAGTAACTCTGTAATTTTATTTGTAACTTGCAATAAACAGTTCTAAAATCCAAAACTAAAATATGAGCTTGCTCATACAACTTGAAAGAATTTCATTACATTTGCTACTCTTTGAATAAGTAGTTTCGAAAATTTTGGGTAGCATTTCAAGAAAGCATTGAGTCATCTTTTTAATTAAACCTATTAGTAAATATATTTCATTTCATTGAAAACACTTCATCAATGGTATACAGGATGTGGAAGAAGAGTTTATGTACGCTATCCTAAACTAATTGTAATAAAATATTGGATCATGGTAAAACTATTTTTGAGTTTAAAATACTTTTCAACAATATAATGGAATGGTCTATGCCTAGGGGGATTTAAAGGGTAATAGTAGGTAGTAGGAGGGTTCTTGGAAAGTTATGAGAAATGAAATCAAATCTAAATATGTAGATTTCTGTGTAAACAATTTTTGTATTTACTTCCCTGTAGGAAAGAGGTTAAATGATAGAAATGTCTAAAGAGAATGTTTTCAGTTCATCTAAACAGCTGTTCTTATGTTTCAAACTTTCATCATACAAATTGCTAACACCGCTCCCCCACATTTAGCTTATTAGGAATCAAAATATACATTGAACTTAATGGATATTGAAAAACTAACAGCTGTTATTATTGAAAAAAATATTTATTGTAAATTAGTCAATTGAGGATGATATACAATGTGTTTTTGTATAATTATCGATTGTTACCGTCAGCTCAGGGGTTACACGCTGACCTAGTAAAGCAAACCCGCATGATAAAGGCCTAGTGGCCGGCGTCTCCTATCAGATCATGAGCGGTTTCCTCAGACAATTCTGAAACGGAAATCTACTTAGGTATCTTAAGCCAAGTCAAGTATAAATAAGAACTGAGTGTTAAGATGATTGTGGCGCGATCTTGTAGTCTTGTTACTGACCAAGGCTGACATGTTCCTTAGACAGGACTGTTAAGCCCAACAGCCAATGGCAAATTAAAAGGTTTCGAAATTTTAATTTTTGTTCATATTTTTTACTTATGTTAAGAATAACAACGTAAAATATTTATACCATTGGATATTCTGCAAAGTGACGAGATGTGTATCAGGTATATCAGCTACAAGGGATCTTCTTGCAAAAAAGGTAGACTAATTAAGTTTTAAAAATATTATATTATATTGCAGAAATGTGGGGAACGTTAAACAACTGTTTATACGTGGCACATTAAAACTCCTGTAAAAGTATTTCCTATCGCATACTGTCTAGTTTCATGGCTATAGTTATATCTTTCGTCAGAGGATTTCGGACAGTCATTAAAAGTTGCGGCTCCGTAAGTTGAGGACAAGTTCCCACATCTGCGGCACACTTGTGATTTGTTGAGTTAATGTTCGGAGTTGCAGAAGCTTGTGATACATACTTGGCTTTTATGCAAAGATTACCCCGTCAAACTCGCAAGCCGTTCATTAGCTTAATAACACGACCTAAGAGTATCGCCGCTTTAAAATAAAGACCAAAACTTAGTTTGAAAATATAATTAGAGCTTTAGCATTATGTTGCTTGGCTTATTTTTATATTTAAAACTCCAGAATGTATGGAACAAACCCCATACTAAGACATTAAGAGCACACCCATGCTACCAGAGTGGTCAGTTCCATTTATCAACAGGCGTGTTTTGTGATTTTAATATTTAAATTAGTTTTTGTAATGTGAATTTTCATTTGCAAATTATTTAGCATTTGAGCTGTCTGACAGAGATTACGTTCATAATACAGTCTTACATTATTTCCAGTAAAAACCTGGATTTCAAGAGCGTTTTAACTTAATTTCGTCTGTGACGCTCAAAACGAATATTTATTCGTATTCTCTTCAAAAAATACCCATTATGTACTTTTTGCATATGTCTTAGCTCTAGGGGGGCATTGTCAATAATTTGCGGGACCGTAATTTGAAACAGTGACGTCATGTGATTAGCGAGGTCATATGGTTATAAGGACAGCTGTTTGGATGGATTTAAATGATTCCCTTTAGATACATCTATGATCTACCTAACTAACCTATCCACGCCACAATAACGAGCTCTTAAAACCCCAGTTACGTGTGATATTAAATACATGCTTTCTGATTCATACTATATATATACTATATATATAATCAATGCAGCACATAACGGAAAAATAATTATGTTTTTAAAACTTCATCTGAATAATTAACATTAGTTCTTCGTTATTTTTGATAAAAAGGATGGAATATGTGGAAAGAGTGTTTTACGTCAACGGCAGATGACCTTGTTTTAACTAAATATTTTTTTGTAAATAACTTTCACTTGAAGGAAATACACTTGTTAATAGACTCTTATATTCGTTAAATAAATCTAATCACATATTTATCTCAGTGTTCTCAAAATTACAAGGTTACGTAGCCAAAAATGTGTCATTTGATTTTACCTGAAGTGAAACAAATTCCAAAACGTAGATACTTTTTTGACAAACAAAATCTGCAATTAATCAACAGTTTCATTTTACCCATCGAATGAATCGATTTGAATTCAGATTTCCTCTAAAGGAATCACTTGCAATACAGATTGCAGGTAAGGGTTCTTGTGTAACATAATTAACACTACGCCGCTATGTATCAAGCTTCAACAATGGGGAAAGAGAGAGAGAACTGTGTATATTCTCTCTCTCTCTCTCTCTCTCTCACAATACACCCATACCAACACAAGTGTGAATGGTTTGCATTCGTTCTGTCTCTTAAATTATTTATAAAAAAACACTCCTTTGTTTGGGATGCATTGTTATAGTGGTGAATTCATGTCATTTAAACTTTTATTGCAGACATTTTTCATTGCGACTGTACTTATAACCTTATGATGTCACTAAGAATATGACGTCACCGTTACAATTAATTTTGGCAACTTTGGTCTGTGGAATTGCCAATAACCCTCCCCCCAGAGCTAAGACATATCTATGTCAGAACAACGCTGTCATTTTGATATGTTTCAATGTTGACACTACTACTGTGATATTAATTCATCGGGGAATATCAGTGTTTTGACATGTATGTGTCTTAGCTCTAGGGGGTGTTAGCAATTTGTAAGATGAAAATTTGAAACATAAGTTATTCCCTTAAGACATATCTATGATCCAACCTATTGCTTTCAGGTAAGTTAATCCAAACGTTTTGCTGAAGTTGTCTGAACTTATAAGTTTTAATTAGTTGGGATTATGTATTATTTTTAGGCCATTGCTGTTCTGATGTTTTGATTTTACAAGTTGGATTTAACTTATTAGGTTATAAGGTTGTTTTTGTTTTTATTTAAGTACTGTTGGATTGGGTTTGGTTATTGTTTCTATAGACCTACTATACTTAGCACTATATCCATTTGAATATGTTTAGTGTATTATAGTTTAATTTTAATATCCGAATCCATTCTTTTTACGGTTGATCAAAATATGTTTATGAACTATTTATTTGACAAACGTTATCAAATTTGAAAATTATCTAGTATGGCACTATTCGATTTAACAGTTTTTTTTATAATATTTATGTTTGACCAAACTTTCTCTTTTTTTATTGAACTAAACAAATTGTAAAAGACTTTTTCTTATTTCCCATATTCGTTTGTATTTAACGCCCTATTCATGTTTATGTGTCTCACCTTTATATTTCAATACCCAGTATAAATTTGATAAACATATTTCCTGCATAAAATATGTTAAAAATATAGTAGTCTCCTCAACATCTCGTATCGATACCTTGTATCCTCAGTCTTTCTCCATATTATATGAAGGAGGCTAGCGGCTAGGCTGTAATTTGGCCAATCAATAAATGCATAAATAAACGGTAATAGGCAGCCACATGTCATGCTATCATGTAGCCGGTCTGTTCTCACGAACACGTTAATAAACCAAGGCCCTTGCTGGATTACAGGGTTCGTTCATAAGTTGTAATCAATGGTACACAGACACTATTTGCGTTGGAAAAATATATGAAGAAGTGAAAAGGGAGTGGTAAATATTAATGACTTTTCAGTCGTTGTTTTTCTTGCCTCGCCGTTTACCTGGTAGCCAGTCTTTATTGTGTTTGCTTCATTCAGAAGTAGACAGAAACTATTGCGAACGAATTCTGTACTTTTAATTTGTATTTCGTATTTTATACCCCAACGCAATCTAGGAGTATTTTAAGGTTAATATGAGTGTTATGGACTTTATTGCATTCAGCCTTGTTAGTGGCATAGACAAGCTGAATAATGTTTCAGAAATATCAATTCAGAAGCAAATGAAGTCTTCACACATTTAATTGTCACCTTGGTCAGACTAAACCTATATAAGGTGTTTAATTTAATAAAAAGAAGGTTTTACTAGTCTTCAAGGTCAATTAATCAATTGTCAATTTTACGAGACATGCTAGGAACAATATGTGCATCATAAAAATTTTAAACCTATGCAACGCACCGCAAAATGCAATTTAAAACTATTGTACAGATGAAGAAACATGAGTTTAAAAATTATAATTAATATATTTACAGAATTATATAAATATAGTTACGCTATAATGTATTCTATATTATTTATTATTTACAAAACATATTTGAGGATAAAAATGCACTGAACACTTTTAATACTCCTTTTCGCAAACATTAACTAACAAAGCAAACATTAAATTTGGGCGAATTTTTCCGACGTAACAAACGTAAATAAAACACGACGCTTGTATCTTACTAACCCTTAAACCCCAAAGGTAATGCGGAAGGGAGGTAAGACGGTTGCGATGAGCTGATAGAGGGTGAGGGGGAGTTGGGGCCATAAGGTGACCACTGCTAAGTAATATGGCATGTATAAGGTATGTAGTATGGAAGGTGAAGGTGCTTAAGTGATATGAATTGCTAGCCCTCAGCCTCTATACAGTACCTAAGTGAGTCCAACTAAAAGCCTCATTGGAAATTATTTTGATTAATGTTTTATGGTTTAATGCAAACAGTAACTTTATAGAGTTTATGGATCGTTAAATTTTTACTTTACCAGTTATTAAATCTTGGTTAAATTATAATATTGTGCTTTGGACCAAATCTATCAAGTATTTCTATAGATTTACAACGTACGAAAAGTCGTCACTAGTTTAAATCCAAGGCATCGCAGTATGGACCACTTCTCAAAAACATTGTGTGTGGATGAATAATGTACTTCAGTCTGTCTGCCATGCTGGACAGTTGCTAAAAACACATCATCTATGTTGGAGGAAGATATTTCTAATGATTAATTAGAACTAAACCCGATAGTTTATGATTTTGCACCCATATTGATCTCGTGAAAGAAGGCATACTCAGTCCTCACAATGACCATGGATCGCCAAACGTAACTGCAGTTTTGAGAGGTAAAAGTTGTATGGTACAAACGAGCGCCTCAAGCGGTAGGCCCACTCTCATTTAAAAAAAACATTGAAGTACTCATAGTATTGTATGTAAAAACTTATCAGATTTTGGACCAAAAATTTATTTAATCCCTATGGGAAATGGCTATGGATAAAAGGAATGTTTTCAGTTCCTCTAACGGCTTTCGTGATTACCATATGACACTTCCGTTTCAAATTTTGGTCTGACGAATTGCCAACTCCCCCCCCCAGGGCTATGACATATCCATGTCAACATTTTGTTTATATTTAGGGTTTTACATTTACGTTCAAAAATCCGCGAAAAAAATCTAAAATTTGGATACATTCTGGCCCAGCGCCCTCAAACAAAGACGGCCGCGGCGTGCCAGTGCCAGTGGTTGACCTTTTAAATGCATGTTTACGAATTTTTCGCGCCCCAGGAGAGCGATTGTCGCCCGGAAGTGCGGGGGCGGGAAAAACAGAGAGAAGAAGAAGAAGGCTGGTGCCTAAATATAGCGGACAATTAGCGCTATTGGACGTAGCGAATGGGTGATGTGTTTGGAACGGGCACAAGGACTTCGCTCTGCCGACGTCGGGGCCAGAGCAAGGGACACGGGAGAGATCCTAGATTATAGCCTGCCGACTCGTGTAGAGTAGACTGTTGAAGGAAACGTACAAAATTATCATTCATTTCATACTCTTTAGTGCAGGGGCGGCTCGGAGGGGGGCACAACGGGGTGACGTTTGGGATACTCATCCCTTCTGACCTAAAAATTATTTACACACAGGTACTGTATTACATCTATAACTAATGCATCGTCAAAGAGAAGACAAGAATAGTGTTACTTCAATTTACAAAACATAGAAACTCACTTCAGATATGAGTTTGTGAGATGTTACCAAACACTCACTTAGAAGGCACTGCCAACTTCAATACTTGATTTTTCATCAGTTTACAAGATTATAAAACCAATATACATTTTATGTTATTTATAGTTCATGGAACAATTCTGAATCTATCTAAGGAGAATATTTAAACTGTTATAGGCTTAATTGACACGACGACTTTTGTAATTGTTTTTAAACTTCTAAAAATTTAAATTTTTGAAATAATACAATTAAAAATGATCACTAGAATCTCGGGAGTTTTCCTTGAACCCATCAATGCTTTTAAGTTACTTCAAATGTTTTATAGGCAATGTCTTAATCGAGTAACCTGTGTGAATCAAATCGACTTAGAGATTTGGTTTCAAGGGCAGTCCTATCCGAATATAAACTCAATGTAAACTTAATCATTATATCTCACAAACTATAAGGGATAACTACGTTGTTATTTTATTTTAAATAATGACTCATTGGTTATTTCTATGGGATTGTTACAAAATTCTAACAATAAATTATTTATATATTTTCATATTTAACAAATTAGAATTTTTTCTCAACCTGGTATGTTATTTTGGTAAATCCTTCCGTACCTAAATAGAAAGCATTGTCAAATTTAATACACCGAAAGGATAGCCATGTCTGTAATAGATTTGTCAAAAAAATTTTAATTAAAATAAGTAGACAAAAATATTTTTCCAAGAGCTATTAATATTTTTAACTATTAGTATTATACATTGTTGTATAGAGAATTTTTTAGAAAATGATAATCAATACAAACAAACAAAATTAAATTGGGGCGGACTAACCTTTAAATTACCTTTCACTTTTCTTTTTTCTACATATTTATTTTTGTGCAATCCTTCATTAGATGTAATTGTGGTTTTTCAACATAATAATTCTATCAATCCGTCAGTAGCATCCGTATTTTTATTTTCCGTATACACATTTTTCTATAGCTACAATAATTTATTTAAAGAATGGCACAAAACGAACACATGAACTTTATAGTTTTGGCACAGCTAGAACTCGAGTAAGTATAAAATATTCCTTCCATAATTTATATCTACTGTAGCTGAAAGTAAAAAACAATAAAGGTATAACAAAGCACCTGCGACTGCAGGAGTGATGGTAACAACTCCGTCATACATTTAATGCGCGCATGGGAGCTTTATTATAATGAAGTGAAACTTGGCGCGTCTCCGTCCCAATGGGGCACTTCTTTCACTTTATCACCCTCTTTCTCTCGGTACGTCCTCCTCTCTCGCCAGGATGATCAATCCGCTGAAACCTCAGTGATGCAGACCCAGGGATTACCCTTGGAGTGATTGCAGGAAGCCCAACCAAGCGAACTAGAAAGGAAGAGAGGTACGAACAAAACCTCCCGCCAAACATATGGTAGTAAGTAAGACCAGTAACGTATTTAAGGTTTATTTACATAAATAACTGAAAAATACCATAATATTTGATAGCGGTTGACATTTCTGGGGACTAAAGTGTTTATATGAACATTCTTGAACCAGTTATGACGTCGTCGGTTTTATTTACATGACCCTTATCACTCTTTCTTTATATTTACCTTTGGCCTAACTACAAAAGGATTCAGTTATCCCTCTACTCTCTTCAAAATTAATATTTGAAATACATCTCGTCTTAAGTACTCATCGATTTTTACTTATCTGACCTTTTTCAAAAGTATTCATTCTTAGCGTGGCTTTTACTAGGTGATCAAACCATACGTTAAACACTAAATTTACATTCATCACATTGAAAAAAATTTAAACCTTTTTTATTCAGTTCTACTCTTAAATTTCTCTGTTGCTACCGTATAGCGTAAACAATGAAAATGTTATACAAAATTAGGAAGAGTTTTGGCAAATTTTAATTGATATTAATAGTAGAATTACCCATAAAGTTCAAAATTTATGCACAAATGTTTATGTAAGTTGCGCCCTGACATAATTTGTAGCCATTTACTCGTTTTTACACTCACAAACTATTTTTTTTTTATTTAAATAAAGTGGAGATTCGATTATTCGAACGTAAATCAACCAAATCGTTGAACTTTAAGCGTAAAAAATTATAATTTACTTTTACTGTATTGCCCTTTTTTACAAATCACATTTACGATTTGACCGCTCCACCATCTTAATGTTCTAGGAATATTTTATTAAGGTTTTTAATAGTAAACGACTCTTTGAATTTCACTATCCGAACAGTTTAATATCCGTACAATTTTATAATCCGAGCAATTTGATTATCCGAACCTACCCCGGTCCCAATTAGTTTGGATAATCCACTCTGATCTATAAAAATTTAGTCAAATAGTCCTACTGTTATTCTCCAGCTCGAGCCTTGGTCTTCCAGTGGTCACCCCGCCTCCGCCTCGACCTGCAGCTCCGCATCACCCTCGCCTCCGCCCTAGAACCCAGGACAAGGCCCCCGGCACGGAAACATCGCCCCATTAGGCCCAATGTCTCTCCGACTAGCGGCGCGCGAATGCCACTTCGACATTGATTCGCCGCTAATTGTTTTCTTTTCTCCGTTCCACTGTTGCACTGTTGCACTGTTTCTCTGTTCCCTGTTCCTCTGTTCCTCCGCACCACGTTGTCACGCTCTACTTGGTCCACGGTGACCCGATAACGGATGTGGAACGACGTGATTAATAGCAACTGCGACATATTGAAATCTGCGGACGTTTTATATTTTGCAAAACTCCTTTAGAGTAGAATTAATTGAAATTAGCATTTCTCTCGTTATTATCCTTAAACTACTGAATAACCTTTATCATATAAATTAAATGTTGTATACATTGTGGCCTAGCATACAAGCTGCCAAAATGGTCATTTACTGGGGAAGCCAACTATTGTCACTGACCGGCTTTTGAATATATTATTCAAATACTATAGTATATTATATATACATTAGTATATATTCATATTCACCCTGGTGGGTATCTTAGGTTGAATATATGTGTAGGTCTAATGGACTTGATGTCATTTAGTTTTATTAAGCCCACTTTACCGAACACTTTATCGTACAGAACAGAACAAAACGTTTCGACCTGTGTTCTGTTCTATTCTGTCTTGTTCGATTGCGTATGATTATTTTTCCTCGTATTTAACAAAACAGAATATAAATCTGAGCAGTTATTGCACACCTCTTGTAGTGAACTAAAATCTTGCAAATATTGTCCAGTTCGTTTCTGATCACGCCAGATCTTGCCGATAACATTAATATTATGGTTTTCTTTTAAAGAGGTATTATACATTGCCGGGATGTTTTGTACTAATGTCAAACATATATTTACACCTTCAAAAGATGTAGGGTCGTCCTGAATCTCAAGATGACGAAATTGAAGCACAAGAAACAATACAACTCTATATGTTCAATATGTTCAAAAATTTAACTTGATATAAAAACAAAATTTCAGGAATATTTTGTTTGTTTGTTTTGTTTTTATATCAAGTTAGATTTTTGAACATATTGAACATATTGAAAAGGTCATGCCCTTGAGCCACATCTCACCAATGTACTTCCAAAGTTTTACATCGATACTTTGATAATTAACGCCAATACAGACGCCAAAGTGAAGGTATGTCCCGCCAGAATTTAACATTGCTCTTACGGGACTAAAATCCAAGACGGCTACCACTGATGCAGACTCTTAAGACGAAACTTTAGGAGACAGCACCAGTCATGATAAAACCGTTTGATCGTGTTTTTGGCCATGTCCTGTCTTGGCCAGTGACAATAGTTGGCTTCCTCAGTAAATAAACAATGTTATTCATTCCCACGGATCTGTACTTAATTTGTGTGCTGGACTCTAACCACTACTCCCTGTTGCAGGCGCTCCGGCTGCCACCCCCAGGCTGTGATACCCCCGCCCCGAGCCTGCCGCCTTCACCCGCTCTCTCCCCCGGTGGATCTGTTCCTCAGGTATGCCTAGGGTCTAAGCTCGTTTTAGCTTTTGACACCTAGTATCAAATATTATAAGATTTGCTTGCTTCAGGTTTACCTACCTCACTTCCGCAGCTCTAGAGACCTATGTGACCAAAGCCTTCTGCAATAATTCAGATCAATACCCCACTGCCCCGATCTATCACCGTCTCTCCAATTGTAAACCATCTTAATGTGATATCTTTATCCTTGACACCTAGTATCAAATATTATAAGATTTGCTTGCTTCAGGTTTACCTACCTCACTTCCGCAGCTCTAGAGCACCTATGTGACCAAAGCCTTCTGCAATAATTCAGATCAATACCCCACTGCCCCGATCTATCACCGTCTCTCCAATTGTAAACCATCTTAATTTGATATCTTTATCCTTGACACCTAGTATCAAATATTATAAGATTTGCTTGCTTCAGGTTTACCTACCTCACTTCCGCAGCTCTAGAGACCTATGTCACCAAAGCCTTCTGCAATAATTCAGATCAATACCCCACTGCCCCGATCTATCACCGTCTCTCCAATTGCAAAGCATCCAAGCCTCCAGTTATCTTCTACCTATGGATACATTTTCTTCTGACCCTTCTATGACAGTATTAGTCCACCTTACGTGAGGTATTCTCCCAACACTTTATTCCCTCGATTAAACGCACAATAGTTCTAGCGGAATTAGGTCTACTACCACCAAAGTCCTCAATCGTCTCCATATTTACTCTTCCTTCACTGTTCAATCTTCTATTATTCTTTCGAAAGCTCTCGATGTTTTTTATACTCAATCAATTGGTATTTTTCCTAAACGATAGTCCAACAGCCAATGACATCTAAGGAACCTGCAATTTTGCCTACGAATCATGGGTGGACTAATTATGACGATTGTGTTTGCTGATGAACGTAGTATTCGATAGTGCGCACGTTAATCTACATAAGGGAATATCACATCTCCTGAACATCTCTTATAGCTCATAATTCGTAATACACTGACACTTCACCATAATCGTTGATAATAGAGGTACTGGATGTTATGATGTTATGTCTTACGCAAGTGACGATGAAAAGTAATCGTTTGAAATACTTATAGCGTTAATACTTATAATTGTATAGCCCGGTTGCAACACAATAGTGACAAACATCAAAAAATCATCGATAAAGTGAGAAGTTCAAAGGGATTAAGCTGCAAACACGAATAAAGTGAAAGACTCGATTGGTCAGCTGATCGTCGTATAGAGTTTTGAATCAGCTGTTCCAGACCCCGACTGCTAGCTGATTCCGCATTGTCGTGTAAAGCACACTCAGAGAAACACACATAAAGACAAGTGGCTCAGTAATGACAAGCCTGCTTTGTCTACACTCAAAGTATGAAAGCTCCACATCTCCCCCTCCCTCCTCCACCCCGATGCACAGAGAAAGAATAATCCCTCCGTGAGTCATGTCCTGTACGACACAAATGTCACCATCCAGTTTTATTTTTAGTTTCCTAATTAAAGAGAGATGATTTGGTAAAAGCTATTACGTAGTATTACTAACTCAAATGCCTGTAAGTTTCACCTCTTTGAGTGGTTGATTGATCAATAAGTATAGTTATTTACATTTTTATTAAAAACATTTTCCATCACGATTTTAAGTAAAACAGAGTTATACGACGTTTCGAAATCTGTAATTTGATCATCCTCAGGTTAGCTAGAAGCTAAAAAATTGCACGATTAGAACATCATCCGGACTAAAGCAGAGAAAAGGATTAAAGCAGTCTAAAAAATACAAACAATGTCACAAAAACACGTCCACTTGTCACAAAAACTCAAGAAACCCCTGTACAAAGTATTTTCAAAAAAAGAATATGTATAGCATTCGCTTCATAATCTGAATATTTCCTATTCAATCTTGAGCAAAACCTTGAAACAGTCTTGTATAATTTGATATTGAACACACCTGCATGATTAACATAGATGGATATTTATGTATAAACTCTTAAGGGGTGTTAGCAATTTGCGTCACGCGAAAATTGTAACGGAAGTAACAGAGGTTTTAGGTTAGTATTTTCAAATCAACCTCCCCCAATCCCTTTGGCATACATACAATTAAAGACGATATTGAAATAGGCCAGAGGCCACTTATGATCTGACTGAATTCGCCCGTCACAGGATACGAACAAGCAAGTTGAGTGACAAGACCAATACGTACATAACTTTTCAAAATGAACGCTTAGTTTTATACCTCAAAAGTACAAGTGCGTGTTAAGTGTTTTAGTTTTATTATCATTACATTTCTCAAATAGCGACTTACCAAGGTAAGATTGTTAAGGCGGGATCTTGGAGTCTTGTTACTGAATAAGGGTAACATGTTCCTTAAACAGGACTTGGCATCTAAGACACCTACAGTTTAATGCGGGATCCTAACCAAACTTTTGCCTCTGAATTACGAACCGGTCTAATTATGAGGATGGTCTTCATTTTCTTTTGATTTTCACATGCTGTTTAGCTATTACATTAGATGTCTAGTAGTAAACGAGGGTAGGTGGAAATCACTTCCGGTGATGACGTCACCCTGCACTCCTGAGGCCATCAAGGCGACGTGATTCGATTGACGATCAGGCGACGTAAAATATCGCAATAAAACCGAATGAAATCGCCGAGTCCAGTAATTATTAAACTTATTACTGAGGGGGTTTTGATCTCCTTTAATATTTCACTTCTACACTATCATTCGGCTAGTGACGTAATAGTTTGGTCATAAGAACTGTTTAGATGAACTGAAAACAGTACCTTTAGACATATCCATTATTTAATTTCCCACAGCGAACTAAATACAACATTTTTGCAGTAAGACCTACCTTTAAAATGATGAGAATTGCTTGAATTATTTCTAAAATGCACCAGTGTTCGTAAACATTAGACTAGCTGGGTGTTCTTTGGTCAATTTACAGACAAATAAAAGTTTGGGACCCATTTTTTATGGGGACTCCAATACTTAAGTTTACTTCCAGCTTAATTCATCATTTTGATGAAAATGGTAAAAATAGTGAACATCACATTATTCAATAAGTTTTAAGTTACGATATAGTACCAAAACCAATTAGATACTCATTATTTTTCGTTATTCAATGTAATGGAATACAGTTAGTAACAAAATAATCTTAATTCCTCTTGAGGAAAAACACATAAACACCACTTGTTTCAGTTATTGTAACAAAGTTTTCTTCTCGAACTCGGCGTGGCATTTATCACAACATGGAAAACGGGAAATGGAAACCATTTGAACTGAGCAAAACAAACTCTGGTTCCAAGTTAAGAAAATTATAATCGTCATGGAAATCACGTGTACACACCTCGACATGCAGGATCCTCAACAATATAAACAATCAATAAGAACAGCTGTTTGCCGAGTGACGTAAGCGCCAGTACAACAATGTACTGGCGTGGTCGAGGCGGAGGGGGGTTGCATGAGCACACAGCTAGTAATTGCTCTAGCCCGTATTGATTTTATAATTATTGAAGTAACTTTATTCTAGAGGCAAGACATGCAAAACCTCAGACTGGTTAATTCTTCGGACTCACGCAGCTCCGGTCTACTACATGTGGGCTGTACACTGTACACCGTAGCATACTCTGCACAGCTCTGTTCTGATTCATAACAAACTTGTAACATGTGGGCTGTACACTGTACACCGTAGCATACTCTGCACAGCTCTGTTCTGATTCATAACAAACTTGTAACATGTGGGCTGTACACTGTACACCGTAGCATACTCTGCACAGTTCATACTCTGTTCTGATTCATAACAAACTTGTAACTTAAAGGTTAAACATACTCAAATGGTTTACCAAACTTTTTAATCGCAATAAGTACGTGTTTTGTAATCTACTTTTAACTTAGATGCAATAATAAAATCTTTCAAAATTACATTTTTAAGACTCAATAAGCTGTACCACAACCATTAAACATAATATTTATGCAATAGGCATTGCTATACTGATATAAACAATAGCTTTAAAAACAAATAATATGATTTCATAAAAATATTATAAAATACAAGACACGTCTTACCTAAAATTTCCCTAATTAAAATAAATACACAACACGTTACGGTTGACATATTCATTCACTCAATATAAAATGCTTTTATTTTTAAAATATCTTCGATTATTTTTCTAAAACGCTTCAAGGACATTCCACGAGGCTCACAAAGATATAATAGTAAACTACGCAAACGAATAATTACTACTGTTTAATTTAAACAATTCGAGCATTTTATACAAAATTCTTAAAAGATTTAAAATTTATGTTTAGAATTATATATCTATTCATCTGCGTGAAACCCGAATGTTGCCGGTTCGATTTTGATGTTCCTATCAACATTTATGTTTAGACACCGGGTCCAGCTGCCTTCGTTCATTCGGCTATTATTAATAACCCTAGCAAATGAATCAGCTGGTGATTGTCAGTAACAAATATTCATGTTTTTGACCGATTACACCCACACTTCACTCATACTCACCTTAAAATATTATTTCATTCTCATACGTATTTTCAATATATTGGCAATTCTTTTTCAAATTTACCTTAAAAACACTCTTCCTATAAATAACTAAAATTACTTTACCTATATTCACCGTCAGTTAAAACCCCTTTCTAAACCCCTACCAGTTCCCTCCACAGAAAAATACGTGCGTGTCCTGAACGATAAAGCCATTACGGTTGGATCAGATAGCCAGCCGGTAAAACCTCACAATCAGCTGTAAACAGATAAATATCCGGAAAAGAAGAATCTGCGGTGAAAATAATCAGCTGGGTCTTGCCGCCCCGTAACATCTGAATGTTTACTAGCGCTGCGACGGCGAGGCACGGAGACACGGAACGACTACCTTTACCATCACGAACGCGCTAGGTCTGATATAGTTGCAGCTGAACCGGAAGTATATCAGACAGTTTGTAGCTTAGCGCATCCTCACTAGTCAGGCGTGACAGCTGTGAGAAATTCGGAACTTAAAATAAATCTCCTAAATGTTATAGACAAGGCGAGCGTGGATTTCGTGACAAAAGGTGGCACGCTTCCTTCTACCTAACCAGCATTCCATTTACTATCACGTTCAGTTATTAAATCTGCATTAATAATACATTTCCACAGGATTGGCAATTTCTGAATAAAAATAACTAAAAGTGGCGTAGTGGTACTGGCGTACCAGGACTAAAAGAGATGCGGTACACCTTATCGCTCCTCATACAGTGTTCCAACCACGGAAAACATGTTTCAAGGAGACCTTTGATGAAAAGCCAATACAACAGTGAATATCCTCCTATCCAGGAACATATTTTTAGAAATCAGAAATATTTGTAAGGTGATTGTGGCGTGATCTTGTACTCTTGTCATCTACTACGGCTGACATATTTCGTAGAAAATACCGTTAAATAATATCTCAACAGACGATGACATCCAAGGGACCTACAGTTAAACGTATGATCCGAACCACTTTTGTCTTAAACTACGAACTAGTCTAACTTTGAGGATGATCTTTGTAGATTGACGTAGTATTCAATAATATTGCGGTCATTAATCCACACAAGGGAATATCACATTAATCCACCATCACTCATAACTATCCGCAGATTGTGACCTCCAAGTAGCTGGATTACAGGACACGCCACCGTCACTGTCAACACTAAATTAACAACAAAAATAAAAAGGTCCATTCCGCCGAATTATTCCACTAATTAACATAACTCACAAGGGTGTAACTTTCCAATTACCGCACGTATGTTTCGAATCGACACAAAAGGCTGCGTGTGGCGGGCGACGGGTGACGACGGAGCATAGAGTACGAACCGTCGCGCCGCCATAGAGTACGACCGTCGCGCCGCCATAGAGTACACATCTTTGTTCGCGCCAATTAGAGCGTTAGCACCACACCGCTCTGTTCTACGGCTCTGTTAGAACCACTGTGTTTTTAATTGAAATTTCGAGTTGCAGCGGAGCAGGCGGTGCGTGTGATTCGCCGAATTTCGCATTGAGCCCGTCGCAATTACGTCAAGTGCTCCGCGACTCGACACCTTTTTCGTCCCGCCAACCATGAACCAACCTCGAATTACGAATTTTCAAACGAGTCCCGCTGATTATTTCTACGCTTTTCGTTAGTTTTGAGATTTTCCAGGTCGTTAATGTTTGGCGTTTCTGACTTCCAAGTTGCAACTTGCTGACCGCTCTGGCACTGATTTTCGTAGTAATTTTGTCTCAATTTTTCCAATTATTTTCGTTAATCATTGTAGTGCTCGTTTGTGCTCAAACGAAACAAGTTTCATCCTGAATTAGTTATGAAAAGTGTGAATTCTACAGTTAAAAGCGCTAGACTAGGGAACGTTTTCAGGTTTTTAATTCACTCTCGAATACCCTCAAACTTTAATGACTTTGATTTTTAGCACGTTTTAAATATGGTTTTACCCGCCCGTAATATAATAGATACCCCGTTCAGTTCTGCTTCCCAAAAATAAGGGTGAAAAGACTTTATTTTCTTATTTCGTGTTAACGTAAACTTGGTCCTCCCAGACGTGTTGGCTCAAAACGTAAGCCGGTTTAATACGGTATGTTTTAATAAAATAATCAATAGAGGTCTAGTATTGTTTTTATATATCTATTGATTGAAATGGATGAGTAGTTTCACTCAAGTTTTTGATTGATACAGTGTATATCAGCATAAGCTCAGTATCGATTGTCATTCAAATCTCGTACAATGTACACTGCCGACACGATTGATACAATCAAAAACGGGATTTTAAACACTTCATACTGTTCTACATTACTTGCTAAACCACTTAGTGAAATTAAACGAATAGGTACCTCACTTGAACAAAAACCCTTTCAACAATGAATATGGAGCTTTTATTGAAATGAGAAAGCTGAAAGGTTTGGGCATGCATTATATTTTATAAATATTTCATATTTTAGGTTTTAAACCGAAAGAGCCCCATTTGGTCGTTGCCCCAGTTCCCAGTTCCTATACAATGTCTAGTGGCCAGGTAGGGTGGAGTACAGGCTGCGGGCTGTCCACCCACTTAACAATTCACGAACCCGACTCCACGTCTAACTACTTTGTTGCCATTTTGTTAACCCTTCTCTGGAAATGGAGCTTGGAGACTAAGACAAATGAGTTTTTGTTTCAAAATTTGTGGTCATTTTTTTATAATTTAATCAAACTCTATATATTACATAAGCATGCCTTTTATAAATTCAGTGTCACTGTTCAGTATAGTTCCAGCTGGTTTTCATTAAAAATTATGAAATTAAAAAAAACTATTTTTTTCTTATTTTTTAGCTTATAAGTATACTTATTCAACGTTGTACATTATGACCTTTACCTCAAATTTAATTGTCTTAAATACCTTTATTTTATCTGGTAACTGAGAACTTTCAATTTTTTTGTACAAATTTTAAAATAATTAAGGTGCTCTTAGTGAAATTTATAGGAAATTAATGAATTGAAAAAAGCAAAACAAGTTTAGGCCTACATAAAATCTGAACTTATCTATGATATTGAAGTTTCTTACAAATTTGACAACTTCTATTAATTTTAATACTTCAAAAATCCACATTTAGAACTAAGATACGCCGCATGAGTCCCAGTATTGGTTGGTTCATTCTGGTATGGATTGGTGTCTGCTTCTTGCAACTGGTACCTGGTGTATGACATCAGGTCCTGGGATCTGAACCAGAGTGGTTGCCTCTCCCTTCCCAGGTGACCCAGACTGTCCTCTTCTGCCTTAGTGATCTTAATGAATCCTTTCTTTCCGTATCAACTATGGTTGCAGTGCCAGGCCAGCTTTGCTGGAGCCTTCTATCACAATTTTCAAAATTATTACAATTATTATTACAAATTATTGCAATTATTAACCTTTCCTGCACCACAAGAGGTTGAACTTTTAATCCCTAAGCTTAGTGTTCGGGAACAGAAAATTTCCTTTCATTACCAGAAGGCAGCAAAATTTCTAAAAGGCAGTATAATGTGGGATCCAATCCTCCCACAGAAAAGAACTATTTGTATTTCAGTATTACAAAATATTAACAGATTTCTAACATTTAGGCTCATGAGATGGGGTCGCCACACTACAACCTCCGCTGGAACAACCACCAGAACCACTTACTGACGGCGTTTGACTCCCTGCTGCAGAGTGAGACGCTCGTAGATGTCACCCTCATCTGCGAGGAGTCCAGCTTTAAGGCCCACAAGGTCGTCCTCTCAGCCTGCAGGTACTGCAACTGAATAATTAAATATTATTTATTTCCTCCTAGTAATTAAAAAATTTAGAAAAAATATAAAATGTAGAGGAATACCTGGTCACATTGTCTAGTAACTGTGGCCAAGAATACTCTAAGATAACACTATCTTTACATAGTATGAATACAAGACCAGTCCAATATTTTCTGTCTCTGAAGCAGAACACAAAATAAAAGCTTTCTTAAACTCTCTTATATCAAAACATTCATCTATAACTAAATCCAAATTTTTCTAAGTAAAGCAACAACATACTTCCCAACATGTTCCTTAGACAGGGCTGTTAATGAATAGTCCAACAGGCTAAGGCATCTAAGGGACCCAATTTAATTTGGGATTCGAACCACAATTTTGCCTCTGAACTACAAACTGGTCTAACTATGAGGATGGTCTTTGGGATGAATACATCAATCACTGTTGATTATAGTGCACTACTATATTCAGTAGTGCAGACATTAATACACACCCGAGAATATCACATGCACCAATCATCACTTATAACTATCCACAATTAGTGACCTTCAATTAGCTGGATTACAGGACATGATATAGCCAACTATAGCCACAACTATATTCATGAGTTAAAAAATGAGAGTCCGCCATGCTTCTGGTATGATGCACTACGTGTTTAGAAGAGATGCGTGTTAGCCACCATAATTTGTTGTCAATGTGTTGAAGGAAAATTACAATATCTCAGCTATTTTTCAATGAATTAATAATTTAAACCACTCTCAACATATTATCTAATAACTATTCAATCTGTTGCAGTCCATATTTTGAGAGGATATTCTCAGAGACTCCTTGCAAGCATCCTGTGATAGTGCTGAAGGACCTGCGAGGCTGGGAGATCCAGGCGATCGTGGACTTTATGTACAGAGGTGAAATCAGCGTTGGTCAGGAACAACTCACCTCTCTCATTAAAGCTGCTGAGTCGTTACAGGTATGAGTCTCACAATGTGCAATGGAAAGTAACCAACAGGAAATTATAGTAGAAGTAGTCTTCAAAGTTGTATTAAATTGAAGAGAAAGAGAAAATAAATACTGTAGTGCTTTGAGAAAGTTGCTTTATAGAGATTGAAAGTTCAAAAAGAAATTTTTTATACTTCCTCAAGGTTTTAACTTGGAAAAAAATACAATTTTAAAATCTACAAAATGGATATGTTTGATGATTTCCTATTACTGTATTTCCAAGATTGTTTAAAAAGTTTGAATTAAATTTGAACTTTTAACAAATTTTATGTTTGTGTTCAAATAAATGTGGTGTTGTATTAATGTTTTGACTTGGATATGTCTAAGCTTTTGCTGGGTGATGCTGACGTTACATTATGAGAACAGCTTATTAGAGGAATTGAAATGACCCCTTCAGACATATCCATGATCTAAGCTATTTCTCACAGAGAAGTTGAGGCAGTTGAGGTTTTAAAAGATAAGTTATTGAGAGTACATAAGAAAAATCTCACCTCACAATTTTCAGGTCCGAGGCCTGGCACACACGGAGAGAATCCCGATGTGTGGACCTGAGAACAAGGAAAGGGACAAGGAGAAAGACAGAGACAGAGATCGAGACTCGGCAGGGCAAAGTGGAGGAAGTGGCGGCACGTTTTCCCCTGCGTCCCGTGTCAGCATGTTCCCCTCAGGGCCCCCGGCAGGGCTCAACTCCGTGTCCCCGCAATACAACGGACCTCTACGTTTGCCCCAGCTGCCTCATATGCCCCACATCTCCTTCACCGACCGACACTGTAACTCCCCCCTGCCTCGTAGGAAACAGGTCTGTATAGAGGATCTAATCTTAATGCTATGAGGTTCAGAAAGTAAGATCCGTTTTGACGTAGACACTAGTAGTTCGTGTGTATACCGCAATGAGTGTCTTTGTCGTGTACCGTCATACTTCAGGAATAACTGTGATCAATTTCAGCTCCGTAACTAACCTGTATAGTTCTGTGCTTTCAAAATGTTTAAGATTATCAACTCACCCGCCTCGTGTGAGGATCGATTAGTGATACAGGTTTTATCAGCAAGGAACCTAGCTGCTGTAGATATTCATTGATAGGTTTGGAAAGAGTATAAAGATACTGTTTAATATTGACAGCAAAGTGCTTATGTCGGTACAAGAATTCTAAGGTGACTGTTATAAAGCCCTCTTCAGTAGCCTTTCTTTGATTACAGACAATATGGTGGCTTCAGTTGTAGCAAGGGTTTGTGAGAGTAAATGCTTCCCAATAACTTATCTCTCGAATGAATTTGCTGGTATATCAAGATCAGTGCTTTACAAAATGTTTTTGAACACCTAATGTATTCACCTAACTGTGCTTCAGGTGGGCCCCGAAAGTCTCAGAAAAACAAAAGATTTGTTTGAGTGTGTGGCGGGAAAGTTGATAATCTTCAACATTTTGTAAGCATAACACTGAATCATACAGGTTAGTTACAGAGCTGAAATTGAGGACAATTGTTTCAAAAGAATGGTGGTACACGACGCACATACTCTTCTGGGTATACAGTATTTATTTACTTTCCAAACGTACCTTGTGTATTCCATTGGTGCTTGCCACCTTAGGTACTACTAGTGGATGGACCAAAATAAAGTTTCCATAAGTAGTTTTCATAAACCTAGCATGTTTATACCTGTTTTATAATGATCTACCCAGATAGCAAAAATGGTTTGAATTGGACTTGAATCAAACTTGAATGTCAAGCCTTGGAGGCTTGATTCAAGTTATACATTGCAAGCCTGCAAGCCAGATTCAAGCTAAATTCAAGCTTAAGTCAAGCGTCGAAGTCTACACCTGTCAAGCTTGAATCTAACTTGCAATTCAAGCTTGATTCAAACATTCCATCAAACCAATTTAAGTTAGATTCAAGTGTCTTTCAAAGCAAAATCAAGATTGATTCAAGGCTCTCTTTGCAAGGCAAATTCAAGTGTTCTAGACCATTTTACCTAGGGTCTTTTACTTTTTTATATACAAAATTAAAAAGCTAGTAAAACATTATTTGGCAGGCTATTATCAATATTTTATGATTTTCAGTTTATATATATATATATATATATATATATATATATAATATATATATATACAGTTGCTCCCTAAGGAAGAAATGAGCTATGTTGTGATTCCCTAATGCAATAGAGCTGCTTCAAGGATAGGGTTAATGGCTGAAAAGGGGCGAACTTCCATAACATAAAGATTTCCTCTCATGCCCTTCAGTTCAAAACAAGAATGAAATCCTCTTCACATATATTTACCCGTTCCCTATGTCAACCATTGTTTAATGCATGAGAGATTTTTATTTTCTTTTCTAGTAGCCCAGAGAAAGGCAGTAGTGCAGTGTGGGATAACCTAAAGGCTCACTAACCTCAAATAGAAAAAATACAACTAAAAATCAAGCTTATGTCCAAGCTTTTCAAGTTTTACTAATTCCTCTGATACAATTTATTAACCACTACTATCAGGATTGACAGATCTCTGCTATCTCCAGCAGTGGTATCTAATCTTGGATTCATCATGAAACCAAGTATTTCTAATCATTACGGGTACAGTTTGAAATTTCAATAGTTACAGATACACAAAAAACTTTATAACTAGATGAAACAAGTATTTACCTAAACATATCAAATAGAAAAAATACAACTAAAAATACATGTAGCTTTTAAGTTTTACTAATTTTAATACTTATTAACCACTACTATCAGGATTAAATCATGCTAATCTCCAGCATGTATCTAATCTTGGAAATGAAAAATTTAATCATTACGGGTACAGTTTGAAATTTCAATAGTTACAGATACACAAAAAACTTTATAACTAGTTACTTTATAATTAGTGCTATAGTTATAACTTTATAACTATAGCATAATGTTCTAATCCATAACAATGTTTTAAGGAAATAAAAAATTAAATATACAACTGTGAAATAAAAATATATAAGAATAAGAATTATATTATTGCTATATTACACTTTATTTTATCAAAAGCTCTTATTCATGTGTTCAATTTGATATTATTCATTGGAATAAATTTGATGAACGAGTTTGCATGTCGGAGATACCTTTATCTCAAAAGCTCTTTATGTGGCATGTGTTCTTTGATTTATTCCATTGGAATAGATAACATTTTGTAATTCCCTTCCTCCTTACACCTCAAGATTTCTGCAATTCTTTTTTAACATTACATTATGTCATAATTATAGTAGTCGTAAACAAATTATTACAGTTTTATTCTTATTTCCCTGCAATCTTTTACCATAGATGTAAAACTATATTTACTATATCTTTTATGAGTCTGCTATATTTATTATTTTACTTTGCTACAGTGAAAACTCTCATCACAAAATGGACATTAATACATTAATAACTGGTTTATACCCATATTTTTCAATTTTCATTGTTATTGTTAACACAATTACTAACAAGCTGTTCAGTATACACATATCACCTCTATCAGTAGGGGCGACAACGGGCCTACAGGACCCGTGGTACAGGCCACCCTTTTTACAACCTAAAGGGGGCCCGAGAGCCATGGCAGAAATAAATTACTAAATTTAGCTTAACTTTGCGTTACCTGCGGTAAGTTTATTACACCATTAACCCCCGCGCACAGACTCAGAGACCGTGTTTTATTTTTACCAATGAAGTTGAGGCTGTGCAATAAAACAAAATTATACTAGTAAAAAACCCCTTAATTAGACAATAAATATATTTCACAACTATTTACACATTATATATCTTTTCATGACATCTACCTGTAAATTATAAATACAACAGTGTTGAAAACCATCGTAAATTTAAAAAATCTTGTTTTTCGTAGTTTTCAATTTGGTATGTAAATAAACTTATTAATTATTATGTTCGGAATCATTAGACGATGTCACAGTAAAAAATATAAAATGGAAAAAGTATAAAATTAATGTAGCCCGGTCTGTCGTTCCACTTGCGGTGAAAAACACTATCGGTAAAAACACCTCCTTCTATCTCAAGGTTACGCCTCAAACTGAGGGTTTTCTCTTTAATCGATGCAAGGGGGCAGACAAACGAAAATATCCGTTGCCCGGAATATAAGACCGTGCGCGAGTTAAACACAGGGTTAAAAAATAATTGTACACAAAAACGGCGCTGACCGTCATTATTTAGAGAGCTGAATTAAATGTTTTTATTTATGTCAAGATATGAAGAAAGTGTGTAGTGTACTGATGAACTAACTTGCAGGGGGCGTGGGCCCTTATCGCCGCCAATGAGCTCTATAGAGTAAAATTGGTTGAACAGTACTAAGGTCAACTTTGATTTTTTTGCAGAATAGTATTTTTGAAGTTTGATCAAGAGTAAGAAATATATTTTTGTTGCCACAGGCTAGACCAAGAAGGAGATCAGGAGAGATATGCGGAGCCCAGGACTTGACCAAGGGCCCCAACTCCCCAGAGACTGAAGCTGCGGAGAATCTATCGGTGAAGAAGAACAACAACAACCTACCTCTCAACAGGGTTGCATTCAGCCCCTCACCTTCAAGTGTAAATAACGTAAGAAATGAGTTAAGAAATATCTTAGGAAAGTTTAACCTCTTTTATCTGTAGGCCTACTTCTCACTGAGAAAGGCTACATATATGTGATGTATTAAGCTTAAGATGAGAGCTGACACAGTACAAGGTAAACAACAGAAGAAAGCAGGGTAACATCGTACAATAAAGCATTACTATGTTAAATCTTTTATTTGGAAACTGTCTCAAACAGGAAGATCATTGATAAAAAGGAATCATTGTAATACATTTATAGTGAATCATTGTAAAAAGAGCATTACCATGACAGTAGCTCAGGAGTAACACTCTGGCCCAATAAGTCAAGGGTTGCTGGATCAAAAGCAGAGACCACTGACTATCAGATCATGTGACTATTGTCGCTACAGGACCTTGCTGTCTTCAATTCACCACAAAGGACCTAAGCCCATGATGATGGGCAGTTGAAGTTTAAAAAGGCAATTTAATTTCCTATCAAGTTCTTGCTTCATATTTAGAACATATATGTTAAATAAACATATAATTAATGTTAAATGATTAACATAAATTTAAGTAAAAGTACACTGTGAAAATGAACTAAGATTCGAAACACGTGCCGTGTATCATGAAAATAAAATGTTTAAAGGGAGCTCAAGTTCTTTTAATTTAATAATAATTAGAACATATACTTTGACTTTCGAGTCAATTTAAAAAAACCTTACAATGTATGTTATTGCCATGAGACTCGGGGCGAAATGCCAAAATTTTTAGTTTTGAGCCTATAAGCTGTAGTTTGTAGCCTATCTATTGAGATAAGTGGAGCAGTGGAGGAAAAAGTAGAAAAATCAATGATTATTTTTTTCTTAAAAATATTTAAAAAAATAATAAAATCTATTTTACTTAGTCTTCATCACAATCTAGAAACATTAATTGTCACTGTAGTCACTGTAAGCATAATGTAAAAAATAATTAATTTCCTTCATTCTGTTTTTTAGAGTAATTACCATATTTCTTTCTTTTAAAATCCACCCATGATTTTTAAATTGCTAGTAAAAGAAATTATGATCCAGTTTAACTATCTGTTTAGCCGATGAAGATGGAAAGTGAGGACTCAGACGCAGCTGACTCCAGCCAGAACCAGCCGATGGAGCTGACAACAGAGAGCCGTCAGTCTGAGAGTCGGCCAGAGGTCCCCAACACCACGTCCGAGTCCATCACCAGCCTACCTCCCCCTCCTCATGTGAGTAAAAACCTCTGCTACACAAGTAAATTACCTCTCCCATGTGAGTAAACCTCTCCCATGTGAGTAAAATTCTCTCCCACATGAGTAAATCCCACTCTCATGTGAATTAACACCCTTTCATTTATTACTAAATGCATTTTCCTGAAACCTCCTATGTGATTAAAACCCCTCTGCGCCTATCATTGGAAGAGTAACTAAACAGGGTAATGAATATCTGGAAATTATTTCACGTCAAGTTATACTTTATAGGAACTTTACCGTTTCTTGAATAAGGTTCTCTGGGTTGGATATAGATAAATAATATGAGTTAATTGTAGCCTACAGTTAAATAATACATTGGTTTAGACTTTGACTTGAACCGGAGAATGATATTTCTTACGCTCTAGACATGACCATTGAGCTACATTAGTTTGAAGATTCCACCTGTCCTCCTCCCCCTTCTCTTTATAAGTGAAGCGTTACTCATCTCCTTTTTCTAAACATCCCTTTTATCCAGGAACTAAAGATAGCCTCTCCACTCCGTAGAAAACACCCAAAATCACCATGTTTATGCTGTTGTGCTATTTTGGACAATACCAAAAACACAATCATTCACAGATCCAAAAATAAGTAAAAACAATATACGTAGGAGCTACAGTGTAGTTCCTATATCGATAAAGAACCATAAAAAAGTAATAAAAAGTAAAAGAAAAAGTCTATTGTTGTTTATTAGCGAATTTCCTATGGAAAAGTGAGCTATTCACTTGACCTGTATTGTGACAGTTAAGCCCAGGACCATGATAGAAGTTCATCACTCAACCCCCTGAACACGTTTTGGGGGGTCATTATATATATATATTTATAGGTATATACAGTAAAACCTCTCAAACTTGAAACAATGTGGATTTGAAGCTTAAATAAAAATAACTAATAAGGGTTGAATAAAACGCTAATTTTTAGAGTATTAATTAGTAGAGAAAACACGTTCACTGCTAAAATTTATGCAATAGAAAATGGTATTGGCATATGTTAAAATTTTTTTTATATTTTTACTCACCATTTCATGGAAAACAGTGAAGAAACGCCACCTGGGTAAAAAAACAGCATTTACAGCCATTTTTGTGGCAACATTACCTCACGTGCATACAAAAGAACGTCCTCGGCAGCGATCGTTGCCTCCCGGAGCGAACATATTAAAATGGTACATTTATTGATTTATTATATATACATACATCAACTTTTATACTAAGCTGAGCGCGCAGTGACAATAATGAAGCGAGGGTAGTTTATGACCTGTCCGGGAATCCCAGGTCAACAACGGCACGCATCACAATAAGGAGAGTGGGTCACAGAAACGTGTGTAAACAATAGCCCGCCCCAGCTAGGTAGGTAAAGGGTGCGTTGAACAACTTTGGAAAACCCAAGCCCTTGTCTGAGTCTCTAGCGCTCTCGGGCGGTCTAAGTACGGCTTTAGTTTATGAGCGGTGTAAAAAAATATTAATTCACCAGCTCTGTTGAGTTTATTAGTTTTCAAGAATCAAGTTTGAGAGGTTCTACTGTATGGGTCGACATGATAACAGCCGCAACTATTGTCTGATCATTAGAAATTTGAAGGAGTTATACCTTTCTGTAATATATTGAACAAGTTTGTTTGGCAATGCAAACATTTGGTAGTGCAATCTACATTAACTACACTTTTGGTGGTAGAACGTTAATTACACAACTCTGGTGCTTGATAGAATTCAACTACTTGACTTTATCTCGTTCTTTACCTTCATCCGCTCGCCCAGGCTGCAGATTGCCACCTTAGTTATAGCGCATATTAGGCCAGTCAAGGTCATCAGAAGCTTCAGCCCTAGATATTTTCCTCCCCCACTACCACTAGGGCAATGGGGTAGTATTTTTTTCACCTTATGGTCGCTACTTTGGTCTCGGAAATAGTAATTTGTTCACTGTGTCCTGATAAGGCCGCTGTACTGGAACGGGAAAATATTTTTTTCAAAGGTTACTGCAGTGTTCATGCAACCATGCAAACTCCATAATGAAAATGTTAGATGAAAATGTTAGTATAAAGAAGGCTAAACCCAAAAACAAACCTTAAATTAAAAAAAAGTATCTCCTAAAATATTGTATTTTGTTTTGATATCCTAGTCTTATTGAGGTTAGTAAATATTATTTGTTATAAATATCCTTTTATCAATTTTTTTTAATATCCTATATGCAAGTATCCACAATTTTTAAATACAATTGATTGAAAAACACCATCAAAACCTACAAAATGCAATGTGAGCGCTCACGCTCCATGCTGCCACACAAGCGGATGAAGGTTAAACTATCAAGCTCTGGTAACAGCCACTTTGCACTTTTACTAGTGGCTAAATATGTCATTTTTTGAGAGAAAATTTAATTTAAAAATAACAGAAACTTGTCAAATTAGGTCATATGTAGGGAGAACAAAATAGATTTATATCATTTTTGTATTCAGACATTTGTATCTACAGATGAATTTTAGTGATTCATATTTTTCCCAGGAGACGTTTGAGAATTCTTCGTTTCCACATCTGACTTCCATATCGGCATTGTCTCTGACGCCTCCTCATAGTGAGTATACTTCTTGGAATTACCACTTTAAAGTATAAGAGTCTGTAGTAACGGTGTCTTCTTTTACTCATTTCTCATAAGAACAATTTACTTCAAACAGTTACTGTGATAAACAAACACATATTTTCTGTAAGAAAACCATTTACTACATTTAATTAAAAAATATAAATTCTAGTGGCCTATTAAGGATTTTAATTTTTTTAACTTACTTAGTCCAGCTTAACAAAAAATATGATTGACAAATATTTAACCCTTTCAACTATCATATCAGCTGCAAGCCGACTTTGTTTTATTCGCTAAAGTTATTTCAGTGAACTTCCTAGTTGGGTTAAATAATTACACTGTTTATGTCAAAATAACCTAAATCCGTGTTTTTCCTCAAATTAACCCTTACTGTGCGGCTAGGGCCTTTAGGCGCAGAGTAGTAGGGTCACACAGTGTCTCATCACATCAGTCATTTCACCATTTACTGCGCTGTATTTCGCAAAACAACCGATAGAGTGCATGGTGATTTTGCTTTAGCCTCTATGCAACCAATGCAACAAAACCAATAAGGCGGCCTTGTTGAAATATTTAGTGACTGAAATCCTTTGCTAGGCAACTTTGGCCAGTATTCGTTCGCTCCCATACCGCGGCTTATGCCTATAGATGCGAGTCATTACGGCCAGCTGTTATCACTTTAACTAACCATGTTTGTTGACATTTTTGTTGATGTGTGTATATTTTCATTGTGTTTTGGGAGTAAATAATGTATATTGTGTGAATGTATTTAATGTATAGGATTTATTGACTAATTATTATTTCCTGAAATTACTTATCCAGGCGAAAAACTTACTTTTTTTATCTTCTTAAAATTTTCAATAATTAAAAACAAGGCAAATTTCTGATTTCTAATTTATTTAAGCTACTTAAATCCAAAAAAAACTTGGGAATATAATATTTTGATTTTTTTACACTAAATGAGCAGGGACCGTTATTTTCAGTGGTGCTTTAAGAGTTAAATTATATCCGGGGGCAGAGGCCAAGAATAAAAATGATAGTTAAAAGCGTTAACCCTTAAAGCGCTACTGAAAATCACGGTCCCTGCTCATTTAGAGTAAAAATTCTAAATATTATTTTCCTTTATCCATATAGTACCCATCACCATCAGGTTGTGATGCCGGCTGAAGTATCCATATAGTACCCATCGCCACCAGGTTGTGAACATACTCAAATAACTTTCGACCACTCGCAACAATGACAAATATTCAACTAAATAGACATCCAGTGTTTACAAAAACAAACAATAAAGAAACAAAAGAGGGACACAATATATTATCCAATGATTTTCCCACGGGAAGTAAACCAACGCACATGTTGTACTTGCCCCTCCCCGCCCCTGCTACTTATTTTGTGACCAAAATTACCAAGGTTACTGTGGGGACGGTGGCGCCGTCCTGTAATCCAGCTACTTGGAGGTTACGAATTGTGGATAGTTGTGAGCGATGGTCAGTGGGTGTAGTGTTCTCTTGTGTGGATTAACGTCCACAATATTTAATACTGCGTTAATCTGCAAAGACCATCCTCATAATTAGACCAATTCGTAATTTGTAATTCATGGTTTGTATTCCATGTTAAACTGTAGGTCCCTTAGTTGCCTTTGACTGTTGGGCTATTAATTAACAGTACGGTACTCTAAGGAATATGTCAGCCTTAACTTGTCAGTCTGTAATAAGTCTACAAGACCGTGCCACAATCATCTTACACTCAATCCTCATTAATACTTGGCTTAAAATACCTACCTTGGTCACCATTTCAATAATCTAATATAATGTAATCTAATTTAATATAACGTTCATTCACCAGTATCAACTCAGGTGTATTAGTTTGAAATATGAAATGACTGAGCCACAGGACAATATCAAAGTTTAGATGGTTCCAAGTACCTATATGCATACCACCGCAATCAATGTATTAATGTTATGTAGTTGTATTACTGTTTAAAATAGATTCTTTATTTGCAATGGTTGAATACAGAACTGTTTTGTTTCAGTGTTCTCGCTAGACGCACATTTTGGTGAGTATCTCAACCAAAAAACATTTGGTATAAAGCTTTCTTTCAAAAGAACTTTTAATAAAACAAAATAACATTTACTAACGACATTTATTTACCAGATACTTTTTAATTGTTTTGACATACAGTATTTATTCTTTTGATATTATTTTTTATTAAAATCGTCAAAGCACATTATTCTACAATAATATTACTCCCTTATAAATATATTTCACAGTGTCTCTTGTAGAAAACTATTTTATTTCATGAAATATACATTTTAAAAAATCTTCTGTGGGCTTTCTTAAAGATTTGCCTATTGCTTTATTACCATTGTGGATTGATGCCTTTAACACTCACTTTGCACAATTCACTTGCATGAATCACTACCATCAAAAGAAAACACATCAGTTTCCTCCTTTCAACTCAGGCTTGATCTTTTATACTAACTTTGAGGGTCCCCTCAAAAGTAAGGTAGACTTTAACCCTCTCTCGGTCACATTAGCGCAGCCTGAATTATAGAATTAATAATTAATAGCACCTGGTCGCACTATAATTAATAAAATAAGCAATATGATATACTGTGATTGCTAATGGTTTGATATAGTTCTCGATGAAGCCACAAGAATGCAACACAAGTCAGTGGCGTAGATACAGTTTTTCATGGGAGGGAATAGTAAAATACCAGAGCACCCCGCGAGTGAAAACCTATTTAGAGTATGTACTGTAGGGTACATAAGGGACATTTCGATGAGTCAAATAACATATAAAGTAAATACCATAAATTTTTTTTGCCGAAATTCCCTATCTTCATTTTTTTCAAACAGACAAAATAACAATGACATGTAGTTAAAAAAAGGTTTATTTATAACACTGTTATCATTCTCACAATATTAATTTATTTCCTTTATATCAATGATAATTTAATTTGTATAGAACATAAATGTTTCAATGCTTTATTACTTATTTGAACAACCATTTTTACTAAAGACAATTTATTCTAGCTATTCTGTGGACGTACAAACACCTTTTTTCCTATCGTTACCAATGCCACAATAATCTAGTACTGTCTCGACTCGAACAAAGTCACCGTGAAATTAATTAATCACTTTAGGGGTTTCTTTTAGATACAATTTACATGACTTTTTTGTGTTTACGCTATTTATTACTGTATAATGAAACAAGGGAAAAGTAGACAAAAAACACGAATGCCGAACACAAAACGTAAAGATCTCAACTGTTTAGTGTTTAGGTTAGACCTACAGTATACGTTATAAGATTTTGCGGCTGAGCGATCTTGATGGCGGGAGGGATGACCGGGAGACCAGTCGGGGAAGATCTCTTAATTCGAATACTCTCGTATACTATATTTCTACATGCAACATACAGTAACAACAACGCACTTCTTTTTCTATTATTTGTTATTCCGTGGTGGTATTTCTGGATATTTTTGTTTGATATAGTTCTCGATGAAGCCACAAGAATGCAACACAAGTCATGGTAGTTCCTGAAATAGTCGCTACAGAGCAGCATGTTCTGTGTTGAGAGCCAAAGTGATCTGAGGCGTTTGACCGGGATGGAGTTAAAAAAAAAACTATATTAAAAAACTAAAAACACAAAAAATTTGATTCAAAAAATTTTATTTCCATAATAACACAGTTATTTTTCTGTAATCTAGGGAGATTACAGAAAAATATTCAGGGGAATATTAATACATTTTTGGTATCTAGTGTAAATCCAGAGTGGTACCACTCTGTTACCAAAGTGGTTAGCCATGTTTGAACTTTTTGAGATAATTTTCATCTGTGATGATCTTCCTGTGAGATTTTCAACAGTAGAAACAGATAGTCACTTGACGAAAGATTAAAGGAGTAAGATATAGGGGTGTCGAAAATATCCCATCAGAACACTTCAAGTAGGTCTTGGGTATGATGAGAAGATTGTGGATGAGCGTTGACAAGGAACAAAAATATTGTTTAGTACAATTTTCCCTGAATCGTTGTCCCAACTAACAGACAATTGATTTACAACATTTCTTTTGAATCCCAGAAGTAAATCACCATAACGTTTCCCGCGGAGTCATAACTTTTGCCTTTTTGAAGTTTCCTCGATCATTCCTTCCACACTATGCTATATCTTTTGAATTCAGGCGTCCAGTAACATATACATGTTTTGTTTCCAGTCACTGTTCTATCAAATAAACCATCTCATCTTCATCCTTCAACCAGTACAGTACCCAGCAAAGAAATACTTTTCATATTCTTTTAAATTTGCTTTTTATCTCCAAAAATTAACTTATAAATTCAATGCTGATCTATATTAATTCATTCTATTCTCTACATAGATTTTTTTATGTTTAGTTTTGTATATGTTGTAATAAATGAATATAAAAGTTTCTTCTCTTACAGGACTATTTCCAGGAATGGAAAGCTGTCGAAATTCCTTTTTCAACGATTTCTCAGACCACCGAGGTGAAAATCATCAAATGGCAGTCAAAAAGAAAAGTAAGTGTTTTGTATTGTTTTCATAGACAGTTAATTGTTTGTATTATCTGCATTCGTAGAAATTAAATGCAAGCAAATAGATTTTTACTCCTTTTTTAATAAACGTGTGTTATGTGATTTAATATTCAAAATTAAAGTTCTTTTAATTACTGATAACTTTTATATCAATCCATCAATTTTTACTTTTAATGAATGACAGAAAATGACTTGAAAATTATGATGGAAAGTACTAAAAGAACAGACTATCCTATGGTACAAATGGTATAAGTAATAAAGTAGATGATAACAATATTTTCCATTATTTAACCTGTTGAGGAGTATACCCGTGATGCACTAGCAGGGTCACGTAGAGTAGGTGTATTGCCATTAACAGTACCCCCGGAAGTAATAAAAAAATTATGGATTTTTTTAAATATATTTTATTACTACAATAAATGGATGAAAAAGCATATTAAAAACACATTTTGACATTTTTCATATTATTTAAATCTCTTAGAAAGTGTTTTTGGAGTGATATATTTCAAATCAATATTGGCCCAATATCAACCCATTATTGGCCATTACAAAGGAGACAATAACTAAACTGCAACAAAAATCACTAGGATAACAAAACAGATAGAATATCAGTTGAACACTAAGTAGTGCACACACCATCAGATTGGCGCTAAGCCAATTCTCGAGAAACATCGACTATACCAACCTGATAAACATAATTTACCTTGCCTAATAAGCTACGCAACAGTTCTAAATTATTAGTTTTCAAATAATATTATCTATATAAATAAAATTATAGTTTTGTCTGTACATTGCTCAGAATTGTTCATTTTTGAGTTATTTTTACTTTTCGTGCGTTAGAGAAGCCGAAACCGGTTTTATCTCAATTTTTGTCTGTTTGTCTATGACGTTCCAGGAGGCATTTTTCGCCGTCTTCTCCGAAAAAACGGGAGAACTGATTACAATGAAACTTATTTCATGTATTCTCTACATTCCAGAGAAGGTTTATAAATGCTTGAAATCGCCCGCCACCCCTTGAAAAGTTATAGACGAGCATTCAAAAACCTACTTTTACGCGATATTACTTTGATTCAGTTTTCAATGAATAACCTACTTGTAATAATCAGCTGTCTTTGCAGTTTAAAGATTTAATAGAAAAAAAAACAAACAGCTGTTGAATCAATATTAGTTAGTTTATAGTGGTTATTTTTTTAAACCCATTTCGAAATCATACTATATTAAATAGTTATTTTAACGTATAACTAATAATAATAATGGAATAAATTTCTAATCCATTGAATTGTAAAGTAATGCTAAATAATAAAGCTGGCTATTGATTTATTTTCTTTCTACTAATTTGTTTAGGATTTCAGGTTTACATTTTGGTATAATGATCTTTCTTCTTTCAACTGAGTTCTAAAACCTGTACAAAGGACGGGCTTACTGCTAGTTTTACTTAAATGTTTTCAGGTTTACTAAACCATTATCAATTTTTAACTTATTAGTAATATTTTAAGTAATATCAAATATCCATCATCCCCTCATATGACTTTGATCCTTAGGGGGGGGAACAAATGTCACATGACAGGCGTACTCAAATGGGCTATTTGTCGCTACTCCTCAACAGGTTAACTCTATATATTATTTAATCATTTAATATATTTACAAAGATATAAATCATTTTTAAAATGTATATGTGTGAAATCCGATAAAGAAATTGATGTATAAGGTTTTTTAGCCTGTTTTTTATTATGTTAGATTGACTATGACAATAAGAACGTTCCCTGTCAACTATGGTTGATGCAATCCGACTAATTGGAAATCACATAATGTGTATAGTTATAAGCGATGACGGGTGGATACAATATTTCCTGGTATAGATTAACGTCGTCACAATTGCATACCATGTTGACCACAATTGTTAGACCAGTTGAACAAGTCCAGTGGTGTTGGTTGGATAGTTAGACCAGTTTGTAATTCAGAGATAAGTTAATTGTGATCATAGGTTAAACTGCAGGGGCCTTTGATGTTATTGTCTGTAGGGTTATTAATTAACAGTCCTGGCTAGGAAACAGGCCATTAACAAAAACTATAATATAAGTCACAATCATCTTACACTCTCATTCACACTTACCTTAAAAAATATCTATCTTGGTAGGTGAAAAATGTAAGGAAAAGATTATCGGACCGAGCAAAATTAGGAAATATGGATGCCATGAAGTACTAAACCGCTGAAACATGGTGTGATTGTTGCAGTGGGACGGCCCAAAGGCCAGCACAGCGCTCCTCGGGGAGGTCCCCCTCGCTCGTGGACCAACGCCGAGCTGACAGAGGCCCTGCAACACGTGTGGAACAAGAAGATGACCACCTCCCAGGCCTCTCGAATCTTCGGCATTCCCTACAATAGTCTGCTGATGTACGTCAGGGGCAAGTATGGCAAGTCCCTCAAGCTGGAACAGCTCAAGAAGGAATGCTTCGGAGATGTAGGTGGCCCTTTGGATATTCTAGGGCTGGGCCCTCTGTCTTCGAACAATAACAACCCACCGGCGAAACATCACCTCAAAGGCCCAGAGCCAGACTTGATGTTAGGACCTCCGGGATTCAACCCGGGATCTTACCCGTCACCGAACTTCTACCCAGATTTCGGCGCATCGTTTCCTGTCCCTGTGGGAATGGTACATCTTTTACCTCAATCTGAAAAAAACCGGGATCATTCCGGTCCAGTAGATTATGTCAAGGAGGAATACCACAGGAATCTCCCAAACCCAATGGACTATGGGAAGGAGGAGGTGAGGAACAGCCCGGCGAACATGGAATTCCCGAAAGAGGAGATAAACGTCCAGAACAACTCGGTGGAAGAGGAGGACGGGGAGCCGCAACAGCAGTCTCAGTCACAGTCTCAGCCGCAGTCTCAATCACAGAGACACCACGAGGAGCAGAACGGCCAGGACTGACAAGCGCTCCTCACAGATTGTTGATACGAGGCTTTCTCCAATCTGATGGCTAGGTTCTCTCACCTCAACTGAACGAGAGCCGTCTCAGTGAAATATCAATGACACTAAAATATTTTAAATTAACTACAGCTAGGACAAACAAAGAGATGTGAGTGGGTGATTACGTGGACCGTTGTTTTTGTATAAAGTGATATCTTCTCCGATTTACCGAAATGACAAATGGGTTTTGCTAAACATTTTGTGGACTTCTGGATCCGTACGGGTGGAACATCGTTATGTAATCTCACATATTTGCAGTTTATTCAGAGTTTTTATAGGTGTTACTAGATCAGTGATATTATTCTTATACTGTACTGATAATACAAGTATACAACGGCATTTACAATAAGATATTTTTATACAGTTACTATACAACAGCACATGACGATGTTCCACCCGACCACATGTTCCCTTCGATACATGAAAAACCAAAATTTCAGCTTCTCCAATTTCCTCCTGATACACTTGGGTTCCTTTGATAACAACGGTCTTTTGTTGGTACTATTAATGTTGTGCTTCCTATGTTATACATCTCTCAATTTTAATACATAGTTTTACTAATATATAGAAAGTTTAGTGTCAAGAGAAACTCTGTGAGCTTATATGTCGTTAATGTTTCCAAAGCCGCTTCGGAATTTCTCTTCTCAGCAAACTTTCATCATACATAAAGAGAGATTAAATATATACTGACCATCCATTATATATTTATTCTTCCTTGATATATAAAGTAGACAAATTTATTTGTTTACTAAATTTAATAGGTAAAACTAATTGGGGTTTTCAGGATAAGATGTACTATTATTGAATCAGTTAACATTATTATAAATATTCCAAAGATATTGTTATCAGGAAATGTCAACCAGTCACATTATTTCGTTTAAAACTCATGACCTTATTTTATACAATAAACTTCCAAAAGGGTTTTATATTTTAAAACAAAAATAATCTCTCCAAGCAACACCTGAATTTGGAAACATGACTTCTTTCTGTAACTGATTTCATAATATTGTTTAACTAGGCAAACTACAGGCTTTAATTAACTTACTAAAAGTGTTTAAGATAAAACGTTTACATAACATATAAATAATTATATGATAAATAATCAGTATTATTAAATTTTCATAAATAATTTAGAATAAATTTTATGTAAATCTGAGTATTGCCTTACCTTTTTCTGATCCAATTTCATTATTCATTGAAAAATATATTGCATAAATTGTATTTTACTCCAGCCAATAGATAAACTCGTGTGCTTCATTTTGTCTGCACCAATTAGTTTTACATATTGAACAACAAGACTGACTGCAATATGCCAATGTTCCAAGTAAATATTTTAATATGTAATTTTATTTTTGAGTTGTACTGAAGCAAACTACAGTTCCTGCAGATATTATATATATAGAGGTTCTAAGGTTTAAGTTTTCTCGCTAGAAACAGGTTAGTGTTAGGGTTACTCGCAGTATTTTCCAGTATTGTCCACTAGATGGCATCCCGAGTCCGGGTGTTTCTGGGAGTTAACCGGTCGGGCCACCGGGTCGTCGGTCTGGCCCACTGTCCGCAAACATATGTGATCAAGGGAGATTCAAACTGTGCAACTGTGAATACAATTATTAAACATACTCTAGATATACGAGTATTATCGATGTATAGTAATATATACTTATATAAATAAATTATTGTGATCTGATGTTAATGAATTAATGGTGATAAATATAATTGTTGATGTAGATAATCTATTCGAATCTCTAATGTATTTCGTATCATTTAAGAATGTAAAGTATTACGAGAATATTAAATAGGTGTTGTTTATTTGACTTTTCCTACGTTACCAGCTATAAATGTACGTAGTTTGTTACCAGTTTCATTCCAAAACATTCCAGTGGTACTCAGATAACTAAAGAACTCTCAGGTTTTGTATTAAAACTAACAGATATTGTAGAACTTTGAAACACTGACGGTTGAAGCTGGTGATAATATTTACATGATACTAACCTCAGTTATATAAAACAATCTACCTTCATCTTTACACATACATTAAATGTTTCATAGATATATTATATAGCTACAAAGAGTAATTTATTTAGAGCAAGCTGTTGTTTTATACAAGAACATTATTTCTCCCATCATAAACAATCATGACCGCTATAAATATACCAATGTTACTAGATGGTTATTTTATATTTTTACATCATACTTTTAAAATAATAAAACACTTGCAGGGTAAATATCCTTGTCAGGATGGCCTTTGAACAATAGAGATACAGGTATTTAGTATAAGTTAATATCATCTTGGCATTTCATACTGACTATCTTAATAGTACTACAACATATTCCACAAATACTAAGGAAACAATTGTTCTTTTACAGTTTCAACAAGAAAGGAAACCAAAGACATTACTTCCTATACATTTAACTTCTGGATGTGATCATTAAAAATACGATACCGTATATGGCAAACTCAGATTGGTACACTAAAACTTTCACTCAAACACCAGACGAAAATATCAAAATTTTTGCTTATAATATTTTATGAATATTATTTGTATTTCCAAATTAAGTGACTCGTAAATGTTATTTTTATTGTTAGGAAAATGCAGTTAATTTTTTTTAAATCATCAAATGTTTCTTCCTCATTAAAGCCAATAATATCACGAGGAATATTTTCTAAATTTGTATATTATGTTTTATAAAACATTATGAAATGTCAAAATGTACCTCATCTATGCTCAGACAGATCAGCTATTGTTTACTTATTGTTTGGTCATATACCCAGCATTCCATGCTTCCAAATAGTGTAAGAACTCTCCACAGTAAACCCGTTTCATGTTGTTAACTGGTTGCAACATTTAGTGCATTTTGTCATTTTTATAGTTATTTTTTCATACTTCTTTTAAGTTTCGTACAACATTGGCTAATTTAAACTAATTTAAAAAACAAATAAAATAATTATGAATGTTCATTAGTAAATTACCGCTTAAAAAGTTTGTTTAAAAAATTTTAATCACTTCCATGTAAACATCTTTTTCTACTTTTTAATCATTTACAATAGCATTTCAATACTTAAAATATTTAATAAAAAACATTATCCCATAACATTTATCTACCTATGCAGGAATAAAAAGAGTTTAAACATACAAATATAAATACCCTACTCCAAAATTTTTAATTGCTGCAGAATATCGGTGTTGTACCAAGAAACAGTAAATTCATTACTTTTTTAATAGAATAGTCTGTTTTCCCCATAAATATACATTGTTCTGAAATGGTAAACTCTTTAATAAATTATAATTTTTTAAACTTTATTTTATCCTCATAATTTATGATGTTTACATTTTAAAAAATTAAGAAAACAGCATTTTACGAATTATTGCTATAATTTCACTAGTGTCAACTTGCGTTGTTAGGGTAATAAAACTTTACAGATAACTAACCAAAAACCTTTGGATCACATTAAAATATACACTCAGTTTTTTACTAAAGAATTAACATGAATATTAATCCTTTTTTTCAACTACAAGCAAAGCAATCTATTATAAAATATCACTTTGTGAATGGATATACACATATCGAAGAAAAAAAACCTGATGTCTGTTACTGATATTGCTTTAAAACAATGTTTACTTTCAGTATATACTGTATTTTATACTAAACAATAAAACAGTTTTAATTTTACAATTTTCTACTATCCACATAGAATTTTTAGTATGTTTATTCATTCAGACTAAAATTATTTTAGTATATATATTTTAAATAATCATAACCAAAACTTGTTTATCGTATACATAATAAAAAGCAAAGCTGTCTGATATTCTCTAATTTTTCTCAACCATCTCATAACCCTCAATGAGTATCTCTTCTAATTTTAGAGTACATGTGCTATTAGTGAGAGTGGTTTTAAATTTATTTTGTGATTATAGTTATTACATAGGTTTTTGTAAATAAGCATATTGTTAATTTGAAGTTAGGTTTACTGTACAGTATTACGTTCTCAACAGCTGAGGTATTATCGCAACCAATGTTCAAAGCACTGTCTATTACGTTTTCTGTTGTATGTAATAGTTATATGTTACAAGAACCTTGAAACCTCAATGTTTTCTACTTGGAAATCTTTCATACTCTATTTAACTAGTATTGTACAAGATAATCCCTGAAGGGATGTAGGAGTAGTGTGGGGTTGGGTTAGCACAGATACAGTTGCAATATTGCAAATGCATACCTAGCAATTATTCGTTACGTTTCACTGTAAAGTTTAAGTTATTTATTAACTGTAACATAATTTTAGGTTTAATTTAAATGGTATTAGTTGGTACTGTACATTGTGTAAACCTTCTTTGTTCATAGAACTAATTTAATGGCTGTGTGCTAATATGTTATACTCTTACAATTTTTGTCATGATTTTGTGGGTGAATTTAGGTTTGACAAATTGGATTTTTATATTCATCAGTTTCCTATATTCTGTTCTAAGTGATGGGAGTTGAACTTTAAAATTATTGTTTTCAAAACTGCATCCACACAGTGTTAGGTAGTTGGTTTTTTAATGGATTTTGTGACTTCCTAATTATTGGTTTATCCTAACAAATAAATTATGAAATTTTGATTATAATAATAAAAATATGGTATGGTTCTTAAAAGTTGAAAACAGAAACTAAATTTTTGGTACACTTATATGCCTTCAAACCTTTTAGTTTCTCAATTAAGTTTTCAAAATCGTTCAATATCTTAGTTCTTACCTCTCCCCCTCCAATATTCTTGTTACCTTAATTTACGGCTTACAAGTTCCTTTATCTTATTTATGATTTTGTTTTCTTTTATTTTGTATTATTTCTCATATAATTTATCTTAAGTTATTTATTATGTACATTTGTTTATATGAGGTATTGGTTCCTGAATACGAATAAATTTTATTTTGTAAATTTATTTTGAGTTGGTGTTTTTCAACCTAATTTATGATTTTTCTTTCCTTTTTAAGGCTAAATAATAGCTATTGTATCCCAAGAACATGAGAAGAAACAATTCTAAAAAAATCTATTCTATTAAAAAATAATTAGTTATGACCCTTTAATTTCTTCTACTTTTAGCTGAATAATAATTCGATTCCACTATTTTTAGGAAGAAACAATCATATAGAGCCAAAACCAGTAGGATTACAATACTGTACTTAAAAATTTATTTACTTCCGTTTTGGAAAAAGCTGAGATCATGGATGTATCATCTAAAGCGATTTTTTGAGTTCCTCTAAACAGCTACCCTTATAACAATATGACTTCACTTTCCTTTCTAATGTTGCCAATAGAGCTAAGACATATCCATATCACAAAAATCTCAAAATAAAAATATCGAGCTAAATATTATTTTCCAGCAATCAGCTTACCTTTACACTGTTGGAGAATATTTCTTTAAGTTTTTTTTTCTCATAGGAATAGAATCAGCTGATGTGATAAAGCCAGGAGTTAGAGAAGACTGCTAATCACTGCCTCCTTCTGTTTCAATTACCTCAGACAACAGCTTGGGGATCGTGGTTGGTCGAAATGTGGTGCCAGCTCACTGGAGTTCATAGGATAAAAAGATTGTAACAACATTCATAGGTTGTCTGCCTTTCCTTTTATTTAAGTACCATGACAGAGCTAATCTAATGATTAAGACTAAAATATTCAATAACATAAATTTTTGTCTATACTTTGGTCAAGTCTATCTTCATCATACGCAACTTTTGAAAACTTTATATAAAATCACTGTGTATAAAATTCATCTATAAATTAAAATAATCAGCATTCATGCTACAAATCATTTAATAGGCTGTTTCATGAAACAATCTTCATACAGATGAGAATTCCAACTGCTAAAATAGTATCGCTAAAATTGTCTCTAACCTACAGAGTCGATAAATGGAACCTAAGAAGGGGTGGTTTTCAAAACATAAAACAAAACAAAATCAACACTGTAATTAATTTTGGAGATTTATTTTTCAGGTTTCTATACATACTGAATATTTTCTCTTTATTATCGGTACATTTTTAAAATTAACATCGTGATAGTAAAAACTGTTGTACCTCAGGGATATTTTAATACTTGAAAGCTCTCAGAGATTTTCATCTATTTTACCACGAAAATTTTCCATTAACAACAACTTTCATAAACCTATGAAGTTGTAACCAAACTGTTTCTAGTATCCGTGGAACCACATTTCGAGCTTCATATCCCCAGCTTCAACAAGTTACCTCATTTTATTTATAGAGTGTGATATATGCTAAGACTGTAAGCTATGGTGCAACTAGGTGCAATCGTGGTGCAAGCTACACCGCAATCGTGGTGCGAGCTACACCGCAATCGTGGTGCAAGCTACACCGCTGTTCCTCTTCTTTTGCTGCATTCCTTCTCGTTACCAAACCGTGTTTTCTATTCCGATCGTTTATTTTGTAAGCCAGATTGTTTGTATAGGGATGTGCATTATAGAGTTTAGTGGTAAGTTGTGGTTTTTCAACACCGAAAAATCTTTCTTATTTTAAGTGCGGATGATTTGTATTATAGTGTATATAAATGTGTTTACAATTAAGTTGTTATTTGCTTTATCATTTTCGGTTTTTTAGCACTTATGCAAAGACTCCTGTTGCAGAAGTCTTGAAAAACTCTTTGGAATTCCATGGTCCTTTTGAATAGTTTGGTTTGAGTAAAACAAATTTTCAGGATTTTTCAAGGGTTGAATTTTGATTGTTTAAATATTATGTTAAAACTATGTAAAACACTGACAGAGCGTCTAATCATATCTGAATCACTGATATTTTTTGGAAAAGGCTTATGAAAGCAATTTACATTTAATAAAATTTAATTTAAAATAAGTCTATGTTTGTACGATAGAAATATTTCAGTGTAAAAACTATAAAATCTGTTAAGTTTTATGTCAGTGCAAAACACCATAAAAAGATTTAATACAAAATTAATTCTATATTATAGTTCAGCTATGACTAAATATCAAAACTACAGTACTAAAAACTTTAATTCAGGAAATCCATGGCACAATATTGTATATTTAATTTTTGTCCATTGAATACATTACATAGTTTAGTTTACATTTTTTTACTAACAAAAAATTATTGTAATAACTTTAACATTATATAATTTCTATCCCCAAAGGTGCTAGAGTACTCTGATTATTACAATTTTTGGGTTTTTATACAAAAATTACCTCACTAAATCTTGATATTTAAAACTTGAAAAAATAAAATATCCTTTAACGTCATCTTTCATTTACTATACCTCAAACCTTTTTCAATTTTTAGGCCTAACCCCCAAAAATCAAGCATTACAAACCAAGCAATCAACTTCGCTTGCATATCAACTTGATTTTTAAGCTTTTAAGTATGAGTAGTTATTCCGAATTTAATATTTTTCTTTTAATAGAGGGTACTTGTTTTATCGAACGATAAACTCAGTGTCATGCACTTTACAGGGTAGCCAAATACAAGCTAATTGAATATTGTAAATATTAAATGTATAGTTGTGTGAGCCTTGCCTAAGGTAGGGTTAAGGTGCCGTATATCTGTATTGGTGGATGGATGTGAAAATGTATTATATAAGGATAGCATTAACAAATTTGCTAGAACCATGTTTGTAGTAAGCATAGTTTTGGAAGGTGTTTCACGTCAAATAAAGGGATTAGTGAAACTTGGACTTTTATTTCCCCCATGTACTTAGAGGGGTCATAACTCTGAATGTATCATAACCAAAGGATTATGTAATTAAGCTAGTGAAACAAGAAAAATGTATAATAATTAATAATTAACCTTACTTCAACACCTTTTTCGGTACAAATTGGCAGTTGTACAAAGATTTTTTTTAAATGACACTTGCACTACACTACCCTGTAGTCACGAGGTACAGTAATCGTATTTCAATGTCTCACCTCTCCACTCCACGTATTAATTATTTATGTAATATAAATAATTACCTATTAAAAAGTATTTCATTCTCGGTCATCTGTGTTTATAAATTTTATCTCCAGGATATTATTTTATACTAGGGACCAACATAGGTTGATACCAATGTTTAGAGCCAATTTTAATTTACAGTGCTAAGCAATTAAGTTTACAAATCGCTCTGACCACATGTGTTAAAATTGTGGAGAAAATAAATTAAATAGTCTGACAGATTATTAGTTAGTATTAGAATACAATCATGGATGCCAATTTTGGGGTGAGATTATGCTATATGGGCCATGGAGGGGATGGATACCCCTGAAGCCCCGTTTCCATTACAAAAAACTCTCTGCGACATGTCGCGGCACATGTGCCCGGCACAAGCTGCAGAATGGAAACGGTCTGGCACAAGCCCCGGCACAAGAGCCCGGGACAAAAATGTCGCAGCCGACTGCGCGACAAAACATGTGCCCGCGACTTGTGCCCGGAGAATGGAAACGGCCTGCGACTTGTGCCCGGGACTTGCGCATGCGCAGACCACTGTTATACGGGTACAAATCTTGAAATTGACGCTTTTGAGATCCGGTGTATTTACATGATTGAACTGTAGCTATCCCCTGTTGCCAAGTATCGAAGGGTGGCAGCCAACATTTCTCCCGGAGATATTGGAAGTCGACATGACCTAGTTTTGTTAATCTCAGGACCAATCAGATTTAATACAAACTCAAAATCTGCTGCCGTCATTTGAACAAAATTGTCAAACCCGCTTTGAAGACGTAAGTCTCTCATAAGGGAATTGTAGGCCCCTTCTGAATCGTTTTCTCGCTAAAAAACTTCTGATCCACCACTTTGGACATTTACGCCTTTTTGTTCTTGAGTTCACAGTATGCACCCGCGATAACCACAAAGGCGGAGGCAGCTACGACCTTTTCCATGTTTGTAGACACAATAAACGCACCTGCTCAGCAAAGTGTCGAACAGGGACTGAGTATTTTGATTTGATTTGAATTAATGATCCTGGCAAAATAAATCAGCGGATCTTTGTCAGTGACAAAGTTACATGCCATCAAATCCATTACACCCACCCTTCACTCATATCCACCTTACAATGCCCACGTAGTTTGGGTTAGTGTCTCAAGAATAAGATTGAGAATATGTTCAGCTTCATTTCAAGGAGGATACTCTGGAATATTTTTAATTAATTTTAAATTGTCTTGCCCTCGATCATATTTTGGCAAGCCGAATCCATCTACAGCTCACCTACTTAACAGCCCCACAAGAGGAACTTTTCCAACAGGACAGTAGAAGATATTATGCTTCGCTGAATTGGGAATACAAGGGCAATACATGCTATTTGGTGAACTGGCTCTTCACATTTCTTCAAGAACAATCAACTCTCTTCATGCTGCCATTTTATCCATGGTTGGGGCCGTGGTATTAGCCAGACTGTCCAATGTCTCCCAGCTACAATAGTATTTTTCTGATGTTCGTAACCTTCCCATATCTTGGGTCATTATGTTTTTCACCTTAGCTTCCATGGTAAGATAATTATATTAATTTTATTAAAAATTACTATAAATATTTAAATACAATTCAGTTAAACCTTTTGTGAATGAATTTATTTATTTCACTAATTATGAATACTATGAGTCGATATAAGCCATTCATATCCCTGTTAACAACTATTTCTAATAATCCTCCTATGAACTTGAAGACTTCTGTTTTTGTGACATTAAATTTGACTAAAATCAGTATCATGGAGTTATAAGTTTAAATTAAATATTATTTTGTCATCTACCAGAGACAATATCTCTGATTCTATATGATACAATTATCATATAGTATTTCATAAAAAGTTATATTTACTTTTCTGTGAGAAATAGCTTAAACCATAGATGTGTCTACGGGTAATGTTTTCAGTTCCACTAACCAGCTGTTCTCATAATCATATGACTCCACTTGTGTTACCCTTTTTGGGCAAAATTGCTAACCTGTATACCTAATTTCAAAAAATTAGATGATCAGTATGCTCCTGGAATTTGTACTCAGACTGACAGACTGTTAGACTATAGACTGACATCTACTTTTTTCAATTCAGGGAGTCTCTATACCTAAGGAGAGAAAGTAAAATCTATTATAACTACAATCTGCAATAAAAATTTAATACATTTTAAAATATTTTTCTCCTCTATGTCTCTTGTAGACCACTTTCCTCTTTCCTAAGAGGTAGTTTCCAGTGTTTTGAAGAACTTGAAGAAGTGTGCAGCTTTAGAAGTACAGAGTAAGTAACTGTTGTGGTAAAAACAAGCCAGCTTGCTGAGAGCGATATTCGGACATTTATGAGGGAGGGAGAACATAAATCTTTGGCCTTGCCGCCAGAGGCCACAGCACCACTTGCAACTGATACTGCGCAGTTGGCCTGCACAATGGACTCTGTGGGGCAGTTGCTAGTTTAATGCTAAACTAAACTGGTACAATGTTTCTAACTAAAGATGGGTTTCAAACTAAACATGGTATTTAATTTAAACTTTGAGTCTAATCTAATATTACCATACTAAATTGCGACTTAACCAGGTTGGTGTTTTTAGTCACGTATGAATGAGAAATAAGTGTAAGATGATTGTGATTCTGACAAAGGTTGACATATTCCTTTAGACAGGTCTGTTAAGTAATGGTATTTGCGGTCGTACATAGTATTTGGTGGTACGGGGGTTAACACTCATCAGGGAATATCGCAAGATATGAGATATTGTATGGTAAGATATTATGTTGAAGTGTAGGAGATAGGGTATGGATGAAAACTTTATAAGGTAGGAGGTAGGCATATGAACCTCCTCCACGTTGTTTTGGGCAACCTGTTGTGATTTCTTTGGGTAAGCTACACCATGTGTCCAAGCTGATGTGCAGAGATCAGATTTTCCTTAACGAATATTTCACATGACAAAATTTCAGAACCTGTTTGCTCGATAGTTTGACAGGCTCATCTTTACATCTCCTTCTATAGCGGATACAATTGAGAAATTTGTGTCAAACCTTCCCTTAGGTCTTCTCCCTTTGTTTAATCCAATGAATCATTTACCATGCGCTTTGGTTTTTACTGTCATTCTCTTTACGGTTCTCTGGTTTCTTTCAACTAATCCACTGCCCAAGTTTATTTCCGTCTCCTTCTTCACCTAACATAGTAGCTCTGGCCTCTTCATCTCCTGCCAACTATTTATTTAACCAACTCACGCATTACAATCAATACAAATTTCCTTACTATCACAATTTTCAGAGATTTTTTCCATGCACAACTCGCACAACTCGTTCTCAGTCTCAGCCACTGCTCTGGTATTTAAGTCCTTGAACCTGTCAACACCATATCCATATAATAGTAACTACTCCCATTGTATCCATCCCTAGATCTGATTCTTTGGCAGCACTCTGGTACTAACTAAACAGTTCAAAGTTATCTGAACACCTCTGATCGAAACTTCACATGTTAATGTTACACCCAACTGATTCCCTATTCATTTTGACAATCCTTTGGCGAACTCTACCCTGCATTTCATTAACTTGGTGACACAATATTTCTTGAACAAACTGAGTCCAGCAAGGCACAACATACCACGCCTGAAACACTAGTTGTCACTAGTTGTTGTGTAGGAAGGCAAAGTTAATTAATTTTGCGCTTGAGTGTGCAACTGTTCCCAATTTGGACCCGATAGATTACTAGCTCTCGCCATTAGATCTGACAACTCAATACGTTGAAGACAACAAATAGTATTAACAATTATTGTACTGTATATCTATTGGCAAAGCCATATTCAGCTGTGCTCGTAATCCATTCATCTGATACAAAGGGGTCTTCTAATTTAGTCAGCCTCTTTAGGTTGGAGGCATATCTACTGACTTACCGATAGCAGCAGACGCCTGACAGTAAATTCTGCGTAAGCTCGAAAGCTGTTTGCCGAAAAGGCCTGCAGCAAAGCATTGGCGAGAGTTCCGTAGTCTCTCTTGACATTTATAATAATCTATCACAAACGGCAAATTCATCTCCTAAAAAGAATAAAGGAAGGACTACCAGCAATTCTTTAACTTCTTGGAGATAACACACCAATTAACACACACATGATCATGATCTTGATAACACATATGATCAAATGCGTAATGTTTCCGAAATAGCTTGTACCTAAATGAAAACACGTCGAGATATGAAACATACTCTTTATTCTCTTATTAGACTGGGATGGTGGCGTCATCCTGTGATCCAGCTACTTGGAGGTCACGAATTGTGAATAGTTGTGAGCTATGGTTGGTGGGTGTAGTGTTCTCTTCTGTGGATTAACGTCCACACTATTGAATACTACGTTAATCCGCAAAGACCATTCTCATAATTAGACCAATTCGTAATTCAGAGGCCGTGGTTCGGATTCCACGTTAAACTGTAGGTCCCTTAGTTGCCATCGGCTGTTGGGCTATTAATTAACATTCCTGTCTAAGGAGCATATCAGCCTTAGTCAGTAACAAGACTACAAGATCGCGCCACAATCATCTTACACTCAACCCTCATTCATACTTGGCTTAAAATACATACTTTCTAGTATGGTCGCCATTTCAATAATCTAACCTAATCTAATCTAATACTTTATACTTTTAATTGAAATGGTGAACTACCCAGGTAGGTATTTTAAGCCAAGTATGAATGAGGAATGAATGTAGGATGATTGTGGCACGATCTTGTAGTCTTGTTACTGACTAAGGCTGACATGTTCCTAATCTCTCGTCAAAATCTCATTTACCTTTCCTTTTCAGCGTACTTGAAACTTAAAACATAACTCACAAAAAATTAATAACAACGCTTAAATATAATAATCAATCGTATTACAGTTAGTCTTAAACACAAGAGATGTTCTTCTACCTCAGAAAATCTCTTACAATATGTGGTATGGTAGGAGGTGTTGTAAGGTAGATGATGTGGTATGGTAAGCGATGTTTTAATGTAAGAGATGTTGAATGGAAGGATGTGTTGTAAGGTATGAAATGTTATAATGTAGATGATGAGGTATGGTAAAATATGTTGAAAAGTAGGATGTTGTACTGGTAAGAGTTGAGTGATAAGATATGTTTTAGGCCTAAGGCCTAAAATGTTGTACCGTACAAGAGATACACAGTATTGAAGGATAATGTTGGAGGTGTTGTTGATAACGTTGTGGTTGTGTTAGCCTTTAATACTGTGTATCTCTTACCTTGTGGTACAACATCTGCTCCCACCATACAATATGTCCTACAATACGGTAATCCTACCTTACAACATCTCCCACCACAACGTATCCATGCTGTAAGGTCAAAGCTGTCGTAAGGTAGATGATGTTGTATTGTAGGACATGTTGTATGGTGGGAGCAGATGTTGTACCGTAAGGTAAGAGATACACAGTATTGAAGGCTAACACAACCTTAACGTATCCATGCTGTATGGTCAAAGCTGTTGTAAGGTAGATGATGTTGTATTGTAGGACATGTTGTATGGTGGGAGCAGATGTTGTACCGTAAGGTAAGAGATACACAGTATTGAAGGCTAACACAACCTTAACGTATCCATGCTGTATGGTCAAAGCTGTTGTAAGGTAGATGATGTTGTATTGTAGGACATGTTGTATGGTGGGAGCAGATGTTGTACCGTAAGGTAAGAGATGCACAGTATTAAAAGCTGTCACAACCTTAACGTATCCATGCTGTATGGTAAAAGCTGTTGTAAGGTAGACGATATTGTATTGTAGGACATGTTGTATGGTGGGAGCAGATGTTGTACCGTAAGGTAAGAGTTGCAATTCGCACCAGTCACAAGCCAGCCCGGTGTAATACTCGGCATCACTCACGGAGCAGACCGGTCCGGGTATGAATGAATGAGTCAGGGCGATAAGGCACATAGTCGCTTGTTTTGGCAACAGGCGGCAACGTGCGTGACCTACCACAACCGGCGGCGGCGAGCACTCAAAACACGACCGTACAGCCACGCTAAACAACCGGCTAGACCCAACTCCGACGTGCGCGGGCGCCTGAGCGCGCCTTGCTCTCGCTGACGAAGAATTACAAATAGGACAACAAACTAATTCAAAAATGAAATTTAGGACCAGTCAAATTGATATTAAAGAAATTTATTTAAAAAAGACACAATGTTGTTCAACAAAGCCAAAGTTTGTATTTTCCCTAAGAACGTTAAAAAAAGTCGATAACTTTAAGAATATATAAAATGCTTTCACCATTGTAACCATTCCAAATCGTAGATCACTTGCACGTTAATGTTTTTGCTTCACATATTTATTTATTATCATTGTTGTTATTGCCTTATAGTTGAGGCACAAAAATATTAGGCTAGTTTTTGTGCTATTAAGTAAATTAATGTAAAATATCTTTAATACATGACTTCATAAATATTTGAGTTTTGAATCTTTTATTGTTAATCGTTTTTATTTGACTAATGAGTTACCCAAAAATGTAATGTTATTTCTTTTATTTGAAAGTATTTGACGTCAATAGGCTTCCTAGAATATTGACTCTGTATTAACCGTGTGCTTTATTACATGTAGAAATACTGATAGAGTACTGAGTTTTGGTTTGGTTCTCTACAATTTTCACAATGCATTCATATTCACATATCCTCAATAGAACACTGAATATTTATTAATAGTAAAACAAAGTAAATACGATGAAGTTGTCATAGACTTGGTATCCATTATGACTAAAAACGTACGGTAATTTGGAAAAATTACGCATTAGAAATGTATTGCGGTGATACGCCGCCAGAGAGATACGCCGTCGGTCATAGTGTGATTGGGTGAGGTGCGAAAAGGCACAATTAGAGGTTTTATTGACTATTAATATAAAAGTAGCAGAAGCCGCAGATTATAAGGCGGGCGGGAACTTGCCCCGGGCGGGCACTATGTCGTAAGTTCCGACAACCACCACCGGCGGCGCGCGGCGGCCATAGAGTAAGGTAAACAAGTTGTACAAAACTCATATATATGAAGGCAACGACCGAAAAAATGTCTCAATATTTCGTTAAAATACGCAAAAAGATTATATGGTCCAATTAAAATAACGATTATGTCCAAAAATGATTTCTATAAAATAAATGCTCCTTAATTATGTGTATCTGTCAATAATATGTGACGAAATATCCAAATGGATAATTAATTAGCAGGATGTGTGTTTTACTGAAAATTTAAAATGATATGAAGGTAAATGCATGTCTTTTATTTGGTATTTTGATAATAGATTAGATTCTTTGAAGAATGCTGAGAGAGATAATCAGAAGAAAATCTAAGTTATGAAATAAATTTTGAAATAACTAGAATTAAGTCAGGAAATGGCGTAGGAAATAAGTAGAAAATTTGAGTTTTTGTATGTTTGAAAGAAAATTTTAATAAGGGCTTAGTTTTATGCCCTTAGTTTTATGGCAAGTATACCATGTTGAGAAATATGGTGACCAGGGTTTACAGAACAATGTTTGGATACGTATTTGGCTGGACGTAAGTTATACTTGAAAATATGTTTGGCTGGATATTAAACAAATCATATTGTTACCTTATGAACTGAAATAGCAACCTGACCCAGGTAGACATTTTAAGCCAAGTATGAATAAGAAATGAGTGTAAGATGATAGTAGTCTTGTAGGACAGTTTACGCATCGTCCACATTATTGTGTTCCCACGGTTGGACGCCAAGCCAGGACACGGAAGAGAGCGACATCTGCACCGAGGGAGAGTTTGGAATCCCGAACGCTCATTAACACGTATAATGATATTGAAATAGTCCCGGTCGGTCGTTTAGGGCTCAACAGCGTCCTAATCATAATAATCATATCGCGTAAATTTTATCCAAACCGCCAAGATTAGGCGCGGCGGAAGCCGCACGGGGTAACGGTCGGACCCTCCGACCCTCAGCCGATATCTACTTTATATTCCCCTTTTTCAGTTTTGTAATGAAATAATATAGCCAATCTGTATTAATTGCTGATAAGACCGGTTATCTTATCTTAATAACACCGCTGAGATTGGCTGGAAGGTTTGCAATGTAATTAATTGGAATGGTTTCGATGACTTTATCGACTCTTGGTTTTTATTCTTTTGCCTTTCACTTGCCAGGGTTAATGTCTAATGCAACTCGAGTATGAATATCAAACCTTCAAACATCCCGAAACCTAGTCTTGACACTTGGCTGCAAGCTATACTTTATTCTAGATCCAAAATGTACGTTTTACCATTCAAACGTAGCTTCTTTCTTCTGCTGCCTAAGAGGTACCACCAAATAGGCTTACCTACGAGATTGAAGGTCAATTTGATTATCTTTGCAAGACGAAGGCCTACCTAAGCAAAAACACAGTGTACTTTTTACTAAGTACGTCTATTTTAACCAATGGGATGGTAGAGATTAAATTATACTATGGATGTAGCATTTTTCAAGTATAATCCTGTTATTCAAGAGCGACATTGGAGATAAAATTCCTTGATCATCACAAGAATCAAAAGCATATGTAATTTTTCAGTTTTTAATGAAGAATCATAGATCGAAGGCGACCATCCTTAAAAGCCGACCAAGTTAAAATTTTAGCTTAATTGATGGAATGGGCATTGCTTATTCTCGTCTACACCTATGAAAATAATTCATGAGGCTATCTTCTAATTTAACATGGTCGATTCAGTAAACATTTACAAACTTACATCTTTTATGTCTACCTACTATGCAGGGAAGGCAAAGAAATCATCTCGTACATCATCTCAGGAAACAGGAACTTAGAGCAATGAGAACTTGCCTTATAGGTACACTTTAAAAACTAAATTAATTTAAGTAAAATCCAATAACTGTTTAACCTTCTTCATGAGCTTACTCGAGGACATCGTTTCTAGGGTAGAAAAAATAAAGAAATTATTGGAGCAACTGAAAAGAGTCGGAAAATAACGTGCACGGGCAACATCACTATTCATATGATCATATGGTAGCTAACCATATGATCCAAAATGAGCTGTCTTTTTTCCTTCGCCATTACACAGTAATTGCAAGACTACTGGGGGGGGGGGGAAATGCATGACCAAAATTAGAAACAGTGACGTCATTTGGTTATAAGGAGAGCTATTTAGGGGAACTGAGAACATTTACTTTGGTCATATTCATGATCTAACCTATTTCCCACAGAGAAATAAATGCAATTATTTGTTTAGTGGCAAACCATCCAGCTATTTTAAGTCAAGTTATAAATGAGGAATAAGTGTAAGACGATTGTGGTGCAATCTTGTAGTCTTGTTACTTACTAAGGCTGACATGCTCCTTAGACAGGAATGTTAATTAGTAGCTTAGCAGCCAACGGCATCAAGGAGTCCTATTAGGATGGTCCTTGGGATGAAATGAGAAACAGAGCCAACGGTAAACCACACTAGAGAATATCGAGGGACCATATCTCATTACTATTCACAATACCGTACTTATTACCAGCCTGTTCTTTTACATATTTTGAAATTTGATTCTATGAAACGTGATTCTATTACTAATATTACTTTCTGAAACAATGTTATACCCAGTTGGGTATTTAAATTAGGGTATGAATGAGAAATGAGTGTGAGATTATTGTGGCGCGATCTTGTAGTCTTGTTAATAACTAAGGTTGACATTTTCCAATAGACAGGACCAATTAATAGCCTAACAGCCATTGGCATCTAAGGTAACTATGGTCGTTAATGTGGGATCCGAACCACAATTTTACCTTTGAATTGCGAACTGGTCTAATTATAAGGAAGGTCCTTGCGGATTAACAGAGTATTCAATTGGACGTTAATGATTTACATCACTTATCCACTATCACTTACCGTATCACTTATCACTATCCACAATTGTTGTGACCTCCAACTAGACGCCACCATTCCAGTCGGTGGATTCAACTTACAACCCAGTGTCCAAGTCCTAATCACAGTCTTAAAACAGTGTAAAATTATAATGCTTGTACTGGTACTCAAGACAAATAAATTATTATTATTAAAAATCAATATACATAGGGATAGTTGATACAGGGTTCAAATCAACAAGGTGAAATATTCAGACCTTGATGTTTAACAATATTCTGTCTTTACTCTAAAGAAGGCTCACACGTCCCCACGGGCGGTCCCGTACAAAAACAGCTATGCTGCTGCCCGCCGCGGCGTACAGGAGAATTAGGCTGTTTATCCGTTTTTGTCCCGGTAATGCTTGTGTTCTTGCGATCTTTCAAAAAAAGTTACTTGTTTTACTCATCGGTAGAAAAACGAGTACTTTGAGAGAAAAAGTGTATCGTGAGACAAGAATTATGTGAAAATGCGGAGCAATTGATCCTCACTTGACAGGTTGGAGGAAGGAATGTCGCTTACATGGTTTACGAGCTTTTTACAACAAAATAAGTATTAAAAGTGCATATTCGCCCGAGACACCAGCGCGTCCTGGTGGGAGATAGAAGGAATGGATTTGATTTGTCAGTTGCAAAGACCAAATATCACGAAATTGTATGTAAATTGTTGTGACTTTTTGCTGAAGATCGAATCAAAAACCAGATTGTGGAAGGGCGAGGTAACATTAAAAAATAAAAATTGAATCTTAATCATAAAATTACTCTATATTCAACGTAAATACAGAGAAACTTTTTATATTTGGTAACTTATAATTTATTCTTAACATATTTATTATTAATATTTTTTATTAATTTGTTGCTTTCATACACGAAAAAATGATCAACTATTTCACAAATAACTAGGGCATTTTGCTTGTTTCAAAAACTTATTTTAAACACAGCAAATTCACATCAGTTACTTAAATAATATACAGTGTGTGTCATGTGTCAACCTAAAATAATATACAGTGTGTGTCATGTGTCAACCTAAAATAATCCGCAGTTCATTAAAAAAGTGTATATTTTTTTATATTTTAAATTATATTAAAAGTAGATACAACATAACTTTAATGAAAGGAATATCCTGTAAGCAGTTATTTATTGTCTAATGTAGGTAATTTTTATGTTTCATCAAAGGAGGAGATGACACAGAAATGATTGTTTCTACATTACAGTTTCCTAGAACCCATTTTCAAGCTTCCATTAGCTATTAACTACACGAACCTGGGTCACTATTGTCAGGTGTGAACACGCATAAGGAAAAGTCAGTGTATTTCAGTCCCAAAAAGAAAGTAACGGTTATTAAAGTTTATTACACCGCCGTTAAATCTAAATGAGCATTTAGTTCGTACTTGTATTACCTTTTAAGAACGTTGTAAAATTCGCGTTGGAGTTTCCACCATTATAATATATTTCCAAGAGTTTTTAGTTTCCCATAAAACCACCTGCATCCCCCCAATCAGTTGTTCTCGAGAGAATTAATTGACGGTAATGTTTTGAGTATAATTTTACACTAATGGAACTTGCCTTTTATAGAGTAACAAAGGCTGGCCGATTAGGTGTTTCCACGTTTTCCTGTAAATGTCAAACGCAAAGAAAATAATTAATTATACATTATAGCTTTTTCGTGTCTTATGTGCTTTATAAATCCTCAAATTACGTAACCATTGAATCCATTTTAAACTGAGAGAAACAATTTTATAATTTGCTAGGTATTCTTAGTAATGTACACAGTATTTTTGAACTGTTTTGAATTAAACTTCCTTATTTTTGACTTATTGGCGGAAACCCCTTATTTATAGGCTCTTACAATAGAGAGGTTTTAATTAAAATTTCATGAATGAGAGTTTTATTACATTATGACTCAAAAACCTTTGAACTCGCTAGAAATCTAAAACTATTGATTAAAAATTACAGAACGCCAAAAAAATGTACAATATTTACTTTCATTTGGGAAATAGGTTAGATTATGGATATGTCTGAAAGGAATGTTTTCAGCTCCTCTAAACAGCTGTTCTTATAACCATATGATATCACCTCCGTAACAATTTTGCGTCCCGCAAATTACTCCCCTCCCTCTCTCCCCCAGAGCTTAGACATACACATGTCAACATAACCACGAGAGGGCAATTTCACTGTGTTACATTATTTAGTGATACGTGTGTTTTAGTTAACCAGATGTTTCGTCAACATGGTAAGCAAATTTTTGTCAGATCGTACAATAGGATGACATTTTATAATCATCTTTACGTTATTCAGAAAAACCCTACAAAAATATAAAGACAGCAAAAACAACAAGAGATAACAATAACACAACAACAAGAATACAATAATAATAACAAGAGCAAAAAAGGTAAGAGCTACGTACACAATACAAAAGCACAAAACCCTTGCTTAGTCCGGATTGTGTAGTAGTCTTGTCAAGTTCTATGTTCCGGTCTACCTTAGGACGAGAGATTGAAGCGTATCATCCCGAAACGACATGAAACTTTGTTTTGCTAATCGTGATTGAAAATAAGCCCACCATCACCAAAAATGAATTTAAAACAAAGAATACTTACTTATAAACCTCATATTTGACGATGACACAAAATCACCAACCTATTCCCATGGCCGACACTAGTTAGACTGGGGAGGATGTCAAGATATCCAGGTACTTGGAGGTCACGAACTAGTTGTAAGCGATGGTCTGTGGATGCAATGTGGATTAAGACCATCTTTATTAAACTACGTTAATCCGCAAAGATCAACCTCAATAGGCCAGTTTGTAATCCAGAGGAAATTGTAGTTCGGATTACGTTAAAACTGTAGGTTACTTAAAAGTCATTGGCTATTGGCATATTAATTAACAGAATTTTCTACGGAACACGTCAGCTTTAGTTAGTAACAAGACTACAAGATCACACCACAATTATCTTACACTCATTTATCATTCATACTTGAATGAGAAAAGAGGAATGTACGATAGTATTATATGGATGTTAGAAACTGTGGAGGTATGGATGTTATGGAATTAGGAGTTAATGTTATACATTGTGATAAGATGGGATGAGATTAGAATAAGATAAAGATTATTATCCATCTGGGTTGGTCACCATTGCTAAATGGTAAAGGGTATTTCCAGGTAATGTGGCTTATTCCATCAGCACTCTGCAACCTCCACCAATCAGTGGCCGAGTCTGTACGATCGGGAGGTAGACTCCTGAGCATCTGAGCTGACTCTGAGCCACACAGCCCACCTGATACTATCTCCGGTGATGAATTGTGAAGAGCTTGCCGCCGCGCCAGCCAAATAAATAACCTTAGCTATCCGGCATACATATGCGATATTCGAGGCTCATGCGACAGCGGTGTCAGGTTCGTCCTGGTCCCACACTCCCACGGCGACGCTCTCCCAAATGAACACTTTGCATTCGTATGTACACTGTACACTACAAACTATCACGCCGACTATCCTATTTGCATGCTTATTTATCTGTGGTATTTGATACAAAGTTGCAAAGGTAGTGGAGTTTGCATAACTTAGACAAGGAACTTCCTGTTTCGTACCGCCCGGTGGGGTCGTGTTTTACGAGAGGAAAAACTTACTCAGTTAACCCCCAAGTTAACTTAACACCTTATTGAATCTCCTTCAGTAAGGTGCTATTAAATATCAAGCGATAACGATTCTGGAAAGTGAATCAGCTGGTATTTATCATTGTTGAAGATATGCCATCTTAATCATTTATTCTTATCCCTGAAACACCGACACAAACTACGTGGGGATTTAGACGTGATATAGCTACACTCCGTCAGAGAAAAGACGATATGTCGATAGCTTTGAGGGAGAAATTTGAAACAGTGACGTCATTGTTTGGTTATAAGAACAGCTGTTTATATGAACTGAAAACATTCATTTTGACATACCCATGATCTAACCTGTTTCCCACAGGGAAGTAACTACAAACATTTTCGAGGGGGAATATGCGTGAAAGTTAAGTAGGATGAATGTAATGAATTTTTTAGTAACAAAGATCAGCTGCTTCGTTTGGGATCGTTAATTAATAGTCTAAAAGCAACTTTGTGTAGTGTCAAACCATCACATAAATGCTTAAATTCGCTGTGTCCTTTAGAGCGAACCGGTAACTTTCAGATTATAAAGTAGAGACTATAAACATTGAACCAACTTATAATGAAAACAACAGTAAGTATAAAGAAACAACAGTTGTTTCTTTCAGTCTCCATTTGAGCCTGATGATGTTCGTTATAACTGGACGAAATCGATCGCTAATTTAACAACTTTTGTATATATTTACCGTTGTGTATAATTATAATATAAGTGTAGAATTGGAGGGTAATATTAAGTAGAATTGGAAGACGTGAGTTTTTACTTTGCCCTATAGTAAAACCAACAAGTATAATGCTAATTAAGAAATTATTCAGGAAAATATGTCTAATATGATCATAGTGCGTGGGTCAGTTTATAGTAAACAAAACCCTTCTCCAAAAGGTATGGAATAATGTACATAAGTTTCACAACTGTGGTTGCTCTCGTTATCGGAGAAGCGTTAGAGAACTACTTTGTTTTTCCATACATAAAGACGGTCAGAAATTGAGATAAGGCCCATTTCTGGTTTTCTGAGGTATAAAGCGTAAATACAACCAAAACTATCATAGTTCCAAGAAGCGTACATGCAAACTCTTATTCGAACGAATAACGTAGTGGAGCAAGATAGCAATGAGAACTGTTGTTTAACGCAAACACGAACTTGTGTAATTTTTCTGGAATATTTTTTAACTATTAGTGATATTTACGTTACGGTAATATTTGAAAATATGAGAAGAGAAGTGAAAATATAAACAATTTCAAGTGATGTGCACGAAAATCTTTAATTTTATTTGTATGCATGGTCAGAATCAAGGGAAAAATAAAAAGTACGAATGTAAATTCGCACGTACAAATAAATGTACATACTGACACATGGGTTAGGTTATATTATATTCATGAATTACCATAAAATATACCTCCAACCATTTAAGGAAACGATGAACCTCGTTTTCCTAAGAAATATTGACGACAAATGGGACAAACGTTACGGTAACGGCGCACGTTGACGTGCGGATAGCCTCTGTCTAAAAAGTACTATATGCAAGTGAGTGGAGATGATTTTCGTCTTCAACAGCTGGTTCACACTCCTGGGGGCACTGACTCGGGCAGTGCTACTTCGTATTCAATAATTCAATTTTGGTTGGAAAACACCAGGTCGTGGTCTGCGAAAACGCTGCGGCACACCTTTATCACATCCGCACACATCTTTACATTTATTACCTTTTGAAATTCTGACCTTCTCAGGTAGGTATTCTATTATATTTTATAATCATATTATATAATATTTTATCACTTAACTCAAAGAGTCTTAAACAATTTAAAATCCATATAAATTTAATTCAACCTAATAATAATTTATTTAAAATAAATCAAATTTAACCTCATATAAAACAGGTTCCTAACGTATACGTAGTATAGTTTATTATGGTTTACTTACGTACAAATTAAAATAAATATCAGTTTTTTTATCTTTATTGTTATTTATAAACCTATCTCATAATTATATTAGTCCAATAACCGTCTTAACTATAACGAATTTTCATAGAGATTTCATAGAGACTTTCTAATTTAATCTAATTACTGCTGAATAATTCAGCTGATATATTTCGTATTTGCCTATGAATTTCGATCTAGCCTACATTTTGTCGTGCTAATAATATACCTTGCCTCTTAACAATGAATCATACAAGTCGTACAACGAACGGGCTACCTAATAGTTATATTTTTAAACGCAAATCGTCAACATAAAAGACTATTGTATGATTTGACTCAAGATAATCTAAGCTATTATATTTTATTAGGCGAAAAATGAACAATTTCTCGCTACAAAATAATAAACAACCGTTGTATGAGCAGCGACTAGCGACTAGCGCCTCGCTGCTCGCCACTTGCCAGGTATTGGCCGTGGTCGCCCGACGCCGCCGATGCGACCGATTCTGAGCTGTCGAAGATATTTTCTTTGTGTCACTAAAACAGATTTACCTACCTCGAAATAGCCTTGGGTAGTGTATAGACCACAGACGGGCCTACAGCCTGCTCCCTAGCCTCTGCTTTGTTACTCTTCACTTCTACTTCTCAGAGTTAATCGTCTAGGGGATGCTATCCCCCTAACCCCACACCCCCTAATGTGTCAGGTCGTTGACGAGTCTGCAGCCCTCAGCTATCTTGGATTTTAATCCTGTTAAAAAAATTTTTGACGTCATTACTAGGCGTAAGAAGATGATTAGTTGTCAATTTAAAGGTTAAATAGTTTTTTAGAGATATATATATTCCATTTTTTCTACCATACAAAATATGATTACTTATAAATTTTTTATATAATTTGTTGGTAATTTTTTTAGGTACTTTTACTTTAATTTGTTACCACAACTATCTTTGTACGACTCTCGTGTAGCCACTCATGCTGTCACAAAATTAGCATTGCTCGTGTGTCCGAAGATAAGTATCTCGTCAGTAATACACGCTCTGAAACAGCATTTTTTAGGAATGTAACTTTTTAAACTCTTACTGATATCAAACTCAAAGCACAATGTTTTCATTTGGATCACTAAACGCCAAGCGTAGAAATTTCAATATTTCTTCAAATCTTTTCTTAATGAATGGTGTAACATAGTGAAATGTTTGGTTGAAATGAAATTAAATCTTGATTTAATAATTTAAAAGATTTTCTGTTGTGAAAATTATTATATTTTTATTTTTCATTTGCATTTACAGTAGGAACGTCCGCTATAAGCGGTATTTTATGGAATAGAGAGAATTGAATATTACCTTTATCATCCTTTGCACTTCCGGTTACATTAAAGATTTACTCTCGAGACTTCAAAACTGTATAGTTATCATTATAATAGTAATTTTACCTGTGAAAGTTAATATTTTCATTACAATTTATACAATAATGTCTTCGTTTGAAATAAAATCCTTAGGACTCTCTTTGGTCCGCAACAGAAGTTAAAAGTCTTTATAGAGCTGAATTTTACATTTATAAATAATTGTGAGTGGAAAATTATTTGTTTTTTTTAAAGAGCACAAACAGATTTGTCTAAACTGACTTTTAAAGTCGTCATCAATCCAATACAAACGTAATTTCTTCATGGTGGTAACTACATCAAGTTCCAATATCAAACACTAGAAAGCTACAGACTTTGAGGAGAAGACCTTTAGACAGTTTTATAACTCTTTTAATTGTTATTTAAAATAAATCTGTTACACTCTTAATAAATAAATCTTAATAAATATTTTTTGCTTTCTATTGAAACTTTTTTGCTTTTTAATCTGATATACAACACAATATACATATCATTTACGTTAAATAAGAAAATAATACTTATCTGGAACCCTGTAAGCGCGATGTTGTGGGTGATGATACGTTTGTGATCCAATTTTTCCGAAATCTGTTTTTTTATTTACTAATGTACTTTTTTCTCATTTACTCTTAGCGTTTGGACCTTTGCACAGAAACTTGACACTTTGCACAGATATGTAAGACACTATTTCACTGGTACACTATCACTCCATTTCGTTTGAAAATTTCCTTCTAACAACCAAGTTATAAAATATTTTAAAGTATAAAAATGTGTTTTTAAAATTGACATTTATAAAACATACGTACTGAGCAATAAAATTTAGATTTTCAAAAACTCACAGGGCAAAACTTGGAACTAAAAAACTGGGGTAAATTTTTCAGATCTCTAGCTTAAATAGTTTCTTCGAAAAAGGTACATAAGCTAACATGGCGAAATATAGAAAGGTCCGCTCCGCTTTATACAGCTACAGGTACATATATTATGAATCTTATGTAAATTATACAATATTTTAAACATTTGATTCATGTATCCAATGCGAAGCTTATACAACAGTATGCCTAATGATAATAGTGATGTTAAAATGTATTTTCTTCCTTTTGGGAAATAGCTTAGATCATGGATATGTCTAAAGGGGATGTTTTTCGTTCGTCTAAACAGCTGTCCTTATAACCAATGACGTCACGTCCGTTACAATTTTCACGTGACGGGTATTGCTAATACCCCAAAGCTTGCCAGACACTGCGTTGATCTTTTGCAGAACTTCCGGAATGAAAATATTCATCAGAAGCGAGAAGTCTTGGTCACCTGGGGGGTAACTACACACCGGCCCAGCCTCCAGGAACCGGTGTCATACCTAAGTGCCGGAGGGATGGGGGAAAAGCATTAAGAAGCCACAAGTCCATCCTGGAGAAGGACAAACAAATTGTGGAAGGAAGTCTGTTCACTTTGAATAAAAGGTTTGCCAATATTGTGACAAACTCAATATTGTGACAACCAATGATGCACCATAAAATGCAATAAAACTTTTATAATTCAATAATTTTACAATTATTATCTTTGTTCAGTCCATCATACATCATATCATAGTTTATACATGGAGTGATAGTTCACGTTTTCGAAAATATGTACCTACTGAAGTGTTTGTTTTTGTTGTTGTTGTTTGTTTGTGTTTGTTTTGTCTAACAATGCTATGTGAAGACAGTTATAAGTATGTAAAGTAATTAATATTACCTTATTTGTGGGAGTGTCGAGGTTAAAATTATTTTTTTTAAATTTGTTTAAAAGGAATAGAGGTCAGCTGTGCTATAAATATATATCAATAAAACTTCATTAAAGCAATGTCGATTGAGGATATTTCTGAATTTGTCATACTTACCAGCATAATAAATTGCCGAAATCAACATAAATTAAATAAATTAAGTTAATTCTTTAAAATAAAAATATATTTCAGAATATGCGAGATGTACGGAGTTACCAGAACCTTTTACCGGCCTTTTCAGATATTATTCCTGGACTGTAGACAAACAGATATGGTGTATTCAAAAATTCGGATACTAAAAGTTCACCTGAATTTGCCTTTGTGTTTTATCCACAAATCAGTTAATTTGAGAACTACTGTTCATAGTGAAATGAAACTTGGAGTGTAGTTTTATCGCTATGAAAGACATAAACACAGAATAAACTATATTTTTTAGTTTCAAAAGTAAATATCTGTAAAAATCACAATAGATTTTCTGAATAAAAGGTAATCACTGATACATAAGAAATTTCAATTAATTTAAAACAGCCGTTCTCGAATTAAAATTTGCTTTGTGAAAAAACCAAAAATGCAGCTTTACGGGTAAGTTTTAAGTTTACGAATTTTTTAAGCCGATATATTGGTTTGTCTATGGTTCTATCTGGAAAGGACGGTAAAAAGAGTTCAGGGACACCCTGTATAGCCGATGTACGAGGAGGCGGCTGGTAGTCAGACAGCGGCTTGTTTACATGGGAATGTGCAAGCTACATCGTCCAGACCCTCCCAAATGGCCTACTACAACACATATTGTAACTTGATACCAATTGGGCAGCTTCAAACGTACTTGGCTGGACTTTTAAATACTGTATTTGCTTATTTCGTCTCTCTTTTGCTTACTTTTGACATGGGTATGTCTTAGCTCTGGGGGGGGTTATTGTGAATGCTTCAGACAAATATTTTAAACGGAAGTTACGTCACATGGTTAGTCGCATCACATGGTTGTAAAGGCAGCTGTTTAAAGGAACTGAAAACATTTCCTCTAGGCACATCCATGATCCCAAAGGGAAGTAAACATATAAAATTGTTCTATGATTAGGATTTATTTATTTCTATTTTTCGACTTTTTGCTTCTTAATAATATTATACCGATATAAAGAATCAGAATAAAGGTCACATAAACAAAAATGATGACGTTATTGGTATGAAAAAATGTTTATATTTACTTCCCTGTTGGAAATTGGTTAGATCATGGATATGCCTTAAGGGAATTTATTCAGTTTTTCTAAACAGCTGTTCTTATTCTTTTGTATTAAAAGTTCAATACAATAGCCCTGGTAGTTTCTATGGAAACATGTTTTCCATCTTAAAAATCACCAACACCCTCCCCCCCAGAGCTAAGACATATCCATGTCAAAAAGTGTATATTTAATTTTTTTAGCATTTGATATAATTAAACAAATCCTTAACTGATGTAAAACTGCCATGTGTTTAGCGGTACGTTTGTTCGAGACCTATACTTCTCTTTATTGTTCTAGCTTTGGTTCTAACACAGTATTGTATACCAATAATCAATAATTAATGAGTACATTTTTTTATTAAAATACCTTTTTTATTTAAAAAAATATATTTTTATTCAGCCATGAATAAGAGGAGTATACAAAGAATCACATTTTCCAGAAGCTCGGATCCATAAACGTGGGTTGTTTAAAATACGGCGACATTAAATTGGTTTAACGATTTCTTGCGAATACGTTGTCACAGTAAATGTCACAATATGGACATAAACAGACGTCGTCTCAGTTGAAGTACAAGATGTGTCATACAGAGTATATAGCTGTGATGGTCGAGAAATAAAACTCAACTGGTTACCAGCAATGTCTGAGTCACTAAAAATTAGTTTTCATTTGGCTCATCATTTTCCAAAATGCAAAATGTTTTTTTCACGGTAATCAATAACGCTTGTTGGGTAAAGTTAAGTAATATAAATGTAACACAAATGAAACAAAGATTTTAGTAAATTAATAATTAACTTTACTAAAAAAGTAAGTCTTATCTCTGGGGGAGGGGATATTTTTGTAATCCATCAAAATTAGAGACGGAAATGACGTCATTAAGGTACGTCATATAAATCACGTTATATAGGGTTTTAAGGACAGCTGTTATATTTCATAGTCTAAAATATTTCACAAAAGGAAGCAAGTATATTTTAAAGATGATTTCGCTATCAAATCACCAATCCCAGATGATATACCAAACAGGCGCTTCTGTTCACAATCGATCGGACTGTCCCCAAATCAGGAAGACCAGTAGCATTTTACTATAAGACACTATGAAAGTCTGAGAAAAATTATTCCTCAGTTGAAATGGAAGCCCAAGACACTACCTTATCTGCCGACCATTTAAAATAATTACAAATCAAATATCAGTTTTCTTTCATGTTCGACGACAAAAAATTGTACGTTAAAAAGTGAAAAATAAGAAGATACAACGTTTGTAATTTCTGTTTACAACATTTTGGGTACATGTTCATAATTATATGTTATTTCAAAATGAAAAATATAGAAAATGTCAAAAAAATTCAAATTATGGTGCAGATATAATGAGTGGCGTACCCCATCAACCAACATTTTGACAACATTTCTTGAGGTATCGGCAAACCGTCAGACCAAAATTTGAAACGGAAGTGACGTCATGTGGTTAGTGACGTCTCATGGTTATAAGGACAGCTGTTTAGAGGAATTGTCAACATTCCCTTTAGAAATATCGTATCTGTTTTTCAAAGGGAAGTAAATACATTTGTTAATAATATATGTTGTCACAGAATCTATTACAGCTACTATATATACTAACTAGCTGACCCGGCGAACTTTGTAACGCCTAACAGTAAATCATGTTAACTTTTAGATTGGCTATGTTCTGAAGTCAAATTGCATTACGGCTTCGTTGTGAAAGATTTAGATATACAACAGCTGATTATTACAATAAACATAATATGTATGAACATTGTAATTATTTTTTATTTGGCCAACATATAAACATGTGATTTTCAATCAGACTGTAAATAAAAAATATAAATACATAATCCCAAAAAACTGTTAACTATTAACGTGGCGAATAAAGCTGTTCATTTTGTACAGCAAATATTTACTTCATAGTTTAACATTAATGAATGATTCAAATGGCATTGGATAGTAAAGCATAATGCTAATGGAAAGTAAACCATTCAGGTGTAGTTTAAAAAAATCAAATCTTTTGATTGTAGAAAATTTGAAAACAAACTTACTCCCCATTGGACATTTAAAACGCCGTTAAACTGGCAACTTATGGGGTTGTTGGCAATTTTTTTGCTAAAACATTCACGGACACATATAGAGAAACTTCTTAAAATTTCATGGTGATCGGATGTGTAGTTTGACAACGACGCATAAAGGACGTACATATAAACATACATATTTATATAGAGATATACTGTATACGATATGTAGGAGAGACTGGAGTAATGACAGTCACATAATTAAAAACTTCTATAAACCCCAATTGTTTTGCCCACCACCTTTAATTTTTATATGCATTTATTTAAAATGTTTTTAGTACCATGGAACCATAAGAATGTTAGCGCAAAATAATTATTTTGAGAAACGACAAATTTGGCCGCCGTTTCCTCACTTGTGGGGAAATGAGAGTCTGCATTTAATGTATTGAAACCAAAAACGAAATAAAAAAATGGAAATGGTCAATAAAGAAATATCCTATTGATTTTATTATTATTTTTCATCATAAAAATAGGTTGTATTAGCAAATATCCCCGTCACAACAGACCTGCATACTCAGCGAATTTCCAAATCAATAACATAACAATATAGACCCCTATAACAGGTTTGATCAATATCCTTAACAATTAAAAGAGTTTACAAAGCCAATTCACCATAAGATTAACATGGGAAAGAGTATGCATGTTTGCTGTTGTGAGGAATTCTGAATGTAGGCATTTTTACAATAAACTATTTTATTTTGACCACATACTAAGTTGTATTAATACCTGTCCAAAAATAAAGAGTTGGCATATTCTCTATATGATTAACACGGGGATAGAGTATGCAGGTTAGATGCCATGATAAACACATAAACTATGATTTTTAAGAATAAATGGTTGCATCCCAACCACATGAATCTAAATACAAATTTTCATCCAAAAATATTGGTTAATACGGGAAACATAAATTTTTTCTTACCCTCCATAAGCTTAGCATTGGAGCCCCTAAATACAATGTACTGTGTTAAGATTTTTTAATACCTCGGTAAGCATTGGAGATAAAAAAATTTAAAGACTCAAATTGTGTAGTTTTTCGGGCTGATTCTAATTGTAAAGGATAACATTTTAAATTTTAAAAAATTACACGTGAAAAGATAAAAAATACTTTTTTGGGGTACAAAACCCCTTAAAATACCCCTTTCCAATTTACCGATATGTTAGGATTACAAACTCGTCCGACTAAATGTAGGAATACACAACTCTACCAAATTTTGTGTCGATCGGAACATTTTTACGAGAGTTATCGTGTTCACGGACACACACATACATGTTTAACGACTATTGTTTTTGGCCTCAGTACACCTCAAAACGAAAAAATAACATGGTCCCGGGCTTAACTCTTTCCATGAGACCTACGGTAATAGCTTCTTCCCTAAGGAAAATTCGCTAAAATGTCAAGGTTATAATGGTACCAGCTTATTAAATTCAAAAATAGTTATTTTAAGACTAAAATTGTTATTTCATATCACCAAGACTTAATTGAATTTAGTTTTTTTAACAGGTATCACATTCATATCCGGAACAGCGCTGGTGGGCCCACAATCCACAGCATGTGGAGCGATGACCGCCATCATAGAACCAATCTGCGTTACCTACATTAATAAAAACGTTGGTGATCATCATTACCCCATGACTGGCATTACCCCAGTCTCCCCTAAGTTGTGTGGTTATGTATAAAGTTGTATATTTGTTGTAATAAATTACTAATTTTCAAAATGATTTTATTTAGTTCCCTGTGTGAATTGGGTTAGAACATGTATATGTCAAAGAGAATGTTTTCAGTTCCTCTAAACAGCTGCCGTTATAGCCATATGACATCACTGTTTCAAATTTTGGTCGCGCAAATTTCCAACCACCCCTCAAAGCTAAGATGTCAGTAGTTTTGACAATTTTTTATAAAAATATCTGTACTTTATTTTTCAATAATATGTATTATTTCACACTCAAAAAACATTATATTTTTATATTTTTTTAAATAAAATCCCCATTACTTAAGTTGAACTCTGTCTCTGAAGCTGAATATTAATATTTACAACCTTCTCCTAGTATGGCCCTGTCACTTATATTTACGACATATGTTATTTGTTGGTGTTTTGACAGGCAGGGTGGGGAGGGGGGGTGGTACAGTTGGGGTTAAGGGGGGGGGCAGGGAGGCTTGTCAGTGCTTCAGTCTGTGTCTGCGGCGTACAACAACCAATACACGTAAGTAGATGGCTCACTACGAGGCACGTGGTTAACTGAAATCTAATCGTAAACTCAGTATTTCAAAATAATTCTACTATTTTTGTAATTGTTTAAAATTGTTTGACAACATTGTTTATTTTGTATTTTTTCAGTATATATAATGGAATACAAGATGTATCTAACATAAGTACGCACTATTAACAAATTAAATGTAAAAATTATAATACTAAAAAATTTAAGTATAAACAAAACACAGAAAACATTATCAAATTAGCATAGGAATAACAAATTTTGGTCACTCACTCAGGGTAAAAGTAAATGTAGGCCTAACTGGTGATTATAATACGTTTTTTTCAAATTTAAAACTAAAAAATAGTTACTAACTTTATTGGAAAGATGTGTTTTTAATGTTGTTAAACCTATATAGTAGTTTTTCTTAATTTTATAACTGAAGTTTGATTTACTAGTAATTTATCAAATTAAAATTTTAAGTGTGAATTTCTCATTCAATAGGTTACTGCAAGTAAAATAGGACTGAAATTTTCTCCTCGAAATATACCGTGAATTTAGATCAATAACTTAACAGAAAACTAACAATGAACTTACTTAGTTAATCAAATTAAAATAAAAACATTTCAAAATAATTTAGTAAAATTTAAGAAGAAACCTCTAACTAAAATTACTTAGGCTTAACTCAAATAATTCATTAATTATAGTTTAAGTAATACAATAAAAATAATCATAAATTAATTTTCTTGTTTCTGCCTATTTATAATGTGCAACACATATTTTTTATACATTTACTAACACATCACATTATTAAATAATAAGCAATCATCAGTTTTGTGTTACTTTGTTTAGTTCAGTTGTAAGAGTATATTCTCTTGTTCATATCTGAATCTCGAAGTGCAAATAGTTCATTCTTCACTATTTTTCAAAGTTTACATGACAATAGGATCTTTCTAGACCTTATTTTTTACGAAATACTAATTAATTCTGAAATGTAAAATAATTAAAACAATTATGTAGCGCTTTTAGACCATAGTGCAAATATGCAAATCTAACTCATATCATAGTATAGTATGGCATAACATTGGATATTCGCTTTACAATAATTGTTTTCTCATGTCACAATACAAGGGTAATTTTTGAACCAAATTTACGTTATTCTTAGTGTGATAACATTATGTAAATAAGTAAAAACATAAATAAGTCGTTTATGGAAATACTAATCTTCCTTCATATTCTAAATGATTTTAACTTTTAAACTGTCAATAAATTCAAGTTGATTCCATTTTTGAGGTGTTAGCAATTTGAACGTCCAAAATTTGACACATAAGAACAGCTGTTTAGATAAAATGAAAAAAATCCCTTTAGATGTGACTTAACCCCACAGGGAAATAAGTACAAAAATTGTTCAATATAGTCTTATTTTTAACAACTTTTTGCACGATATAATTGCTCAAGTTTTATTTTTCCTTTAAGATTAGCATTGGAAAATACATTTTTAAGAGGTAAACACGGTCACAGCAAAAGCGAGATTTTCTACTAAATATTGTTGCAACTCTGTGATATGCCGCTTGAATATTAGAATTATATTGAGAGCGGACTATGCACTTTTAATCTATACTTGTGTATTTAATCTATGACATTTAACAAGGAAAAAAGTTCATGCTGACACTGTAATATTTCATTAATTGGAACTAGAATATATATTCTAGACAAAATATAGATATACTGTATTTAAAATTCTTGATAACCCCTTAATTATTTATTGTTTTAAAACTTAAAAATCAGTGTTTGTTTACAATAAAAATACGTACTAGTCAATAATTATTTAAGCACAAAATTATTTGTTTACCTTATAACCGACTGAAAACGTGCTAGTTTTTGTAGGAATTTGTTACTATTTCGGTGGACTGCACTCTATAGTATAATCAAGTTTTTTTCTTGACTTGTCAGTATTATGTCATAATTCATAGTGAAATAATTCTAACATTCACTAGAAAAAAATTATGAAATTCAATCTTCAGTTCAATTGAAATAGTGAAGTAACGGATAAATATTAATTAAAAATTTAATTAGAAAATTTAAAAAATAAATGAGAAGTTTAATTTACCATCAAAGTTGATATGTTTGTCCAAATACCTTAAAAGGTTATTATTTAGAACACGATTCGTTTTATGGTTAAATATTTGACACTGAATTACTAGAATAATTTGTTATTGATAATTTATAGTACATGACAAGTACTCATGTATTAAGAGCTATAGAAGTATTCAGAAATGAGTTACGTCGTAGGATTTTAAAATATATTTATACTGATATTTTTTTATATAATATACAACAATTATATGAGGCATATAATTTTTCTATAAAAGGTGATGCAAAACCTACAAACCTGCAAAACTACAAACTTAAGTTATAACTTGAAAAATTACTTTTTCACCACTAATTGTTCTCTAATATGAATTTGGAAACATTTTTCTACAGTAAATTATAGTAAATTAGAAACTTTCACGATTTTATAACGTAAGAGACTTTGGAGAGTTGTTAACAGTGCGAATTAAATTGTTGCTAGAGCAATATTTAAAACGTCAGTCACAATTTAAAAAGATTTTCTCTAGTAAAATAGTAGATAAAAGTTATTTGAAGAGAACTATTTGCTAGTGATTCATAACTTATGGAATTTGTGTTTAACTCACCTGTTAGCCTATATGTATTTGAACTTAAATTCAATAAACCTGTATACCAGATTCAAGAAATATATGTAACATGTGGAACACGAACAAAACAAGTCAAAATTAACTAAAATAATCTAAGAACTTGAACTTAGATCGCTTCAACTAAGAGACTATTATGAGAAATTGAATTAGTATTCATAACGATACAAAATAACTGAAAGTTAAAGAATACATTTCAAAATTTAGCGTCAAGTATCATGGCAGACTCGAAAAATCACATCAACTTTCTCGCCCTGAACTTTTAGACAACACACTTTCAAGAAACAGCAAATAAGACTTATCATCCACACATTAAGGACATTTTAGTTTTTTGTTACCATCTTTAACATTACCTCATCATCATAGTTAACCAATGTCAGTAGGTATTGGAACTTATTTATTTGCATCCGTCATCACATATACGCATTGTTCAATATAACTGAACAGGTTGTGAATTAAATAAATGTGAATTAAAAAAATGTAAAAAGAATTGAGACAAAAGCAATAATAGGCCTACATTATTCTATAATTCAATAGTTTAAAATTTACAACTAATATTTTATTTTTTTACAAAGCTAATGATAAAACTTACAACAAAGGAACGAAGGCTAACTCTTATTAATAGTGGCTTGGTAAGAGATTCACTAACACTTTCAATATAATACTTTTCCGAATATGTCTGCGATCTTTTAGTCTTGTTACTGACTAAGGACTAGACAGAACTGTTAATTAATAGCCCAACAGGCAATGGCATATCTAAAGGGCCTACAGTTTAATGTGGAGGCCTATCTGCCTCTGAATTACAAGCTGGTCTAATTATGAAGATGATATTTTCGGATTAACGTAGTATTCAATAGTGCGGACGTTAATCCACACAAGAGAACACTAAACTCACCGACCGTCGCTTACAACTATCCACAATTCGTGACCTCCAAGTAGCTGGATTACAGCACACGCCACGGCCCCAGTCTCTTTATTTACTACCTTAAACTACTTTAATATTGAATCGCACTCTCAATGTTAAATAAGTTAAAGTTTTATCGTACTATTAACACACAACACACACACACATACACACAAAAACAAATAATTGATTGTGGCTGTGTAAGTCTACTACGAGAATGTTGTGGGTTGATACTGAATAAAATACTAATAAAACTTCAAAATCGTTCTTTACTCGACCCAGCTGATTTTATTCACTGTATTATCAAGTGATGCTTCTGGCAAATGAGTATTATGGTCGCCTTTGTCAGTTACTTAGATGCAAACCCAGTCACACTCATCACACATTCATATTCACCTTAAAACCCCCCATCAGAGTTGTTCGGCGCCTTACGTTTTTGACTGGAGCCGTGGCGTCTCCTGTAATCCAGCTACTTGAAGGTCACGAATTGTAGATAGTTATGAGTGATAGTTGGTGGGCATAGTGTTCTAACGTCTGCACTATTGAATACTAAGTTAATCCGCAAAGATCACCCTCATAATAATTGGATCAGTTCGTAATTCAGAGGTAGTGGTTCGGACGTTAAACTGTAGGTCCCTTAGATTTAATACTGTTACTGTTACTTAATAGCACAACATTGACTGTTGGGCTATTAAGTAACAGTTTTGTCTAACATGTCAGCCTTAGTCACAAACAAGACTACAAGATCACGCGACAATCATTAAAGGGAATCTTCTCAGTCCATCTAAACAGCTGTTCTTATAACCAAACTATATCAAACCAAACTAATCCCTAAACATGACTAAACTATGACATCAAATGATGTCATTATTTCAAATTTTGGTCTCGCAAATCGCCAAACCCACCCAGAGCTAAGACATATCCATGTCAAAAAGAAATCTACGGGGCTAGCGAAATTTTGAACTTTGATTCAAGAAAATATGAATTGTTTTGACTACTTTACTCTAAAAACGTTACCAGAATTGATTCTCTGGTAAAAATCAGATTATGAAGTAGGTACTCTAACCACTGAGACACCCAGTCAATTTAATATAAATCTTTACAACTCGAATAGTACTTATCAAATGATATGTGACTGTAGTAGTTTCGCCCAAGAATTCGCTTCATATCGCTGTTATCCACCGATGTTTACCAAACGTTTGCCAAGTAACCGAAATAATTTCATAGTTGAAGTAATATCCCTCTAATCATTCTATATACGCCATATTGTCGACTGACAAGACGTATAGCTGCAATAATTATAAACCGACCCTGACCTGAAGCGCTCCTCGTGTTCAACTGAGGAACTACGAGTTAGAAGTATGATACAAACGTTTTTTAAGATATCTACCTTCCTATGTGAAAGGTAGAATGAAACAAAAAAAGTATTGTTAATATTAAAGGAAATAAATATGTGATCCAATACATCGTTAAAAGTTTAGTAGCGGTTAGATAGCAGCTAGGGTAGAAATACAAAACACATCAATTTCTTGGATTGTTAAATGTTAGAGTTTTCTTGGAATTTTTAAGCTAATTAAAAGAAGCTTTTGATGTCGTTTCATTGGAGAATTTTTTGAAATTCCAAATTAAAACCTTTTAATGTAACAAAACGTTTCCTCGTTTCCTCCACATATCACTTTAACCTGCAAACAATTACGCTGTTATAGTTTTAAATCATAACGTTTTAAGAGTGGAAATCTTTGTTTTTTGTTTCTTTCTACCCCTAAAGCATTTTTACAGAGTGATACAGTGATTATACAAAATTGTTTAAGTGGTACAAACCTAAACGAGCGTCCCTGAGTTTGGTTCAGGGATCGAAGGCCAAAAAGCTACTACCAGGCTAACAAAACACATTATAATAAATCCACAATGAATATTAAAGGCAGTGAAGCTATATAATAGTTATAGAAGCTGTTCCTAATTACTTCAACAATACACATTTAGTTGTTTTCAACCCAGAATTGTGCATGTGTAAGTAATTACTCAACAAAACAGAAATGATAATGTGAGTGTATGAAATGTTTTCCACACTCTCACAACGAATATCATCACGCATACGCCATGGATTAGGCACTAACCCCTCCTTGTCAGGGATGACATGTTAAGATAAATTAGAGTGAAGGGTGAGTGTGTTGAAACATGTAGCTTTGTCACTGACAAAGACTGGCAAGCAAGATAATAACTAGCTATTCTATTGTCAGCATCATTATTTACCAACTTTGATACTTGTTGTTTTCCTGCATTCCTGTTGTTTTTGTTTGTAAATTTCCCAAGTTCTCTCTTTTTGATCTGGGAGTTTTTACCTGAAGAGGAATATACTTTGATAGTATTAGATAAACAAAACACACTTAAAAATTTACTGCTTTTTAATTCACACTATATTAACTACGTGTAAATCTACAGAAATGGGAACTCTATAAAATCTGAAGGGATATAAAACGAAGATAAAAGAGTGAGAGGTCATGACAAATTCCGACGTCGTTCATAAAAGTACTATAAACCTTTTTTTAACTCTAAATATCTCAGTTGTTTTAATTTAAATTAAATATACACGTAGAAAGAGGTTTAAATTACCTTGTCAGTCAAACGATCATTGATGTATGTATTCCTTCAGCTGTTACGATCTATAATTACGTCTTCAGAGCAGAACGTCATCAAGTTGATTTAATTACTTCGTCTGAGGTGACTTCGTCAACATTATTTAAATAAAGCAGTAAGTTAAAACGCAGAAGGCACTAAACACGGAAAAAACTTGTACACAACGTTCAAAAGTTAAAATCAAAATCACAGCAACCAACGATAAAATAGTAATTAGTAGTAATGGTTCACCTATTACTATTAGCTTTTTGTAATGACGGCCTTTCCAGGAAGGTATTTTAAGCCAAGTTTGAAAGAGAAATGAGTGTAAATTTATTGTGGCGCAATGAAGTACTCTTAGTGCTGACTAAGGCGGACACATTCCTTAGACAAGTCTTATAACTGTAATGTTTTTGTGTCTTTCTACGCCTCTCGGCATTTTTGACGTTTTGATGGGGAGTGGTCTAAACCCCGGTCATGTTACTATCCAAACGTCAACCTGTTGTTAGGAAGCATCATTAAATAATAGCCCAATGACGAAATGGCAACTGGGTCTAGATTCAACTCTTGCGGGATTCGATCTGGCAATCTTCAGTTTCGAAGGCAGGCGCTAAAACCACGCAGATACCCAACTAGATAATTATAATAAGCCAACAGCTGATGGTTGCTAATGTTTAACGTGGGATACAAACAATATTTTTCTCTGAATTACGAACTGGTGTAATTATGGGAATTGCCTTTACGGTTCGGGTAAACGTAGAATCAAATGGTTCTACCATTAATCATTTAAATCAATACACAATTTGTGAACTCCAAGTTGGTTTACAAGACACACCACCGTCCCAGTCGAAATTTTTATTCGATACCCAACCCTCTAGAAACTTCCAGCAATACAAATACCACAAATTTTTAATCACCCGGCAAAACAATTGCAAATTCCGTGGAAAGTTCTATTGTGTTCCATATTTCCTTGTACGACCGTCTCCATTCCATTTCCGTAAGGTTTGGCATGAATGAAGCCCGCACGGCTCGAGTTTCGCTGCATCGGCGCCCATTGTTGGTTCAGATCTCCTGCGACACGTTCCTGTCACCTTACACATGCTGTTATTATTGCATCAACGCGTCACTGGTGGTCTTAGCTGCAATACTGAGAGAAATTCGGAAAGGCGGCCCCTTTCACACCGGCTACGTGGTTTCATTTTGGCTAAGTAAACTCAAAATTCGTGCTAGTGTATTTATGAGAGACTAGCTTAGATTATTGAAATGGTGACCCTATCACAAGGTTATTTTAAGGGTATTTTTAATCCAAATATGAATGTGGATTGAGTGTAAGATGATTGTGACGCGATCTTTTAGTATTGTTACTAACTAAGGGTGACAGAACTGTTAATAATTATAAGCCCAACAGCCGATGGCAACTAAGGGATCTACAGTTTAACGTGGAGTCCAAACCACTGCCTCTGAATTACGAACTGGTCCAATTATGAGAATGGTCTTTGTGGATTAACGTAGTATTCAATAGTTCGGACGTTAATCCACACAAGAGGATTAACGATATACATAGTTACACCCACCGACCATCTCTCACAACTATCCACAATTCGTGACCTCCAAGTAGCTGGATTACAGGACGACGCCACCGTCCCAATCTTCGAGAGAGGAAATCCTAAAATATTCAATGATATTCTACTAGGAAGGGATCACGGATGTTGTGACAGGGCATGTTTGGGAGGTGGCAAAACGTTAAAAGTATTCAGTATCATTATTTCTGGATAGCAAGGGATTAGGGATGTTTGCCTTTATCTCTATTAAACGGTGACCTACCCAGTTAGCTATATTTAAGCCAAGTATTAATGAAAAATGAGTTAAGATTTTGGTGCAATCTTGTAGTCTTGATTTCTTGTAATTTTAGAAAAGGATGAATTATGACCATGCTCAATATTATTCTACTCGGATAACATAGATGAGATGTTGTAGGAGAGAGGTTGCTGCAATGTATTTTTGAGATGGAGTAAAAGTTAAGTAGTCTATCAGTTTTACACAAGAATTGCAAATTTAGGGACGTAGAAAATATTATGGAAGGACAAACCCTAAAGTTTATAAACGGAAATAGTTTAAGGTGTCAACGTAAGTTTCTAAAAGAGGGCAAACCCTCAGATATTCCCAAATATTGTTCAATGTTGATAAAAAAGTTACACACTTTGCTTTAAACAATTTTAGAGGGAGAGCAAGACTGAAAATCGTTAAACATTTTTCCACTCGTATTTTCACGAAGCAACTTTTTGGAACAACATTTTTTAACAGGATGAAATTCAAAATTTCGCAAAAATGTCGTACTCATAGCTTAAGTTCAGGGATGTTAGTAGAAGACGTTTTTCAAAGGGAGTAAATTACAACATTTCCGAACAATTTTCTACCCTATTATAGATACTAGGAACGATGCTAAACATACAACAACATGATACTGTTTATAAAATTGCAGTTATTTTTATAACATACAGGGGAAGCATAAATGTGGAAAAATTAAAACAGTCTATTCTAGAAATAACCATTTTAAAACACGTGATGAAGCAGATGTTAATAGAAACACATTTTGTGGAAAAATTAAAAAATACACAAGAGTGGCCTATCTCCAAAAAAACAAACATTAGTAAAATTCCTGTAACTATTTTTTTAATATTTAGGCTACGGTATATCAAAACATGCTGGAATCGGAAACGTAGATTTATATTTAAAACGTAAAATACAGATTTAAATTTTTTATTATAAATTATGTCATTACATATCCTAATTTTATGAATAAGAACTGTCCAGTTTTTGTTTTTTACATAGTATCCTTGACTATGGTTAAATCAAAACCACAGTCAAAGATAGTAATTTACGATATTTAGATTAAAGTAACAGATTTCCCTTGGCAAAATCTGCATTGGCTCTAAGAAATGTCGGTAAAATTAGTAAATCAATAAACATTAAGCATTGCAGAGGTTACAAAAACTGGTTTTAGAACATATTAACTGTACAGCAATGTACGGTAAACTGGAGTTCATTAAGAATACTAAAATTCTACTCATACTAACTTGTTAAAAGTGACTTACAACTTATAATAGATAGTAAATTTTTCACCAACTACAAAATAATCGAGTAATTCAAAGTTGTCCATCCGTAACGCCAGCATGAGTGCGATTTTCTACCTTTTATCAACACGCATTTTAAACACAATTAATGTGTTCTAAAACAGAATTGTTCACAATATTATTTTGATTAACTGCCACTGGAGAAGACTAGCCCATTGAATTTCAGTCTCTATAAATCGCGAACCCAAGATAGAGGAAGTCGGCGCCATGGCAAAACTTGATGCCGGAAATATTTCCCCACAGTCAGCTGGGGATTTTAGTTACAGTCATCTGGAGACAGTATGGATCAGCAGATCTTGGTTGAGACGAATCAGCTGGTTTCTTGCGACGGTTATGAATGAAGGATTATGAATGAAAACTCCTGAATTGAGTTTTTATCTCATAAAATCTAATGTGGTCACTATTTCTCAAAATATCTTACTACTTGTATGTGGCTTAGTTTAACAGACTACGGTCTAAAATATTACCATAGATCTTAGCTAGATACATATATAGCTTATCACAATATATGTAGGTTATTGGGCATATATTATTCTTAAAAAATGTTTTTGGACAGGGAGTTTTTCATACCGTAGGTTTAAAAACTAGACCTGATAGGTTATAGTTTAGGTTATTAAGAAAAATAATAATAAATTTTATTACTGTATATTTAAATAACAAATCTTTAACATAGAATACTGAACTAAAATTCAGCAAGATTTTAAAATCCGTGCCTAACCAGTTGCGTAAGGTAAAAGGCAAATCTTTTGAACATTGAGATAGCAATTTAATGTACTATAACTTATAAATCTTTTTGGAACTAACGATCAATGTAAACAAACTAATTTTATTTCATTTTAAAGCTGGTTATTTATATCTGATAAATCAAATTAATAGATCACAAGTTCAGTAAAACGGTGGAAATGTGTCTAATTTTACTCCAAATGTTGTTTTGAAAGGCCATAATGTTGTTAATAGGGAAAGTGAGTTAAAATATAAAATGGGCGTCCCCAAAAGGTCTAGAGCTAAAAATTAGTTTGAGATGATAGAAATAAATTGAGATAAGACCCATTTTGGCTCTTCCGGAGTGTAAAAAGTAAAGATAAAAAAGATTGTAATAACATAGCTCTAACTTCATTTACATGGATGTCAACCGGGAAAAATAGAATGTATCTGAGTGAAACATTCAGGTTATATACTCTTGTGTACCAAAGAGACGCCTCAGAGAAAGGCTAAAGACCTAGAACCAAAGAACAAGACTTGACCAATATAAAAAATTAATGTAAAACTCATTTTCAAGAAAAATTAATTAAAGTACAAACTATGAAAATGACAACCTTGCGTTCAGAGTCATATTTTATTACCGATTATTAATAACACTGAAAAGCAAGCTAGACATCGTATTTATTACCCAAACAGTTACAGTTTTGCTGTAATTTATTTTATTTACTTTTATTTCTATTTTATGAAACGTGAAAGTAAAAAGTAAACACCTCTCTTTTAAAAATGACGGCAATTCATCTGGACCGAAAGCTTAGCTGGGATCTACACGTAAATTTAAAACAGCACGACAAAAATGTATTGTATTATACGTAGCTTTCAGTCCTTTTCCCCCAATCAACATGAAATCCTTGCTTGAAACCTAAAATGAAACATTAATGTATATAAGTATTTTAAGGTCCCTTTTGTATGCTTGTCTTTTCTGGGTTTCTATGGGCTTGCTTCTGGGCTGTCTTTTTCAAGAAGCAAACTGCACAAAATTCAGGTGTTCCAAAACAAAGTACTTAAAGTATCCTATCCTTAAGTTTTCCATGGTTCATCCGTAATAGACAAATTCATAAGGAATTTGGGACAGATAGAATCGTTAGTATTGAAAGGGCACATTTTTAAATTTATAACGCAAAGCAACTAATTTCTTTGACATGGGCCTCCTAAAGCACAATTTTTTAATATCAATGTGCCAACTGCCAACTGCCAACTGCCAACTGCCAACTGCCAACTGCCAACTGCCAACTGCCAACTGCCAACTGCCAACTGCCAACTGCCAACTGCCAACTGCCAACTGCCAACAGGCAACTGCCAACTGCCAACTGCCAACAGGCAACTGCCAACTGCCAACAGGCAACTTAAGAAGAGATTTTTCGAAGCCCTTCTGACGCTCTTCTTATGACGTTTGTAACTCACTGTATCGTGAAGAAATTGCATTAAATTTAAGAAACCAATTGTTTCAATGTGGACCCGAACTGAGCGATCTCGATAGCGTGTCATTGTTATTTTGTTAATTAGTTACAAGTTCTGTGTAAAATACCAACCTTATTGATCCATAAATAAAGTATTATAAAAACTCCACAACACTAATATAAATAAACGCATCACTTAAGTCAAGTTTCCAGCGTATTCCAGTGTTATTATAGCTTAAAGGTTTTTATGTGTATATTACATATTTGATAAATGTCTTTTGACATAAAAATATTACAATGTAATATAGATTTAGATAATATAATATAAATTTGAGGGAACCTTTTATGTCATGATTTCGGCATTAATTTTTAATCAGCGACAATGGAAGATTTTGATAAATTCAAAAATAGAAAATTTATGTTTTTGTGAATATTTTCACTTTCTTAAAGTAGTATTAAAATTACTAGCATTCATTTTAGAAATAGTATATATAAATTGAAGTATGAGAATATTTTTTTTAACATTGATTACTCGACAGAAAGTCAGGTCGAATTTTCAAAACAAGAAAATCTTCACTTCTATAGCAGATTTACAAGCCTTTGTAAACATGTTTCATTTATAGTTTGGATCAGGTATATGAAAGTGTGTTCGTCACCTATTGGCGTACATATCGTTATTATTTTAGATACCGTGGACCAAACAACGGTTAATCACACGTTCACGTTTAAAGACAAGGCCTAAGCGAAGGCCGATGGATGTGATATCTTTTACTTTATGCCATTGACTGTTAGGATATCAATTAACAGTTCTGTCTAAAGAACAGCCTTAGTCAGTAACAAGACTACAAGATCACGACACAATCATCCTACACCTTTTTTATCATTCATACTTGGCTTAAAATATCTACCTGGGCAGGTCGCCATTTTAATAATCTAATTGAATCTAATCCATGGACAAAAACCTTAGTCAAAGGTGATTTTCCTTTTTGAGGAGTAAAGCTTGCACTATTGAATAGTACAAGTTCATCCGCAAAGGTGGACTCATAATTGGACCAGTTTGTAATTTACAGGCAAAATTGTACTTCAGATCCCACGTTAAACTGTAGGTCTCGTAGATGCCATTGGCTGTTGGACTATTAACTAACAGTACTGTCTAAGGAACACGCCAGGCTTTGTCAGTAACAAGACTAAAAGATCACGCTACAATCATTGCAACTCATTTCTCATTAATACTTTGCTTAAAATACCTACTTGGGTAGGTCGCGGTGGAAAGTATAAAAACACATTTTTCAACGGCATTTGTTGAGAGTGACGTGAGCCGCGTTTATCCCTGCCAGCTGCCAGCTGTTTACGTGACGTGTCGTCTGCTTCTGCTTCCCCTAGCGATAGGTAGCATCGAAAGTTCGTCGTCGGCTCAGACGTGCCGTTGTCGCCAAAAATAACCCCTTGCTTCAATTTACTTTTAGCTCTCTCACACTCTAATTGCCCCTTGTTTCGTCTCCTTTCGACACGCGAACCTGCCGTGTCTTTTACTCTATTTGTTATGAATCGAGGTGTGAAAAATGCTCTCTTCAAAGTTTTTAATGAGCCGATTAAGTTAAACTATTAGACATGCACTTTTATGTTGGGCACCTTTTGGTGTTTTAAAGTTTATTCACAAATTCATATAATCGATTTTAATTTTAACTATTATATTATTTGTATATATATTTTGTTTATTCATTAGAACTAACTTTGAAATCAAAGTTTACTGTTATTGCGATATTTTTAGTAAAATAATGATAAAGGTTGCCGGTTCGAATCCGGGTTCATTACGTTGACGTTAGATAGTAACAGACCGGGGTGGACAGATCCCACGAAACTTCAAATTCTCCGCTTTGAAAATTCATTTTAACGGCTATCAGAAGTCTTCTATTTAACCAGATGTTTTAAAAGCTATTTCCCGCAAAGCTATCTAAGTAATACTACAATAAAAAAATCGTTTAGTAATTTTTAGGAGATTAATTTACAAAATCATTTACTATAAAACTTTCACTAAGACTTAGCAATTAATTTTTAAAAAATCTGAATTGTCCTAGTTCCATTCTAGGATAAAAATTTTGAATCCTATTTTTACCTGATTCAATTTTATGATTAATCTGTAGGTAAAATAAGACATATGGGGAATCCCTAGGTGTCCATAAACAGGTGAGAGGAAAACCTAATCAGGCGAGGGGAATACCCAAACAGCTGAATAGGAATACCTAAACATGTCAGGGGAATAACTAAAACGAATGAGGGTAATAAGGGGGTAATGAGAATAATATTTAAACAAGTGAGGGGGATACCTAAACAGGTGAGGGGAGTCCCCATACAGCTGTTGGAAGTCCTGAACAACAGAAGAAGGAAGTTCCTAAATAGATGAAGGGAGTCCTTAAACAGGTGAAGAGAGTGTTTATATGAGTCAGGGGAGTCCTTAAACAGATGAGATAAATCCCAAAACAGCTGAGGGGAGTCTCTAAACAGGAGAGGGAGTCCTTAAACAAATGGGAGAAATCCCTAAACAGCTGAGGGGAGTCCATAACAGTTGCGGGGAGTCCTTAAACAAATGGGAGAAATCCCTAAACAGCTGAGGGGAGTCCATAACAGTTGCGGGGAGTCCTTAAACTAATGGGAGAAATCCCTAAACAGGTGAGGGGAGTCCATAACAGTTGCAGGGAGTCCTTAAACAAATGGGAGAAATCCCTAAACAGGTGAGGGGAGTCCAAACAGTTGCGGGGAGTCCTTAAACAAATGGGAGAAATCCCTAAACAGGTGAGGGGAGTCCAAACAGTTGCGGGGAGTCTTTAAACTAATGGGAGAAATCCCTAAACAGGTGAGGGGAGTCCATAACAGTTGCAGGGAGTCCTTAAACAAATGGGAGAAATCCCTAAACAGCTTAGGGGAGTCCATAACAGTTGCGGGGAGTCCTTAAACAAATGGGAGAAATCCCTAAACAGGTGAGGGGAGTCCAAACAGTTGAGGGGAGTCCTTAAACAAATGGGAGAAATCCCTAAACAAGTGAAGGGAGTCCATAACAGTTGAGGGGAGTCCTTAAACAAATGGGAGAAATCCCTAAACAGGTGAGGGGAGTCCAAACAGTTGAGGGGAGTTCTTAAACAAATGGGAGAAATCCCTAAACAAGTGAGGGGAGTCCATAACAGTAGAGGGGAGTCCTTAAACAAATAGGAGAAATCCCTAAACAAGTGAAGGGAGTCTATAACAGTTGAGGGGAGTTCTTAAACAAATGGGAGAAATCCCTAAACAAGTGAAGGGAGTCCATAACAGTTGAGGGGAGTTCTTAAACAAATGGGAGAAATCCCTAAACAAGTGAAGGGAGTCCATAACAGTTGAGGGGAGTCCTTAAACAAATGGGAGAAATCCCTAAACAAGTGAAGGGAGTCCATAACAGTTGAGGGGAGTTCTTAAACAAATGGGAGAAATCCCTTAACAGGTGAGAGGAGTCCCTAAATGTATGTGAGGAGTCTAGTTGAGGACCCAAGACTCCGTACAAGTCAAGGACTGGAATCGTGATAGCCTCTCGTCCTCAACCATCCTTTTATTCCTATCTCACCTCTGTTATCATAATCGTCCCGATGACAAGGGGATAATGGAGAACTCACTTTCCTTTCGATGTGCAGCCCAATAAGCTTTAACCCATGTATACCCGCAGAACATTTCTATGGGCTGTAATAATATACCAATCTCCAAAACCCCCTAATCAACAACTACCTTAGCTCGAGTAGACATTTAAAACTCAAAAGTTGCCGTACAACCATCTGATACCGGGAGTCCAACCGGTCCTAACTCCGTAGGATTTACGACTTTCATTTTATATAAACTGACATGTTATACAACATTAACAAAAACAATAAGAGAACGAGAATCTGCGACCGAAGACACAATGGCACCGGCTTCGCGACGAGTGACCCACTTCGCGGAACTGGTTTTGCGATGCAAATCGAATTCGAGTTTGTGGTTTGGGCGATCGCAACCCGTCAATAGCCCAAGGCGAGCGATCCTTAGTAGGGTGTTCCGATATTATCGGTATCGAGTGTGTTTCGGTATTGTATCGATACGCTATATTATCGGAAACTGAAAGCTTTTTGTGAGTATGAATAATGAATCAAAATTATACAGAATATGAATTTATTTCTGAGACATTTAAATATAATTATGATATGTTTTGAGAGTTTAAAATACCCCCGTCGCAGCAGACCTGCGTACTCAGCGAATTTCCAAATCAATAATATAATAATAATAATATATGAAAAGTTGTATTAAAATCTGTCCATAAACATGAGAATTATTTGCCTATTCTCCGTAAGATTAACATGGGAAAGAGTTTGCAGGGCTCTCAAAACAGGGCTCTCAGGGACTCTGGGCACCTAAAGAAGAAAAAATAACATGGTCCCGGGCTTAAGTCTCACCATGAGACCTACGGTAATAGCTTCTTCCCTATGGGAAATTCGCTAACAGGCTACGTTAACAATTATTAGTGATACGCTCACTACTATAATCATAATTACAACTAATAATGGAATGATTGGTTCTAATAAACTTGACAGTTTAGCCTAAATCGTTGAAAAGATTTTTTGCCTGATGCAGAATCTGCTAACGTTACGACTTTTTAAAACATATAACTCATTAAAGACATTTTTATTTCATAAAAATATGATCTATTCAGTTCGGCTACCTCAAAAGTGAGAAAACCCCGGAATTGTCATGTTGCCTTGCTAATGTGACAAAATGTAACTTAAATAATAAAAATGTATTGCCTTAATCGGAAACGTTTTCTTCTTTCTATCATCAAACGTGGCATTAATTCTAAAACAGCTTTTGTTTTTTCTAAATATTTCAATTTTCACTTATCCAATTCCTCCATTTCCTCTTGTTCCCCAGGATGCGTGGTTTCGCGGCAGCCCTGCTCTGCTGGTCCATCGTCCTCCCTATCTCCCAGGCACAGCAGCCGCCCCCCACCTACCCCAAGCTCACCAAGCTGGAACTCTTCGCCAGGGACATCATTCCAGAGGACCTACAGGTTTCCATCCGGGTCCAGTCATACAACACGTCCAGGTCAGTTCTGAAATAGTATTATTCTCCATCTACAGCTCCATGCAAACTAGAGAGTGAATAAAAAAATTTAGCTTGATAAAACTCATTTGAATTGGATAAGTGATTTGAATCCAACCAATTGGACATGGTCCGCTTCTCAGAAATGTATTCACTTTACTTTGGGTAATAGATTATTAATTAGATCATGGATTTGTCTACAGGGAATGTTTTTAGTTGCTCTAAACAACTGTCCTTATAACCTGATGTCGTGACTTCCGTTTCAAACTTTTTGACGGATTACCAACACCTCCCACCCCCAAGATTTAAGATATACTTCAAAATAGCTAGAGCAAGCGTCAATAGGTAGCCAGTTAAATAAATTTAAAGTACACCTCTTACTCCCTTCACAAGACGATTGGATTGTGCTTAGTCGTGTGAAGGGTTTATTAACTCTAGTCCTATTCCTAGTTTTATGGTCATGCACTAATAGGTCTGCTTGTTGTATTATGATCAAATCTGTGCCTCAATTCCAGTGTTATTTATTGCTTTTGTAAAGCATGTGTTTGTTTAAGTATTACACTGCATGTTGTTTCTATTATGTAAAATTGTTTTTAACTCTGACTTCTGGAATAATGGATTTCGAGGATATGACCATGACCAACCTCAAGCCCCACTATGGACTAGATGGTAATTAAAGACGATGGTCCCGGTTCAAATTACTATTTTTATTAGGAAGGTTAATTCTGATAGAAAGGGAACAAGTGATAAATTCCATAGAAAAAGCATCAACAACTGAAATTTATAATGCACAAGTAAATATACCAGCAATCGTTACCAGCTAAATTTGGATTCAGTAGCACATTCCACCTTGAACAGGGTTATGTTCCAGGAACCTTAATTCAACTTCCAACAAACTAAGTACTTCCAGGGATCCAGAGACTTCTGGATTAAATAAAAAACTAAACGATTTCTGTTACCACTTTGCGGAATAATTTGCATTCGGTCCTCATAAAACGGCTTTTCCGAACCACTTTGAATTTTAAAGTAGTTCGCCATCACTGTCAGTATGAAATTAAAAGTCTCTAACACACTCCCAAATCCTCAATTTTTTCTCCCCTCATGTATAGTACAGTTCGTCAGTTTTCATCTGAACCCTGAGATGCGCGATAGGGGAGGTAAAGTAACCATGCTGGGGTTTCGTTTATTTTTATATTTAGATTTACTTTATTTCTTTGTCAGGCGGTAAGTAACAACACATCAGCCATTCCTCCCCACAACCATATTTGCGTCGTAGTCTATTGCGTATCCAAAACCCAGGGCTGTGATGAAACCTGACGAACTGTATATGGAGAAAGTATTGTTTGAGTCAACATTTTCGAATTTGAAAATTGAGGAAACTTCCTGAATCCAAAAAACTGGTTTTCGGACTGATGTATATGTGTCTGTCTGTATGTATCTCTATCTCTCTGTGTACATACTCTGAGACTAGACTGATCATCCGATTTTTATGAAATTAGGTACGTGGGTTCAATTTGGCTATAGGCTCATTCTCAATCTCTAGCCCATTGTTTCATATTTTGAATTTTTAATTTGTGAGAGTAGTTTACCCCTGAAACCCTTTAAAATTTAAAAAATACTTATTTTTCAAAACATCTTAAGGAAGAAGGTATAGGTTAGTCTACCAAGGGTAGAGTGTTGGTTCAAATCCGACCAAACACAATTTTTTTACCGTCCCACCTTCTCATCCCAGGACTTTGTCCAAGCCATCGCCCGGAACAGTTTTGAATATTACTTCTGTCTAGATCTAGTGGGTTGTGACATTATTACTTAGCAAAACACATATAATGCTTGTGTTTTGAAAATTCTTCTTGATTGCAGATTCTTCTACCTCCACACCAAGGGCTACGGGCCGCTCACCATCATCATGAGTCCCTGCAACGGAAGCGTCAACTCCACGGTGCATCTCGTGCGCCAGTTCAACGCCACCCTGGGCTATCGTTAGTATACGTCCAATAGTTACTTGGAGGTCACGAGTTTTGGATATTTATTAACGATGGTCTATGTATTTCTCTATTTGGTCTATAATCTGTGATATTTGTCCGTCTATTTTTCTATCATGCTGTCAGTCTGTAACGCTAAATATCGCGACTCCACCAAACTAACAAGTTCGCCGAACATAACAATTGACAAACATTCCACATTTACATCATCAGACATATCCGACGAACATTTTAAACAGCTCTCAGACAGTTTATGGGAACACCAAACCACATCGTGAAATGTTCAGCGGCTATCACATATGTTCTGTTTGTGGTGACGTATTCACCAAACGAAGAAGACATTCATTCTCTTTTATTTAAAATTATTTTTGTTCGATAAATATTGTAGATTCTTGGTTGTCACTTGAAAAACGTTGTATTTAAAAAACATAGACGAGTTGGAAAAGTCCAACAAAATGATATTAAAATAATTTTTTAAAAAGCCAGAATGAATTTCAAAGAGCCTGAAGATAGACAAGTCGTGGTCGTGGTAAGGACAGCTTGTCGAGTCGTAACTTATGGTAACGGACGCCACAGCCACAGCCGCGGCCGCAGTTCATCTCTGAGCGGTTTGTGGGTTTAAACCGTCATTAGTTCTGCCGTAAACGACGTGTTTCATGCGTTTCTACTGTGATTCGATAGACATTAAGCTCTTCACGGTTCCGGTTGTGTTTTCCTGTTCTAGTTTCTGTCCACTGTTCAAGAAGAACGCAAAACTGAACTTTGTCTTTTATTACCCTTACTTTTTGTAACGGCGCCGTGTCTGTCTAGGTATGTATTTTAAGTCAAGTATGATTGAGAATTGAGTGCAAGATAATTATCGTGTGATAATGTAGTCTTGTTAATAAACAATGCTTACAAGTTCCTAGACAGTACTGCTCATTAATAGCCCAACTTCAAATGGAATTTAAGTGGCCTAAAGTTTAACATGGAATCCGAACCACAATTTTTAATCTAAATTAAAAAGTGGACTAATTATGAGGATGGTCTGATGGATGAACGTAGTATTCAATAGTGTGGACTACATAATAGTGTGGTAATATAACATCCACCGATTACCACAATTATTCACAATTCATAACCTTCAAGTTGCTGGATTACAAGACACGCTATCGTCCCTGTTCTTATTTTTATAGCCAAATAGAGAAGATTAATTGGATTTCACATAAACAAATTATCTTTGTTCTACGTGTTTAAAATATATGGTTAACGTTTCCAAACAAAAATTTAAATAATAATTTGTTTATAAAAATCTGTCCATAAACATGAGAATTATTTGCCTATATTCTCCATAAGATTAACATGGGAAAGAGTGTGCAGGTTTGCTGCTGTGAGGAACACTGAAATTAGGCATTTCTACCATAAATAATTTTTTTTAACATTATACCAACTTTCATCAACATCTGTCATAAATAAAGGAGTTTGCCTATTCCCTATATGATTATTATGGGAAAAGAGTATGCAGGTTAGCTGTGATGATAAACACATAAACTATGATTTTTAAGCATAAATGGTTGGATTTCCACCACACGAAGCTAAATTTCAAGTTTCATAAAAAATATAGATTGATAAATGAGATATTAATTTTTCCTATCACCCATAAGATTAACATTGGAGCCACAAATACAACGTACTGTGTTTAGATTTTTTAATATCTCGGTAACCGTTGGAGATAGAGAAAAACTTTAAGGAGCTTAATTGTGTAGTTTTTTAAGCTGATTCCAATGGTGAAATATAAAATAGAAATTTTTAAAAATTACATAGAAAACGCAAAAAACCCCATTTTTCTAATAACTTCAATGATTAGTCTGGTTTTAATCTAAATTTGTAAAAGTTCTACAAATTTGGTCTGATGACATTTTCAATATGTGCTAACAATAACATAATATAATATATGTTATATCAAATTCATATAAAATTTTAAGACTATCGTATTAGCCAAAGAAGATTAATTAACTTGGTATCTAAAATATTATCTTTCTTCTACGTGTTTTCAATAACTGAACGAGGATAGCCTACCTGCTTCAGGAATGAACCCTGCGTTGGTTTCCAGTAAAGGACATCGGCGGCGGCTCGGAGACTACCTTGGTGGACTCCACCCTTGGCAGCTCTCGTCACGTCTACTCCTGGGCATCCGCCCCCGGAGGTCTCTACCGCCTGGACCTGGTAGCGGCTGTGGACGACACCATCGTCACTCTGTACCTCACCAACCTGGCCGGGGTGCCGCCGGCGTTGCGGATACATCAGACTCCCAAACTGAGGCTACACCATCGACTTCACCGCAACAGGGTTACCCTTCGCTGGGACCAGAGGTCAGTCACAAACATTATTTTATTAATTGTAACAATCCAGGCTAGTATTTTATATACAGGGTTACCATAAATTTGGCTGCAATTGAGGCATCATCCTGTAATCCAGCTACTAGGAGGTCATGAATTTTGGATAGTTTTGAGCGATGGTCGATGGGTGTAGTGTTCTTCATAAATAGAACACAACTGGCACACTAACAGGTGTGAGACTTCATTAACCGGATCTTATTTATAATACAAAAATAAATACCCCGTCGCAGCAGACCTGCGTACTCAACGAATTTCCAAATCAATAATATAGCAATAATAATACAAGTATATGACAAGATTGAGAAATCAATACTTGTTGATAAATTAAAGTACTGTATTTGCCTATTCTCGGTAACATTAACGTGTTAAAGAGTATGCAGGTTTGCTGCTTTGAGGAACACATAAAGTATGATTTTTGGCGTAAACGTATGAATCACAACCACATGAAACTAAATACAAAGTTTCATCCAAAACGATTGGTTAGTAAGGGAAATATTAACTTTTCTTTTTCCTCCATAACATTAGTATTGGAGCCCCTAAATACAATGTACTGTGTTTAGATTTTATAATACCTCGGTTACCGTTGGAGATAGAGCAAAACTATAAGGACTAAATTGTGTAGTTTTGAGCTAATTCTAATGTCGAAAGATCAAATTTTAAAATTTTAAAAATTACATGGAAAAAAACGCAAAAAACCAAATTTTTTGGGTACAAAACCCCGCCAAACTAACAAATTTGATCTCGATCAGACCATTTTTAGGAGAGTTATCGTGTTCACAGACACACACACACACACTTGTTAAAATTAAAGAGGTATAAGATATGAAAATATGTATATGAAAATATATATATATCAAAATATAAACCCCTGGTGACATTATAGATGTAAATCCTGTACTCAAGCTCTTGCCATACTTTCATAAGTGTCTTGATCGATTGTTTCAAGGACATTGGAAATACGTTGCTGGATCTAATGTATCCTCTCTGGCAATTGTGGTTAGTAAACTCAGTTTTAAATAAAAAATAAAGCACATATGGTAATAAATGGAGATCTTGGAGGCCAGATCAAGATTGAGCCATTTCTGATTGTTCAGCCCTAAAATCCAAGTAGTTCTGTGGAATTCCTCCTTCTAAAAAAATAGAATTGTTTTATTTAGTATATGATTGCGAAATATCAGCTCTAGAGAAGTATTCACATATTCCAAAAAAAGTTTGAATATAGATTTAGTCGCATATATAGGTGATAAATATCTTTAGGGTAAAAATATTTTGATTATGAACTAATCCGATGTATCCAAATATGTGTCTTAAAGACTTTTTAGATTTTATATTTGTTGGGACAAAAATCCAAGATTCTATCTATGTACACCGCTTATATCTTTGGTTCAAAAACACAAAAAAACTACAGGAAAGAAACAATATTAAAATTTAATTACTGACCTACTCTGGTGGGTATGTTAACTCAAGAAAATTATAAATGGAATGGGGTATGAGATGAGAAATGAATGTAAAATTATTGCGGCGAAATCTTGTAGTCTTTGTACCGACTAAGGCTGACGTGTTCCTTACTTAATTGACATGACTATTACTTAATTAGCTGTTGCCCAACAGCCGATGGTATCTAATAGATCTACAGTTTAAAGTGGTATCCGAACTACAATATTGCCATTATGAAGTAGGGGGCCTAATGTAATGATGAGTAGTATGAACGTAGTATTCAATTGTTCAAATGAATCCATGCCAGAGAATAACAACGTTTTAGAGTTTTTCCGAAGTATTCCTACGGTTCCTCTAAATCTCGTACTTACCAATAGTTCAGTTCAACTAGTTGGACGCACCCTCTCTGCGTGTCCTTGGGGGGTTCACAGTGAACGAGTCTGTCTAAATATACAAGACCCCAGACGACGCCGCGACAGGCTGCTAAGGTCGCATGCTGCATACATAACCAATTTTATTTAAACTGTTTTCAATTTTCACACCACTCAACTACAGTTCTCGCTTTTGAAATCGCATTTGTTCACGAATATGTGTAGACTACAATAACACTTATAAAATTTATAAAATTAATTTGTTTACATTCGTGTTACGAAATATCAAAAATCATTGTAATCAAATATATGAAATGAATATATTTCATGAATATATATATCATGAAATATCAATCATGTCATCAAATTTCAAAATTTGACAAAATTTTTACATACAATTTTAAAGATTTATGTGGAAAGTGTGTAATTTTTAAGTTTTTCCAATTGTAAGGTTTGTCAAATAACAGTTTTTTCTATGCGAATTATTTTTTAGCTTTTACTTATTGTTATGCGATGATCAAATTTTAAAACAAATTAAAATAAAAATACAATCAGTGAACTCTTAATAGCCTCCCAAATCGGGCAGTTGAAACAATTAGATTTATACAATCTCCTCCTGTACATAAGGAAAAAATCATAAGAAAATAATAAAATATTCTTGTTAAGTATGTAAAAATAAATAAAGAAAGCCTACAAAAATCATCATATGAGTTAATTGATGTAATCTAAAGTAGCCACTAACTAAACGAAATTAAAAAAAAACAAAATAAATTTGTGAAAACCACCATTTGATAGAACACTTTGCTACTTAGTTTTTTTAACCATTTTCTGAAAAATAAATACTACATGCTTAAAACCAGTTTTACTATAAAAAACTTCAAAGCTGATTTTAAAACATGTAAATACAAAATAAAGATTATGGTTACAAATAAAATAGCTATTGCCTTATAGAAGAAGTAGATTTAATTTTTGAATTTTGTAGAGTAGTGAAAAATCAGTGTCGTGGCCCCCGAAAATTAAACATCCTGTAAAAGAGACTACAAATAAATATATTGAAATTTTATTCCAATTATTTTTCGATGAAAGAATACAAAACATAAGAGTATTGAATAAACATATTTGGTGATGTCGTCTTCGAGAGAATGGAACGTCGGTTGGATGGATGTGGTGACTGAATCACCGACCACATCACTTACAGAGTGATGAAGTGATTATGGTCGTATTCGTGTCTGCAGCTAATTTGACCAGAGTAATATTCCTTCTTGGTGGTGAGAACTTGCGATGAACATACAGCAAGCAGCTCGCTCTCCAGGAAATTTATTAAACTAATTACTGTATTAAATACCATGACCATTGTGACGCGATGAATATGCTTCTCCTTGTTCATAATACATAATACTGGCTGGATAGTTTAATGACTATTAGTTATTATCATTTTGAGATGGATACCTAACCGGGTAGGTATTTCAAGTAAAGCTTTACAGAGAAATGAGTGTTACGATCTTGTAGTCGGTGTTACTGAGAGGCTGACGTGCTACTTAGACATGACTGTTAATTAATAGCCCAACAGCCGATGACATCCAAGGGACCTACAGTTTAACGTGGAGTCCGAACCACAAATTTGAATCTGAAATACAAACTAGTCTAATTAAGAGCGGATTTTTGCGGATGAACGTAGTATTCAATAGTGTGGTATGCAATATTATTAATCTACACCGGCGAATATCACATCCACGGACCACCGCTCATAACTATCCACAATTAATTATTGATATTAATGATATTGATGATCGAAATCTTGACACAATTCTACGACGGTTCGTTACTGGACCGTCAGTTTCCTTTGTTCGTTGAGCTTTAATGAGACTGGCAAATGAATCAGCTAGGCTTTGTCATTAACAGAGTAAAATTTGCTATAAGCCTTTTTTGACTTGCTATAAAACAAAATATTAGCAAAATTTAATTAGTATATTTTTAAGTTTTTTAAAATAAACATTTTTTTGATTGATTAATTTGATTGAACATAATTACTCATAAAGTAAAATCCACACTTATCCTTTACTCATATGCACCTCTCGAGGCGAATACGAATTAAATGAAGGATATGAGTGACGGACGAGCCTAACGGATTTGATTTTGTAGAACTTTAGTATTGTTGAAAACCATACTTGGTTTTATAGATTTGCCAGCTTTCATCATTAAGCTTTGTTCCTTAAGCTGTTGTTCAAAGCTCTCTATTTATGTTCTTGTTTTTGCTTTGTTCATTAAGCCCAATGAACAAATACAGCTGGGTCCAGTGTCGCAACACCACAAAATAGTGTTACGCTCTCAATTACGGTAGGAAAACAAAGAATAACTATTACAATTCTTACATTTAAGTGTCCAGCGTTTCTGTTTTGTATTTCATCTTCCTCTTTCATCTCTTCATATAATTTTATAAAATCCAAAGATTAGTAGTTCAGAAACGTGACGCGTTGGACGCCTGTCTGCTGTTGTTTGGACTCGGTCGCAGTTTCGTCAAGTGAACGAGATTTAGAAGAACCGGAAGGCACGCGCGTGTAAGTTACGACTGTCGATACGTCACCGACCGCTGAGCGGGAGCGAATGCGAGCACAGGGAGCGTTTGACTCACCAAGGGACGTGCAGGAAGGAGTTTTATGTTCAAATGGTTTGAGATAAGGTCTAGAGGAGACCCATGAACCATAGGTAGCTAACTAGTTATAATGCCTGCCTTCAAAACTTAGGTCACCGGATCGAATTGTGGATAAGTTATGAGCGGTGATCGGTAGATGTGATATTCCCTGTTGTGGATTAACGTCCGCACTATTGAACACTACTTACAACCATCCGTAGAGGCCATCTTCATTATTAGACCAGATTTTAATTCAGAGACAAAATTGTGTTTAGATTCCACAACTGTAGGTTCATTATATGTTTAGATGAGCTATTTCATAACCGTTATTAATAAATTTAAAAAATTATATAAATAATCCTGTTTGAGAAAAATTTTGTAAGAAGTCTAAAAGATCGCGCTACTATCATAAAACTCATTTCTCAATCATTGTTGGCTTAAAATACCAATTTTGACAGGTCGCCATTTTAGTAAAAGTAATTAAAGTACTTTCAACAAAAATGCTTGAGGGACAAAACTGCTTACTAAAATCAATATTATACCCAGTGTGCAGCACGAACTGCATAATGTACACGTACATATGCACGTACATAAATAATGTATACGTACTTTCAAACATTCTTGTTATGGTATTGAGTTACTTAGCAAAAATAAAATTCTTCCGTAGCGTCTTTGGCAACTTCTCCTAACCATGGTTAAAATTAAAATTAATCAGTGAAAAAAGTGCTTTAGGTATAGAATATTTTAAGATAATAAGATTAAAATGGGTTCAATAAAGGCATGTTGAGCACAATACTCTGTTTTAAAAGGTTAAAAATGCCTAGTTTTGAAAATAAGTCTGAAAGTAAAATGTTTCCATTTACTTCCCTGTGGAAAATACGTAGGATCTTGGATATCTAAAGGGAATGTTTTCAGTTCATCTAAACCGCTGTTCTTATAACCAAGCTATATCGTCACTGACCATTTGACGTCACTAACCAAATGTCGTCACAAATTTTGGTGGCGCAAATCGCCAAAACCTCCCCCGGAGCTAAGTCATACCCATGTCAAAAGTGTTTACCAAATAGGATTGGATCAAACATCACATTTGAATGATTTCCTCATTCAAACCAGTGACGTCATCGGGCTTGATCCGTGACCCTGCCCAATTCCAGAAGTGCAAAGTACGCTATTGTTATAGGAAGTTCCTCCCGTGCAAGGTCCTCCGGAGGATGAGACTAGGAAGAGAGCCACATTCCGTGTGGCGGAGTGATTGACACGTTAAGTGGACATTATCATGCGACGCGGGCTCTGTCCCACAACTGGACCGATTACCGATGCCTGCGCGTAGAGGCTGCTCAGCTACCGTGTAGCCGGCGATGTCATGTCCAGGCGACCACGTGGTTCAGTGGTAGGCCTACTCGGAGGTCATACTCTGCATAGTGAGCGATAATGTGGATTAACATCCATTTACGTCCATTAACGTATTTAAGGGACCTACATTTTAACGTAGAGCCTGAACCACTGCCTCTAAACTACGAACTGGTCTAATTAAAAAGATAGTCTTTGCGGATTAACGTAGTATTTGATGGTGTGGACGTTAATCCATACAAAGGGAACGCTAAACCAACCGACAATCGCTAACAAATGTCCACAATTCGTGACCTACAAGTAGCTGGATTACAGGACACGCCACGTTCCCAGTCATTTAATGCTACGTCCATCCGCAAATACCATCCTTATAAGTAGTACAGTTCGTAAATCAGAAGAAAAGTTGTTCGGATCCCACGTTAAACTGTAGTACCCTTATATGTCATTGGCTGTTGGGCTATTAATTAGCCAATTTAGGCAATGTATTAATTCGTATCCCACTAGTCCTGTCTAATGAACATGTCAGCCTTAGTCAGTAACAAAACTACAAGTCAAGAAAAAGTACTACAGATTTTCCTGCAATAGTACGGATAGTAACGTATTTTATTTTATTAACGATTTAATCGGATTTAATCGATTTAAAACGGATTAACGATAGTAATCCTGCAACGGATAGTAATCTCCAACGAAAATAAGTCTCCCGAAACTTCTCACACTCTCCACAAAATTGAATCCCCGATAAATGCACAATAATTCACATAACTGTTCCGAATGAAATAATCCAGCTGAAAAAGTGTCGCGTTTTTCACGTATAGATGTGGATCTTGTCGCCTCCGTGGACAAGTGGTTGGTGGATTGTAGTGGTGTTAAAAACTCCATCAGTATTCACCGGAGCTCTCATCTATTAAACAAGCAATGATGAAACTGTGTACGAACTAGCAATTCAATTAAATCGGTTTTAAAATATTCCTGGAGGGTAAAAAACACGTCAAACGTTAAGGTAGGATGTGAGCGCAGCATTGCTGATGTGATAGGACAAAAACACGAGCTGAGAATGGCTGCCGGGGCCTAGGACCTGGACCTGGGAAACGCACAGTGGTAGGCAGCGGATATGGTGAAGAACTACATGAAAGTATCTGTTGTTGGCCTTAGATGTGGCTACGAGGTACTTATTATGAAGTATTATTTTGATAACTGTAAGGGCTTTGGATGTGATTACGAGGTACTTTGAAAACTGTTAGGGCTATTGATGTGGCCATTAGATACTATGAAAACTGTTTGGGCTTTGGATGTGGTTACGACGTAACCACATGAAAACTGTTAGGGCGTTAGGTGTGGCTATGAGGTACTTTGAAAATTTTTAGGGCTTTGGATGGGGCTACGAGGTACTTAGAAAACAGTTACGGGCTTTGGATGCTGCAACGAAGTACTTAGAAAACAGTTCCGTGTTTTGGATGTAGCTACGAGGTACTTTGAAAACTTTTAGGGCTTTGGATATGGCTAAAAGGTACTTAGAAAACAGTTACGGGCTTTTGATGTAGCTACGAGGTACTTAGAAAACAGTTATGGGCTTTGGATGCGGCTACGAGGTACTTTGAAAACTGTTAGGGCTTTGGATGTGGCTACGAGGTACTTTGAAAACTGTTAGGGCTTTGGATGTGGCTACGAGGTACTTTGAAAACTGTTTAGGATTTGGATATAGGTACGAGGTACCTTGAAAACAGTTTGGGATTTGGATATAGCTACGAGGTACTTAGAAAACAGTTACGGGCTTTGGATGCCGCTATGAGGTACTTAGAAAACAGATACGGGCTTTGGATGCTGCTACGAGGTACTTAGAAAACAGATACGGGCTTTGGATGTGGCTACGAGCTACTTTGAACCTGTTTGGGCTTTGGATGTGGTTTCGGGGTACTTTGATGAAAACTATAGCAGTTACGGATGTTGTAGTAGGGCTGATGTTGATTAAACTTGGTACTGATTAAACTGATTAAATATGGTCGAATAAAAAATTGTTTACGGTTAAAATGCCTACTTTCAGTGTTACATTTGAATAGGTGTTACTCACAAAAGCAATCCTGCATACTCTTTCCCATGTTAACGTTATGGAGAATGGGCAAACTCTCTTATTTATCGACAGATATGGATCAAACTTGTCAAAAATTATTATTGCTATATTATTTGTTCTGAAATTCGCTGAGTATGCAGGTCTGCAGCGACGGGGGTATTATATTGTAATATCTCCACAATTACATTGTGGACGCATAATAAACTGTCGTTCCGTATATTGAAGATTTTAATTTTTAGCACCAATAGTAAATAATTTATAATTTTGATCGTGGAGTATGTTAGCGCAGTGGCCAGTTGCCGGTGGCGCGTGCGCCAGGGGCGGGGGCCTGACGGGCTGACGGGCCGCCGAAGCATAACTCATCCAGTTTATGGCGGACACAAAGCACTGTCAGACGGGCTAGCCACACAGCCACACACCCTTTCATTTATGGGCTCACACATTTTTATGATAATACGATTTTTACGGCGCTTTAAAAACCGAAGTCATTACAAGTCGGGTGAGAACCAGAAATTACAAGCTCTTGTTTCCAAATAGAGCTTTGATCGTGCCGTCATCCGAGTGGAGGAGGAGCGTGAAAGAGGTGGTCAGGGCGACCGATTGCCCACAAAGGATAATAATAGTGAGGAAACTTACCAAGTTAATAAAATCTTAAAGATTAAAACACTGAAACAGATATTAATCTGCAAGCCAAGTGCCGCGCGCTTGCCCGTGCTGTTGGTTAGGTTGTCATAAATTAAACCGTCCGGAAATATCATGAAAAATTTTAATTCTGAGCCGTTTAAAAAGTTTATTAATGTAGTGGTATCACCAATATGTGACTCATTGCAGGTCCGAAGATCCATCGGCCAAGTTAGTGTCCTCGCCCATCTAAACCGTCCTTCACTTCCTATCTCACTCCTATATCCTATCTCCTTGACTAGGACGGTGGCGACGTCCTGTAATCCAGCTACTTCGAGGTCACGTATTGTGGATAGTTATGAGCGATGGTCGGTGGGTGTAGTGTTCTCTTGTGTGGATTAACGTCCGCACTATTGAATACTACGTTAATCCGCAAATTCCATCCTCATAATTAGACCAATTCGTAATTCAGAGGTCGTGGTTCGGATTCCACGCTAAACAGTAGGTCCCTTAGTTGTCATCGGCTGTTGGGCTATTAATTAACAGTCCTGTCTAAGGAACATGTCAGCCTTAGTCAGTAACAAGACTACAAGATCGCGCCACAATCATTTCTCATTCATACTTGGCTTGGTAGGTCGCCATTTCAAATGGTAATCTAATCTAATCTAATATAATCGTACTCGTGCCGGTAATATGGCTATAATAGGAGTGTTAACTTACCACACCAGGGAATAAGTATCCCCAATTATCCGTCACTGAGCTTATCTCACAATTATCCACAATTCCATGTAACCGGATTACTGGACACCCCACCGTTCCAAAACACTTCTGACTCTAACCATTCAAAAGAGGACAGTCGAGGCTGACCCGGTAAAACCGTAACTGGTAATGGTCGTAAACGTCGGATGTGATCGTGGGACGTTTGTAGCTCGGCGGCGTCCAGCGGATGTGATCGTGGGACGTTTGTAGCTCGGCGGCGTCCAGCGGATGTGATCGTGGGACGTTTGTAGCTCGGCGGCGTCCAGCGGATGTGATCGTGGGACGTTTGTAGCTCGGCGGCGTCCAGCGGATGTGATCGTGGGACGTTTGTAGCTCGGCGGCGTCCAGCGGATGTGATCGTGGGACGTTTGTAGCTCGGCGGCGTCCAGCGGATGTGATCGTGGGACGTTTGTAGCTCGGCGGCGTCCAGCGGATGTGATCGTGGGACGTTTGTAGCTCGGCGGCGTCCAGCTGCTCCTGATTTTTTCAAATTGTTTTCTTTATAGCACAAAATCATCAACGCGTGAAAGCGATTTTTTCGCTGGCGGTACTTCAACTTAATTCGTCCGGCTTCAGGCCTGACATGTGCGTGAAATCAAAACCTACGCCTGCAACACTGGACGTAGCTGAATTGGCGACCTACCCTGGTAGGTACTTTAAGCCAAGTATAAATGGGAAAGAGTGTGAGATGATTGTGACGCACGGAAAACAGTTAAGTAATAAGGAATAAACTGATTGTTTATTATTCCCCATATCAATAACATTGGACGCTCTCAGACAACGTACTGTGTTTACCATGGACATCAAATTGAAATTTTTCTATTAAACCATTTCTCGTGGACTAAAGATTCAGGTTACATTTTTTTTAGTTTTTAAGCCGGTTTGAATGGTATTAGTCAAATTATTTTATACAATAATAATTATTGTTGTGCCATTTTTTGTTCTAATTTAAAAGCCCATAACTTTTGAACCATTAACTCTAAAGATATACGGGTGGTCTCATATTATTTGGGATTGCAATGCTTAAAAACTAAGATATTTTAATCAAAATCGTTAGAACGTATTCTGATTAATTTGCCTTTTCCCATTTTTCAAGGGGTTTAAAGATAAACTACCAATAAAAATAAAAATATAAAAAGATGGCGTGAAGATATGGCCAAAGTGCACCTGTGTACCAAATTTTATGAATATCGGACGATAAGCGTGGTCTTGGGGTTTGTACACAGGCCGTCAGACAGATATCAGTCAGAAAACCACTTTTTGGATTCAGGGAACCTCAAAACGGATACATTCACTCTCAAAATAATCTAGAAAAATTTTGCGAAAACAATATTTTCTCTCTATATATACTATGTATAAGAAGGGTAAGGTAAGAAAATTTTGTGATTTTAACGTCAGCCATTATTACGCAAGAGCGGAGCCTGCATAGATCGAATGCAAAATAAACACACATCTGTGTTCAGGACTGCATCGCATCAAATAAAGGAGTTTAGCAAGATTGCGTTCATAACAAAACTCGTTCTCTCGTTTACTATGCTACAAGCGTGTATACAAAACACAATCAAAAAGTCGATCAATATTATTATGATTACCGGTACTTATACTTTTCTGAAATGGCGACCTACCTATGTAGGTAGAACTTGCCAAGGAATAAGTGCAAGATGATTGTGGCTGACATGTTACCGTACTTAGACTGCCCAACAGCCAATGACATCTAAGGGACCTAAAGTTTAGCATGGGATCCAAAACCATAACTTTGCCTCTGAATTTGCTGGTCTAATTATGAGGATGTTATATGCTGAGGAACGTAGTTCAGACGTCAATGCACACCAGAGAATAACAACAACAACAATATTTTTATTGATATAAAAACTACAACGGTTGTATAATCAATGTTGCCTGAACAGGAGTTTAAAAAAATATAAAAGATAATAATATAAAATTAAATAATAATAAAATAAAATACTAAAAACATATTTTAAATACTATAGTCCCAAAAATGTCCATTACTACCACTAACATAAAAATTAAAATTTATTTAATAATATTATATGGTCCATATATTCCGGATATATTGTAATATGCTTGATTTAGTAGAATTTTTTTATTTTTTACAAAAACCTGCATGCATACTCTTTCCTATGTTAATCTTATGGAGAATGGGCTAATAACTCTTATATTTACCGACAGATGTTGACAAAACTTGTCAAATATTATCATTATTGTATTATTAATTTGGAAATTCCCTGAGTATGCAGGTCTACTGCAATGGAGGTATTTTAGATTTATTTCCATTGTTCAATTTTATGTAATTTGGTAGTCTATTCATTAACGTTACACCTGCACTTGCTGAAAGTTTTGAAAAAAGATTTAATCTGTGCTGATGAGGGCATAATGTCTAAGAATTTCTTGTAGACTATGCATATCATTACCTTTCAATTGTTCAGACTTGAATTTTGCATAAAATATGGTTTCATATATCTAAGACAATGCAGGGTTAAAATTCCAGAATCCCTGAAGGTAGGTTTACACAAATTTCTGATAGGTACATTGCCAATTATTCTTATAGGGTTTTTTGGAGAATAAATAGTTTTTTAAACCTTTTCCATGCACAGCATCCCCATAAAGGAATGCAATATGATGAAAATCGATGTATTAATCCATAATAAGCCACGATTACAGTATTTCTGAGACAAAATTGTTACAGCGCTCTTAAAAGACAAATATTTCAGGACACTTTAGAACACAAATCATTAACATGTTCGGTCCAAATTAATTCTTTATCAACGCTAATTCCAAGAAATTATGTACAGGTTGAATTCTTCTAAAATTTTATCACTATGATTTGAATGGCAAGCAAATTTAATGTAATTTTATTTTGATCTGTTAGTTTTTAAATTGATTGTTTCAAAGTATTGAATGGATGAATTTAAATATTTATAAGCATTCATTTCTAATTCAGGAATAGAATTTGCCATTAAACAGAGAGATGCGTTGTCTGCGTATTGGATGTTATCTAAAGAATTAACTGATTTTTTGGTCATTAATGTATAGTAAAAATAACAGTGGTCCAAGAATAGAACCTAGTGGAACCCCAAAGTTTATTTATGAATAGCACGTCTTTATGACATGCCACCATCTCAGTCATTTAAAAAACATTTAAGTGTACTTAATAGGATGATATTGAGTATGATTGTGTTGGCAGTGTGGTGGATCCGCTGTTCACGTACTACTACGTTGTGGTCAACTCCAAGTACAATTTCACCAGCCTGTGTGAGGCGGAGGCCAAGCTGGGCATAGTCTCCAGCCCCCCGTCCAGTGTGGAGAAGCCACCTAACCTGGAGAACAAGATACAGAAGAAGGCCATTGAAGACAGAAACAATTTCAAAGCCGTGAACGTGAAACTGGGAGAAAAAGACATGCTGGTGAGTAATGGACTAGGCCCATCTGTCTTAGATCATTGGAATATTAACAAATAATTGTGACAAATTAATTAGCTGGTATTTTCCAGGAATGAAACTACACAATACTGTTGCTTAAAATAAATGGTATCAGGGACTGACACTCAGTTTCTCCCTCATGTAAACACATGTTAACTTTAAGATTGGCCATGTTCTGAAGTCGAATAGCAATACGGCTTCATTGTGAAAGGTTATATATTCTGGGTCGCTGCATAGTGAATAACAATACTGAAACGATAAAACATATTAATATCATTCCCATAAAACAAATAAATCTGAGTGGATTAATTCACAATTTTCAAATCCAATAAAAACCCAAACGAAACCTAACTGTAATACGGCTTTTATAGGAAAGATATACAACAGCTGATTATTATAATAAACGTAATAATATAAACATTGTAATTATCATATAAACACGTGACTTTAATCAGACAGAAAATAAAAATATAAATACATAATCCCCCAAAACCGTTAACTATTAACGTGGTGAATAAAGCTGTTCATTTTTACAGTACACATTTACTTCATAGTTTAACATTAATGAATGATTCAGATGGCATTGGATAGTAAAGCATACGGTACTGCTAATGGAAAGTAAACCAATCAGCTGTAGCTAAGAAATCAAATGTTTTCATTGTAGACAATTTGTAAACAAACTTACTCTCCATAAGGTTAACATTAGAAATTTAAAACGCCATAAAATGGAAACTTATGGGGTTTTCGAAAATATTTTTTCACTAAAACCTTCCCGGACACATATAGAGCAACTTCCTAAAATTTCATGGCGATCGGATGAGTAGTTTGGCAACGCATAAAGGACATACATACATACATACATACAGACAGACATACATTCAATTTTATATATAGAGATGATATTTCAATCAATATCATTAGAGCAGGAATTTGTATTTTTCACATTTTTTTAAGGGTTAAGAGGGAAACTACCCTTAAATATTCAAAATTAAACTTGGTCCCATAATCTAATTCCATAATCATCAGAAACTTCAGTGTGGTTTTGGGGTCTGTAAACACAGACACAGACAGACAGATGTTCAAAAACCACTTTATGGATTCAGAACCTCAAAATGGATATATCCATTTTCAACTCAGATTCAAAATTTTGGTAAAAACAAAACAATACTTTCTCCATAAAATTTGTATAAGAGAGAAATAAAAAATTCTCATCCTTCATTCATATTCATTTTCCCTAAAATATTATAGCTGTGTATTAAAAGCTCTTAAGCTAAAAATATCTTAAGCTATAATGAAAATTATATTAAGGTCTAAAATAACTTATGTCACTTCAAAACTCATTATATTGTTGTTTTTGGCGATTTCCCACAAAACTGATAACATCCTGAAACTTGTATCATGTAACATCATCTTATTTGGATAAAACAAATGGAAATCACTAGTCTAGACTATAAAAGGAGGGTGTTATACAGGTTTTTGTTTTTTTCAATAGTGTGGTAAATAGTGTGATAAACTGTGACTTGCAGAGAATCACTTCTTCATCTGGGCTGTATAATTTTTCTCTCCTATATTACTTAACCCTAAGAGTACTTTTTTTATACTTTTTATACTTTTTTAATTGAAATGGCGACCTACCCAGGTAGGTATTTTAAGCCAAGTATGAATGAGGAATGAATGTAGGATGATTGTGGCGCGATCTTGTAGTCTTGTTACTGACTAAGGCTGACATGTTCCTTAGACAGGACTGTTAATTAATAGCCCAACAGCCGATGGCAACTAATGGACCTACAGTTTAACGTGGAATCCGAACCACGACCTCTGAATTACGAACTGGTCTAATTATGAGGATTGTCTTTGCGGATTAACATAGTATTCAATAGTGCGGACGTTAATCCACACAAGAGAACACCACATCCACCGGCCATCACTCACAACTATCCACAATTCGTGACCTCCAAGTAGCTGGATTACAGGACGTCGCCACCGTCCCAGTCGAAAGTTGGAAGCTTCCCCAGTGAAAAGGAAAAGCTTTCCACTGGGAAAGCTTTTTACTTTTAACTGTAACATAAAAATAATTTCTAATATCTTCTTGAAATATTAAGTATAAACAAAAAAAGCATAAAACATCCCCCCTTTATAACCACTAATTACAAAAGCTTAACAGGTGTCCACTGCAATCCCAATTATCAACATACACCCAATCCCAAGCCGGCCACCGTTTATTTAAGGTGGGCCCCAACTCCGCTATACCACATATTTGCAAGCAAAATTGGGATTGCTCATGGTCGGGATTCGAACCCTAGCACTTCCGAATGGCTAGAACGTTACACTCGTCAACGCAGCGCTCTAGCCGGTTCATCCACCAGTGCATAAGAGTAGAAAGCACTTACTAAGTTATAAGACAAGCCCAGTGGCAGTCTAGTGCACTTCGTGAGCAGGTTCGTTTGCTTGCTCCCAGAGGGCAACACGGTCACAAAGGTGATAAGTTCACTAAAATTGACGACAGACACCTACACCTGCCACTAAATTTTTTAGCTGATCATTCTTCCAAATTTTTCCTGAAAGGTCTGATGTACTTTTACAACAAATTTTTAGCTAGATTAGGTTAGATTGTATTATTAAAAAAGGCAACCATACTACAATGTAGGTATTTTAAGCCAAGAATGAATGAGAATTAAGTGTAAGATGACTGTGGCACGATCTTGTGGTCTTGTTACTGACTAGGACTGACATGTTCCTTAGACAGGACTGTTAATTAATAGCCCAACAGCCGATGACAACTAATGGACCTACAGTTTAATGAGGATCCGAACCACGGCCTCTGAATTACGAAGTGGTCTAACTATGAGGACGGTCTTTGCGGATTAACGTAGTATTCAATAGTGGGGATGTTAATCCACACAAGAGAACACTACATCCACCGACCTTCTCTCACAACTATCCACAATTCGTGACCTTCAATTAGCTGGATTACAGGATACGCCACAGTCCCAGTCTCTGTACACTCATCACACACTCATATTCACCTTAAAAACCCCCATCAGAGTTGTTCGGCGTCTTACATTTTTGACTGGGGCCGTGGCGTGTCCTGTAATCCAGATACTTGGAGATCACGAATTGTTTATGGATATGAGTGATGGTTGGTGGGTGTAGTGTTCTCTTGTGTGCATTAACATCCGCACACAAGTCGGAAGTCGCCACCGTTTCAGTCAATTCCCCTATCTAAAAATGTGCATAACTTTGTACATACTCTTAGGTCGTTCCAGAGTATATTTGGTGGTTTATTACTATAAACTAACTTAATATGGAATTTCCAAGTGAATTTGAGAGTACAGTATGTAAATTTAACAATGCTGATCCATCAGCTGATCAGGTCTTATTTCAGTGATGTCAACTTAACAATGACAACTAAGAGACTGAAAAAAACTTTGTAATCAGCTGTTTCAGCTAGTAAGTGTTTGATTGGTTTGTGTTCATCACTAGATTAGCACTGATGTGTGATATTATTTTTGGACACACAGTATATATATATAGGTACATAAGTCAAACTTTTAAAATATAATAAATATTGTTAGATACGTAGACATATGATTTATTAGAGTTTATATATAAAGTGAGGATTTTAAAATATAAAAACTCACATTAATTGTCAGGGAGCAAGAAGTAATTTCTCCTTGCAGATCTTTATATCAAAATCTTTAATTGAAGAGAACTTTTGATTTTAAATTTAAGTAGTTTATATAATTGACATTGCCCACGATAAAACATGCTGGCCAAAAGATGTAAACATGGAAGCAGTGAACACGGACTAATAATTTGAATAAATGTTTGAACTTTCTCTGAGAGTGAACATTAAGGTTTCAATTGCTTGGAGAAATTACTTGTAAGCAGAACTCTTGAATAATTATTTCATTCTTTTATTTCTTTCATGAATTTTTTCATATACTGCTATATTTGCATAACCAAATATGTATATTTAATTTTCTTTTGATGGTGGTTATGGATAAAATATGTAAATACTTTTAATAATCGATATTTACTAATACAAATATTAAATATCATGGTGTTAATTTATAATAAGCATTTTACTTTACTGCTTGAACTTACAAACAATTCTATTAAATTCTGAGACTAGACAAGTTTTTATTTTATATTAAATAGAAGATTATTGATTTTGTATATTATATTTAAGTTATTTTTCTTCTTATACATAAAATTTGCTTGAATTGATCAGCATCATAACTTTTAATCAGAGATATTTTTATGAATGTATAAAAGATTTTTCCATTTTATTATTTCTCTAAGTTGAAGAGCATAAGTATTTCAACAGTTTCGCTTACAGGCAAAATCTAAGATAGGTTTTAGTTATACAATTAATTTGCTTGGTGTAGTGGTTTTTTTATGTGCTGGAATCTATGATACTGCATCCATGTTGAGTCTTTGTTCAGTAATGTTTTATCTTTCAGGAAGGTTATCAGCTTTTATTCTTCCATTATTACTGAATGCCTGATCCTATAAGGTTAATTGGTAAGTTTAACATGTTTTGCTTAAAAACATTATTTTACTTTTATTATGGCTTAAAAATATTTAAAATGGATTTAACGTGGAAATTTGTCATATTACTAGAATTTTAAGCGTACTATACTTTTTCTAGAATTTACTAGAATTTTATTGACCAGGTTAAAAGAATTATATATAGTTGAGGACTAACATAATTAAAAATAATTTAGACTTCGCTCCCTGTGAAAGTTTGAAGCCAAAGACATTCTCTTTAATATTCATACCATAACGCGACATGGCTGTATAGTTTATAGCACAATCACTGACAATCCTGGTCTGGGTTCAGTTGCAATTTGTCATTGGGCTATCGATTAATGATCCTGGCAAATGAAATATGCTAGTCTTTGTCAGTAAGTCTTTGCCACCCTTAATTCATATTCAGGTTAAAATACCCTGAAAGATTAAGACCCTGCCTTAAAATAAAAATGAATAATTGATAACACAGCTTATAACATTTTAACCGAATATCATGCTTAATAACCAGGGGAATTTCTTTCCAATTCATTTTTGCTTTGAGCAAAAAAATTAAAATCTATATCTACAGAAATATTTCAATTTTTATTTTTATTTTTCCAAAAAATAGTTCAGATTCAGTCAATGTCTCATTTATATTTGAAAGTTTTGATGTTGCAGATAAGCTTGTTGTTGCTTAAAACAATGAATCTGTGTAGCAGCAAACCTGCTTACTAAGCAAATTTCTATTTATGTAGGAATTACTTGTTACGTTACAAAATATTCTTAATCATAGGGAAAGCTACATAAAGATGTTATCAATTTACTTATTCTCCGTAAGAATGACATGGGTAGCAACTGGCAACTCGTGGCAGCAAACCTACATACTCTTTTCAGCAAGTAGGTTTTCTGCCACAAGAAACAAATTAATTCAGCTTTTTCACCATACAGTTTCATGTACAGCAATACAATAAATAAATGCAGAGTAATAAATAAGAGAAAAACTTTATGGAACTAAATTGTGTAGTTTTTTAAGCTAATTTAATTGATGAAAGATAAAATTTAAAAATTTTTTAAATTACATATGAGAAACGCAAAAAACCCAATTTTTGAGTACAAAACCCCACCAAACTACCCGTTCCAATTGACAGATACCGTGTGTCTGGTTTACAAACTTGTCAGAGCAAATGTAGAAATACACGTCTCTACCAAATTTGGTCTTGATCAAACCATTTTTACGTGAGTTATCGTGTTTACAGACACATTATATGTTTATACATATATATATATAATATATATATACAGGGTGTTCATTAAAGTCGGGGACAAACTTCGAGGGGTGATAGTACTCATCAAAATAAACAAAAAATCACCTATAACCATTTGTCGAAAAATGCTTCGTTTAGCCACTAGCCGCCATTTTGTATTTTTTACAAAAAACGTTATATATCAAGAACTATTTAAGATACAGAAACTAAACTTTGCCTACATATTTATTGGTCAAAGAAGAAAATATTTTCAAAGTATCAATTAATTTGCATTTATATTTTCAAAATGGCGGCGGTTAAAAATATTTTAATTAAAATAACAAAAAAACTATTAACTTTATAAAATTTTTACAAGATACAAAAAAGATTGCAATTTTAATTTCAAATCGAACGGTACTTTGGTGAACGAAATCCGTCCACGGATAACCGAGAAAATGCAGGTTTAATGTTACATTACAGGGCCCGGGCGCCACCGCAGCGCGGCCGTGGCAAAGAAGCCGCGTTGTGCCAGCTGAACTCCGCTTCTTAGCCACGGCCGCGCCGCGGTGACGCACGGGCCCTGTAATCTAACGTTAAAAGTGCATTTTCTCGGTTATCCGTGGACGGATTTCGTTCACCAAAATACCGTTCGATTTGAAATTAAAATTCCAATCTTTTTTGTATCTTGTAAAAATTTTATAAAGTTAATGGTTTTTTGTTATTTTAATTAAAATATTTTTAACCGCCGCCATTTTGAAAATATAAATGCAAATTAAATGAAACTTAGAAAATATTTTCCTCTTTGACCAATAAATATGTGTGCAAAGTTTGGTTTCTGTATCTTAAATAGTTCTTGATATATAAGATTTTTTGTAAAAAATACAAAATGGCGGCTAGCGGCTAAACGAAGGATTTTTAGACAAATAGTTATAGGTGATTTTTTGTTTATTTTAATGAGTACTATCACCCCTTAAAGTTTTTCCCCGACTTTAATGAACACCCTGTATATATATAAATTTTAACGACTATTGTTTTTGGTCTCTGGGCATCTAAGGACGAAAAAATAACATCAAGTCCCAGGCTCAAGTTTTGCTATGAGACCTACGTTAATAGCTTCTTCCCTATTGGAAATTTGCTAAAAGTATATATTTTTCAGTATACATTATTGGAACTTAAGTATATGAACCGATATGTCAAGTTTTATCAAGCTATTTCGAAAGTTTAAGTTGGATGGACTGATTTCCCTGGATTTTTAACTTATACACAAAATATCCATTACACATATGTACCTGTTCAAACCTTATTTAATTTCAATTGGAACATTTTTACAAGAGTTATATACGGTTTTGAACAAATGTTTGGTTTTGTATGTTCGGCTTCTGCAGATCCCAAAACAAAGAGAGTTCAGTCCAAAATATTACCATGAGGACTATTGTAATAGCTCCATTTTTCTAAATAAAACTTGCTAAAATTAGAAAATTAAATATTTTTTATCTTTTACAGATAACATGTGTTGAGTCTGACCTCAGTTTTACCATCAGCGGCCTTCAAAAAGGGAGGAATTACTATTTCAACATATTTGCCATGAACATAATAACTCAGCTCAGCTTCCCGTATGCAAATGCAGCTATGACCTATGACCCCAAACTGCGACCAATGGGTTTAAAAGACAACAAACTTGAGGCAGTAAACATCAGGAAGATGGGAGGCCGTGCGTTGTTCCGTTACAAGGTAAACCCAGTTCATTGCACCTCATAGGCTATAATTGGGAACATAAAATGAAGTTGTCACAATATTGGTAACTCTTTTGGAAATCTCTTGCACCTGTGCACCTTTGCTTCCTCCTTTTCTCTTTAAGGGCATGGAACCTTAATTCAAGGATTGATTGTTTCACTTAGGGATGGATTGGTGTCAGCTGCATACTTGTCTGGTTATCTGAAACTCAGGTATGACACCGGGTCCCTGGGAGTTGGACACATTTGGAGTTGATACCTCTCCCTAACCGGGTGAACCAGACTATACTCTCCTACCTTACCTTAAGAATCCTTTCTTTCCAATACAGTTAGTTAGTGAAATGGCGACCTACCCAGGTAGGTATTTTTAAGCCAAGTTTGAATGAGAAATGAGAGTAAGATGATTGTAGCCCGATCTTGTAGTCTTGTTACTGACTAAGGCTGACATGTTCCTTAGACAACTGTTAATTAATAACCCAACAGTCAATGATATATCTAAGGGACCTATAGTTTAACGTGGAGTTCAAACCACTGCCTCTAAATTATGAACTGGTCTAGTTATAGTCTTAACGGATTAACTTAGTATTCAACAGTGTGGACGTTAATCCACACAAGAGAACACTGTACCCACTGACCATCGCTCACAACGGTCCACAATTAGATAGATACACAATAGATCAACTATGGCCGCGGTGCCTGACTAGCTTTGCTGGAGCCTCCAATTCCTCTATCCTGGCAATGACAATGACAAACATGTATAAATGGTAGCTTATACCTGTGTACATCCTTTTGTTGAAGAACGCTTTGTGAATATTAAAAATTTAATTAATTTCTTAGTAGAATTTCTCACAGTAGACATTTAAGAATTGGGACGTAATATGGCTGATGGTTGCTCGAAATGTAATAAAATTAATGTGAAATGTCAAGCATGTCACGCTGTACACTTATGTGGTTATGGTTAACTGTTCCAATATTTTTAATAGGATGAAGTAAAAACTCACGTCTCCCAACACTACTTAACATTTTTTCCTTTTTTGTGTAGTTTGCAGAGGTACTGCAGATGGTTAAGATATGATAATGATAATGAAGTTGAGTCAGTGGTATAGTGGGTAGCGTTACAGACTCCAAACCTGGTCCTGGTTCATATCCTGGAGTTCCAAATTAGTTTTTTTCAGTACTATCCACATTGTGTGTCCACATAGTAGTGTCGGCTCATCCCTATTTTCCTTGATATGCCACACACAGATCTATAGTCTATGTGAGCAGGCAAAGGAAAGGTAAAATATGCGTCCATCTTTAAAAGAATTATTCAATAGCTGCATCATTATTAGCACCAGGATCATTGCTTAGGTGAGAGCTGGCACAATGGCGTCATTACTGAACTGGCATGTGATGCCGTGCGGAGGCGTCGTACTGGCGGAGGTGCGCCTGCGTAAACAAGTGATCCTGCCACGTGTGACCATCGAGGGCTATCGCCACCTGCAGGTACCCAATGTGCTACCCGGACAGCGATACACTTTGCTGCTCCTCGTTCCTGACGCTAAACATATGAGACAGATATCTGGAGTTGAGGTAAGAGCTATATGTGGTTCAGTAATTATAGTGTCCTCTTCTTATTCCGAAGATTGCCAGTTCAATACTGGGCATTCGATACTGGTCCTTAGTTCATTTGGCCATTAATACCAAACTTTTAAATACTAATCAACTAAGGTCTTAATCCTTACACATCATGTATTTTATTTTTGTTATTTATTGACTTCAGTTGTCCTAAAACCAATTTTGTAACTGAGAAACGCTTAAAAAATAAATGCATTTTTATTTATTTTATTTTACTTACCAAAATTTTGCCTCTGAATCACAAACTACTGAACTAGTCTAATTATGAGAATGGTTTTTCAGATTAACATAGTATTTAGTAAGTGTATATGTTAATCCACAATAGAGCATATCACATTCACTAACCATTGCTACTAACTATCCATAATTTGTGACCTGCAAGTAGCTGAATAAATGACAGGTTTAAAAAATATTTGTCTTCATGTTGCATACCACATGTTCAGGTGTTGGCAACAACGAGGACGTCTTTGATGCCACACTTGCCAACGGAATCCAGGATCCACGAGTTCTCCAGCATGAGGACTTGCAACTCCATCACGGTCACTTGGCTGCCCGTCACCTCTCAGTCAGTCAGGTACAGTAGATAACATAAGACTGGGTTGAAGCTTGAGGAGGGATGATAGGAAGCACAAATGAAGTGATCGCTTTCATTTATATTCTAACATAAAATTTCAATTACATCTTTCTTAAACCACAAACCTGCTGTTGGAATGAAATGCAGGTAATGATTAGCATTCATGAAGTCCAATAAGTCAAATCTTGTGCTTCCTCTACAATATCTGATTGCCTATCCTGTGCTCATATTCCGTTTCTAAGTTACAGTGATGAAAAAAATTAAATGAAGTGAAAACTTGTTGTATTATAAACTGGTGGCTCTAGTTAGTAACATAAGGATTAACAGGCATCCACCAAATCTTCAAAAATAACTTAGTAAGTTTAGTAACTAGCCAAAATGGAAGTTAACCCTAGAATTAATTCGTAAAGTCATAATGAAAAATGCAGTTGAAATTAAATATAAAGTGGCAGGACCAATAAGTCCTCTCTATCAATTCCTGGATAACTAAAAAGGAATTCCTTGTAATTCCTACTTCTAAATGAACTTCAAAGCTCTCAAGGTATCAAAAAACATTTAATATCGAAAGTATTATTGGTATATTAAAACGTTCACTATATGGTATAGAGTTTTATGAACAAAAAAATATTTTATGTTTGAAATTCATTGCTGGTGACGGTGGTTTAATGTTATTTAGAATGTTACTGCGGAAATTCGTCATATTGATTAGTAAACAAAGTTTCACTACATTTTGGGATATGGAATCTGATCCTTTCCTCAGGCGAGCTGTAAACTAGAACATGACAAGACTAGCACACAATTCGAACAAAGTTGATTTTTTTTAGCTATTTACAGGTTTAGTCTAGATTGTGTACTAGTCTTGTCATGTTCTAAGTACCTGTGGAAGTGATCAGATTCCAGATCCTAAAACGTTGTGAAACTTTGTTTTACCAATTGTGATTGAAAATATTCGCAATAAGAAACTAAATAACAAAAGTGCATAACATTTGTACTTTGTAAATGCAGCACCTGTTTCACAGGTATTGTGTGTCTGCTTCTCCAGTCCATGACAGAGTCCATGGCCCATTCCGGTCCCGGCCCAACCAGTGCAACCTAGACAGTCGGCTGCGCAAACAGTATGACTTTGCTGTCAAGCAGTGCCAGGACATCTCAGCCAACGATCGAAAACTTGTTGTATTATAAACTGGTGGCTCTAGTTAGTAACATAAGGATTAACAGGCATCCACCAAATCTTCAAAAATAACTTAGTAAGTTTAGTAACTAGCCAAAATGGAAGTTAACCCTAGAATTAATTCGTAAAGTCATAATGAAAAATGCAGTTGAAATTAAATATAAAGTGGCAGGACCAATAAGTCCTCTCTATCAATTCCTGGATAACTAAAAAGGAATTCCTTGTAATTCCTACTTCTAAATGAACTTCAAAGCTCTCAAGGTATCAAAAAACATTTAATATCGAAAGTATTATTGGTATATTAAAACGTTCACTATATGGTATAGAGTTTTATGAACAAAAAAATATTTTATGTTTGAAATTCATTGCTGGTGACGGTGGTTTAATGTTATTTAGAATGTTACTGCGGAAATTCGTCATATTGATTAGTAAACAAAGTTTCACTACATTTTGGGATATGGAATCTGATCCTTTCCTCAGGCGAGCTGTAAACTAGAACATGACAAGACTAGCACACAATTCGAACAAAGTTGATTTTTTTTAGCTATTTACAGGTTTAGTCTAGATTGTGTACTAGTCTTGTCATGTTCTAAGTACCTGAGGAAGTGATCAGATTCCAGATCCTAAAACGTTGTGAAACTTTGTTTTACCAATTGTGATAGAAAATATTCGCAATAAGAAACTAAATAACAAAAGTGCATAACATTTGTACTTTGTAAATGCAGCACCTGTTTCACAGGTATTGTGTGTCTGCTTCTCCAGTCCCAGTGACAGAGTCCATGGCCCATTTCCGGTCCCGGCCCAACCAGTGCAACCTAGACAGTCGGCTGCGCACACAGTATGACTTTGCTGTCAAGCAGTGCCAGGACATCTCAGCCAACGATCACAGGTATGTCTGTTTTATTTTTATAAAACTGAATGTCCAAATCCCGTTTGAACCCTAATTGTACTATTACTCTATGTCAAAGCCAAATCATCTGTCAAGTGACATAGTTTAAGTAAACAAACGCTTTTTGAGGTCCAAACCTAGAATGTGAATTCATGACCTCTTCCACTAAAGTCTACTACGGTTACCGCTAGGCTAGAAAGACCCTTGCTAATTTAGGTAGGCCTACCAATGCTGGGTACAACCACAAAAAATAAATTAAAGACCACTGGTTATTTCTCATTCTGTATGACTTTGACATATGCCTGAAACACACAGCTCAATCCATAAAAAATAATTCTACAGATCAATTTATTATTATTTTCATACTCCAAAACTCTTTAAACACTAACTCAAAACTAAGTGAGTACCTATTTTAAGTGGAATATGAGTGAGTAAAGAGTGTAATAATTGGTCTTTGGTAGCAACTTGTCATGTTAAAATACCTACCAGAGTGGGTTGATGTATTATATATGAATATTATATAAATATATGTTAAAATATAAATTTATTTGTTTCAAAGTCAAATTTCATGGCTTTTTTTGTTTAATTTTTCTGATTATTGAATAAATGTGAAATACAGTTGAGAATAAACTTTTCTCAACACTATTAACATGGAAACACAGAACTATTCTCAAAAAACTACTACACATACATTTTCTTTCTGCATCCATTTGGTTTTGTTACAATTTCATACATTATCTTAAAATCTTATTGGCATCTTATTGAGATAGATACACTGTATGAAAAACTTTTAACAAATGTTGTTCATTAAAGAGTGTTTTAAATTTTTGGAAATAGGAAGACAAACTATTTTCTTAAGTTTATAAGAAAATATAAGAGAACAGTTCATATTCTCAGCTATTTTCCTTACTATAACAGTAAGGGAAATAGCTGCGAGTGTGATGTTTCTATAAAGCGTTAACAAACTACTTATCTGCTAAGAGTATTTTCTAATGATTTAGAAAACTCAAGTTTATTAAATTTTATTTTTTTAGGAAAAACTATTTAGTTAGTTCAAGGATGAGGTAAGCTGTATCTTTCTTTGTTCTCAAGTAAGCTACTTTCTATTTTAGGATAGAATTACTCTCTTGGTTGTTTTAAACTCTGTGATTCTTTTCCAGTAATGATGCTATGGTCGAAACGATATCAAACCTACAACCTGGGAAAGAATACCTCATACAAGTAACCGTCAAGAAGCTCAAGGGAAAGGCACTGTCTTATGACCTGTTAAGGGTTAGAACAGAAGAGTCATGCGAACATAATACTTAAAAGTGAATAAGCAATTATGGACTGATTTAAAGAACTCTACCCTACTTAATAATCCTATCTATTATAGTGTTATTTATTGAACAAATTAGTGCCAAACAACATTTTCTTGTTAATCTTAGTTATTTTAAGCAGAAAACATGTGAATAAGTAAACTATTTTTGTACTTTATTAACTTTGGTGATTCATTTCATATCCTTGTTTCGGTTAATTTATGTATAAGGGAAGAAGTTATTGCTGTATGGTAAGTTGCATGGTAAGTGTTACATCTAGGGACAGTGTTATTTTTTCAATTTCGGAGTTCATAGTTTCACAATTTTACAGCTTTTGTTATAATTTTAGGAAAAATGTTTCTTGTAAGATAATAAAAAGAAAAGACAGTAAAAATAGTTCAACTATTAATAGATCGTTGCAATTCATCCCAAAAAATTATACATTAGTATTTGATATTTTCTGAATGATTTTATTAAATACACAAAACCAAATTAGTATTGGAAAAGAGTATATTTTATCAAACTTTATATGAAATGTATTAATGAATAAGTTAAGCATTATTTTATACTTATTTTAACTAATGTACTATAATATTAATATAGTAAAATATAATATTAAAAAGTACTGTACAGGATAGGTAAATAAACAGTATCAGTGGATAGACACATTTAAAAATAAACAAAACAAGTTGAAAACTTTTAGAGGGATGCCCAACTTTCCCCTTCCTAGGTAATAACAATATTTTTGAGTGGATTTATGGGGTAATGTGACTGACCTTAAGTTGCTGCATACCATGTTAATGCTTATGTTAAGAAGCTGCATACCAAGTTTCAAAAACCGGTTGAGAAATAAGGGAGAAATTTAATTTTTCAGTAAAGTACTTATGAATAACATTGAGCACCTTTAGATAATGTACTGTGCTTACCACATACACAGTAATTAAAATTTCCTCTTGAACTATTAGCCTAAGACTAATAGTTCCATACACTCCATTACATTGGAAAAACTAATTTCTTTAGTTTTCAAAGCGGGTAATAGTGAAACTATTTTATAAAATTATTATTTTGCCAAAACCGTTAAAAGACAGATTTTTTACATTTAAAAGTTTATAACTTTTGACATTTTCAGAATTTTATATATTTGACCGATTTTAGGGGATATTTTCAAGGGTAAACTACCCTTGAAAAAATTTTTTTTAATGGTCTAGAAATATTGCGTAGTGCACATGTACAAAGTTTCATAAAAATCTGGTGCTCAGTATGGTCTAGGAATCTGTTCACAGACTGATGGACGTCAGTCCAAAACATTTTTTTTGACATGGATATGTCTTAGCTCTGGGGGAGGGGTAGTGTTGGTGATTTTTAAGATGGAAAATATGTAACAAGTTACCATAGAAACTACCAGAGCTATTTGTATTGAATTTTTAATATAAAAGAGTAAGAACAGCTGTTGAGATGAACTGAAAACATTCCTTTTAGACATATCAATGATCTAACGTATTTCCCACAGGGAAAGTAAATACAACAGCGAAGTAAATACAAACATTTTTTAACATGGATATGTCTTAGCTCTGGGGGGGTATTGGCGATTTATAAGATGTAAAACATGTAACAGGTTCCTATAGAAACTACCTGTGCTATTTTATTGAATTTTTAATATAAAATAACAATAACAGCTGTTTAGATGAACTGAAACCATTCCCTCTAGACATATCCATGATCTAACCTATTTCATACAGGGAAGTAAATGCAAACATTTTGACATGGATATGTCTTAGCTCTGGGTGGGGAGGGTGTTAGTGATTTTTACAATGGAAAACATGTAACAGGTTTCCATAGAAACTACCAGAAATATTGTATTGAATTTTAAATATAAAAGAATAAGAACAGCTGTTTAGATGAACTTAAAACATTTCCTTTAGACATATCTATGATTTAACCTATTTCCCACAGGGAAGTAAATACAAACATGTTTTATATGGATATTTCTTAGCTGTGGAGGGTGTTGGCAATTTTCCCGATCAAAATTTGAAACTGTGACGTTATTTGGTTACTGACGTCATACGGTTAGTGATGTCGTAGTTAGGTTATAAGAACCTGTTTAGATGAACTGAAAACATTCCCTTTAGGCATATCCATTATCTAATCAATTCCCCACAAAGAAAATACAATAAAGTATTTTATTCAGGGAGCCTCAAAATGGATATATCCACTCTCAACTCAAATTTTATAATGTTTATGAAATAAATACTTCCTCCATTATATACTACGTATAAGAGGAGAAAGTAGAGGTGAATGTCTGTCTATTTAATTTCAGAACAAGAACACTACTTTGAACAATACATATCTAAAAAATTTAAATCATTACAATCTTCCACTATCGACAGTCTATAATCATTATTGAAAATACTCAATGACCCATAAACCTATTTGACATTTGACACAACTATTTCATACTGTGATGCAATATGACTCATTTTACACTGTGCACAAATTATTTTCTGGAACAAATATGTAGCAACTGTTTTGCTTATTTGGTGAGTCTTTATCAAAATATTCAATCAGATTTATGGAATCAGGGCGTGGAATAGGAAGTTGGTCAGATTTGTTATATAAGAGACACACACCCATCAGACTGTTAGTTCAATAAATTACTCAGATAAACTATGAAGTTTAGTGCAGTTGTATCAGTTGTCATTCTGGGATTCATAATTCCGGGTAAGTACCATAGTAATTTATTTATTAGACATAGACGTATCTTTTTTCTGAATGAATTACACTACAGTTTGTACATCTCAGTCGTCATAGATTAAAATAAATTGTTTGAATAAAATTGGCCTTATTTGCTGATAAATAGTTTAAATTAACACTCTGGGTATTCTAAAAGGTGGATAGGAACTCCTGTACAGTGTAAAATTCCCCATCAATTAAAAGTTCTTTTAATAACTTTATAAATCTTTAAGGAACCAGCCCACAGCACCTCTTCAGCTCTGTCGGAAGGCTATTGAAAAAATATGGACCAGTGAAATGAAGGTTCCTCTCAGATAGTGTAGGGCGATGACTGGGACAGGAACTTGTATTTGCAATGGGAATTTGTGTCACTTTACCAATGATACCTCATTGGCTTTATTACACCAGGATTGTCAGGATTTGGAAGTCAATTCTTTCATTGAGTCAAATGGTGTAGTACAATGGTTTCAAGAAAACATTTTTTCTGTCAATTCTAATAAAACCCAAATTATTGACTTTTCCATCGGCTCGAAAGACTTGCCCATCTTAAGATTCCCTATTGGTAAAAGTGATGTTAAAGCGGATGATCGGATAAAACTCTTGGGTTTTCATCTGGATGTGAATTTAAAGTTCCACTCTCACATAGAGCACATTGCAAGATGTTTATCATCCGGAATCTTTATTTTGAGGCATCTATCAAAATTCTCAAAAACCTATTAATTAACTAATTACTAAATTACTAATTAACCGACTGCCTATTATGCCCTAATCTATCCTCATTTATTCATTCTATCCTTTCCTTTCTTACGCAATCCAAATTTGTGGGTCTGAGACAGCATAGACAAAGACTATTTTTACACTTCAAATAAAAGCAGTAAGAATAATAACAGGGATTGATAAAAGAACAGCTCACTTTCCCTTCAATATATATCTTGGAGTGCCTCAAATAAGAATTTGAGATATGATTTGTTGAATAGAAATTCAACACACCACCTCATAAATCTGTTCATCATCCACTCATCATCAAACCAGGCCATGGAAGGTCCTACGCTGACGTTGTGAGTAAGCTGCGGCGGGACATCCAACCTGAGACCACAGGTGTGGAGGTTCTACGACTGCCTAAGACTAATGATGAGGTGTGCTCATCGAGCTAGTCTCTGCACGAGGACAAGGAGACTTTGCTAAGGTGGTGAAAACCACACTAGGTGAGGTGGACAGGGTGAGAAGCGTTTCTCCCCGTCTTCGTGTGGAGATCATGTATCTTGATTCATACACCACGCAGGACGAGGTGGTTGACGCTCTCAAGCGAGAATTTAGAGAGGGGCTGGGTACTACAAGGTCTTTCTGACAAGGCCCAATGCTTGGGAGCAGCGGCTTGCAGTAGTCGACCTTGATGGCCCTCACTGGCCAGAAGCTTCTGCATATGGCCAGGATCAAGGTTGGCTGGGTGATCAGGCCTCAAGTGGAGATTCCATGCTGCTTCTACTGTCTGGAACATGGCTACACTTAGACAGGATACCAAGGGCCTGACCAGAGCGAAAACTGTTGGAGGTGTGAATATGTCGGTCTCAAGTCCTCCTATTGTGATAAGGCACCCTCCTCTGAACCCTGTAAGAGGGCTACGGATGGAAGGCTGTCGGACCACGTCCAAGGTTCTAGTGCTTGCCAGGCTTTCAGAGACCTTTTGGTCTTACAAAAGAAGAGTGAGCGAGGGAACTGAAAATCATACAGGGAAACCTAAAGGGAAGTATTGCAGAAAACTCCCTGGTAGAGCAAATCGTTCAGGAGAAAGAGATATCTTTTTTCTTCGTGAGCAAGCCTTACAGGCCCAAAGATCCACTATGGTTCCCTAACAGCACAGGATGTGCTGCCCTGTGGGTGTCAAACACCTGCGCAGTTCCGGTAGAGGCTAGTGGGAATGGTGATAATATTTCTAGATTACCCGCAAAGGAGTTACTTTTGTAAGCTGTTGTTTTTCCCCCAGATGACAGCATTCCACAGTTTCGTGAGAAATTCGAGGTTTTAGAGGACACAATCCAAGAAATTCCTGGGCCTTGTCTTTTGGCTGGTGATTTCAAAGCCAAGGCGGCTGAGTGGAAAATGCCACACACAGACAGTCGAGGGGAGATAAATTGGAGAAAGAATCAAGCCACTTTTAAAAGTCAATGAATGTTTAAACCAGACAAAAAAACTGCTCATATTTAATTTTATACCAGCGTTTACCACCATAAGATTAGTTTTGATAGTTAAAAATAAATCTAATTAATTTAGAATCAAAATAGTTGTGAAAGCTGTTGTTTAGTATCCATTTATCCTATTAAAAATGGGAACGGCAAAACTATTCCTTAGTTTGACTATGGGTACTAACAGTCACCAGAGTTCCGGTTAAGTTGGTTGAAAAATGTATGTATCTAGGCAAGATGTTACTGAATGATGGGAGAATGACACAAAATGACTAGACTGGGGAAAGGTGTGGGATTTTATCAAAGTGTTAGACATCTAGCCTGGGAAAAAGATATATCAAAGTTTTCAAAGGTTACCATGAATAAGCCCTATGCCCTATTATATATCGGCAGTTACCTACGGTAAAAAAGTTTTGAACATAACGAGAGGGACTAGAATAAAGTTAGATACTGGGGAAATGGAGATTATAAGAGGCATTAAAAGTAGGGGTCTGCAATCAAGGCCCCAGCCTTGATGCCATCAGTTCAGTGTCAGCAAACCCATTTGCTGACACTGAATGAAGGGAACACACCGACCTATCGGAGGCCTGGGTATTGAGAGTCAATTCCTGATGTAACCCTTGACTCTGATGGTCTGGCTCCCCGAATAGTTGGCAGCCGCCGACACTGACTTGGTTGGAACCTGGTGAGGATTGACAAGCAGAGATTTTCAGAAGTTCTGTATACTGGTACAAGGGGTTTCCCCCAAATTCCCGGGACAGCTCGCGGGACAGACCCGAAGCGGCAGAATGGTCAGAGCAGTACAAGGCCGCAAAAAGAGAAATGGTCAAAGCGATTAGGCAAAGTAAGGCCCATTTTTGGAACTCCCTATGCAAGGACTAGAACAGTGATCCCTGGGGACAGGGATAAAACCTGGTCATGAGAAAATTTGCACAGAGAAAGGAGTACGTGCCTTTGGAGGCTGAGAAATTACGAACAATTGTGTACTCTTCCCGGATCATCCTGTTAGAGAAGACATACCTTTACAGGTTGATGTTGATGAAATCCCATTGTTCAAGCACCAGGAATTGAAGGAAGCAGTCAGCTTAATAAAGAACAACAAGGCCCCTGGTCCAGATGGAGTTCCCTCAGAGGTGCTGAAGTTGGCGGTGAGATACTACCCTCAGCTACTTCTGAATATGTACATCTGCTGGAAGGCGGGTGATTTTGCATCTTTTTGGAAACAAGCCAAGCTAGTCCTTTTGAGCAAAAATAAAGGCCAACCTGATGCTCCATCACCATATCATCCACTGTGCATGATGGACACGACAGGAAAACTGATGGAGAGGTTGTAGAAACCAAGAGTTGGTGAGGCTACTCGAGCGGCAGGGGATCTTTTGGATCGTCAACATGGGTTCCGGGTTACTGATGACAACAGCCCAGGTGATAATGCTCGATGGAGCGAAGATTTGGGCTGATGCGACAAAGGTAAAGAAATACCAAAATCGCATGCTTGTGGTTAAGAGGCGAGGTGTTCTCACACAAAAAAGGTGCTCTCAGAGTCGCGTCTGCATACCGAACAGTCTCTGAGGCAGCTGTGCTGGTGATTGTTGGAGCCATCCCTATTGACCTGCTAGCACAAGAAAAGAAAACTGAAATGAAATGAAATGACAACCGGAAGGTGGACATGGCGCCTCATCGGGAACCTGGAAACAACGATTTGCCACACCCAAGGGCAGGTAAACTTCTATCTTACTCTGTTCCTGACAGGGCATGGTTATTCCCGCCTATATGCACCAAATGGGTAAAGTAGATTCTTCTTGGAGCAGATACTGTGAAGACAGCGAAGATTATGTGTACTTCACCTTTTTTGTGTGCCGTCGTTTTCAATAAGATCGTATTGCCCTTGCAGACATAGTTGTTGGTGTTGGTGATCTGACCCCTGAGAACATTGTGGGAAAGATGTTGCAGGGTGATGAAAAATGGAAGGCAGTGAGCGACTTTGTGTTGTCCATACTGCGAAGGAAAAAGAGGGACGATTGCCTTGAGTATGGTGACAATTAAGATATTCTGATACAGAACAGAGGCCACTCACTGTGATGGCACAATGAGCTTATAAATCGGGACGATTGCAGTGGTGTGGTGCTACCATCGGGGTTTTAGTGTTTTGTCACAGCAGGGTCCTCTGGAAACAGAGCTCTTGGGATGTTTTCACACTTGTTCTTCTTTTTTCGTTTGGACCTGGGATGGGAAGAGGTTCGTGCGTTGAGAATTTCCCTGGTATTGAGCCAAAACGAGAGAGACAATCCCTTTGAGGCTCAAAAAAAGAAGAAAAAGCTTAGAGAAAAAATGTGTGACAAATAAATTCTAATGCAATGTAACTTTTTTTGCAACAGTAAAGATATTTGATTTGATTTGAATGATATGTTTAGATCTGACGGAGTCGCTGGCCATATGTTCCAACATGTGTTTTGACAACAAGCTTGTATGCGCTGTCAACACAAGAGGCATCATGATGGAGTTTAAGAGCCCCTGCTACATGATGAGACACAACATCTGCTATGGCACTGGTAATAAGAGACAAATATCTCTACAATTTGATATTTATTTACTTATTATAGGGAAATATCCTAGGAAAAACGAAGATAAGGCCTGTTACAATGGTCAAAAAGACTTACATAAATACATATCCACTCCCATTGTGGTTATCCCCCCGGATTTGGATGTTTAATAGGCCTCTCTAACTCCTTCTGACCCTCCACATATTCTCTTCACCCAAATACTGTCATTGCTCTTCTCTTGCGTCCACATCTTGTCTCCCTCATCAATACACTTTCTTCTTCCTCGTTCATTTGCAGCTCACTCATTATTTGGGATTTTAAAATAATCTTCCATTCTTCTTAAGTGGCTAAACCATCTCAATCTCAACTCTTAATTTTCTAGTTCTATCCAATGTTGTTCATTCATTCATTAAAAGGGGTGGATTTCTTCCAAGGCGCTTCAGTCATGACAGCTTTTTGTGCACCCCTAAATTCTCTCGCCTATAGGATCAGGAATCTTTCAAATGAAGAGACCTGGAAAACTGCAACAGCCTGTTGACAAGCTCGTCAGGAGGCAGTAAGCTACCCCTTTCCAAATTATTTAGAGTGGGGGAGCTCACCTCTGCCTGCCCTATACGATCAAAGAGTAGATTATCCAATCTTGTTTTACCTTAAATGTACTTCATTTCCCCTGCCTGAACCCTACTCCATTCTCTCTCTGTTATGTTTCAAACCTCTGCACCATGTGTAACTATCGCTATACAATAAGTTTTGTGCATATTAACTTTTATAGTATTTGTTACCTACATCTTTATCCTAGTACACTAAAAGTAATATTTTGATACAATCCCAGACTTTCCCCTGTCTAACCGATACAAATTGTACCATTCACCCATTGTTTGATAACAAGGAAGTAAATATATAATTTTCTAAACCAACTTTAGCAGTCCCCCCTCTACTTTTATCTCTTATTTATTTTCCTATCCAAATTTTTTTTAATTTCTTTGTAATAATTGTACATGTTCTTTGAGTAAATTAACATCTTCAGATGATGTTTGAAGATTTTCCATTCCTAACTGTACATGTGGGGATTCACAAATTTTTAGTGAGTTTAATCATTACAACTGTTTTGCAACAGATTATGAAACAATAAACATAGGTGAGTGCCCTCGAGCCAAGCCTGTCCATGAGGCGGAACTGACGTATCACGCCGTAGGTAAGAAGGAAGCCAACCAACATCATTAACACTAAAAATATCTATTTTTGTACCAAAACAACTTTTTTTGTATGATGTTTCCATTTATTTTATAGTTTATTGTGATGTTTTTATGGGAAATATTTAAAATGGATTAATAAAATTAAAAAGTCATCTATTAACCATGACTTTATTAGATGAATAATTTATTATTAGAGAATAGTTTTTAAGGAAGTCTTTTGTAATTATGATTGATAATTTTATAAAACTGTGTTGTGTAATATATCATTTTTTATGAAATAAAGTGTTTTTATGAAAATGTGCTTTCATACAAAAATTTAATACCAGATTCAAAATGTTAAATTAAACAAAAAATGTAGATTTGATTCCATAAAAAACTTACCCATATTTAGGAAATAATTGGAGTAATATAAAGTGAATAAAAAGCCAATTGATTTTCATAAAATTTTAAAAACTATGGTAACCTGGAACTAATCTTAAATTTAACTAGCTGACCCGGCGAACTTCGTAATGCCCTACAGTAAATATGTGTTAACTTTAAGATTGGCTATGTTCCGAAGTCAAATAGGATTATGGCTTCGTTGTAAAAGATTTAGACATTCTGGTTCGGGGTATAGTTATGAGCCGGGTAAAGTTATGAAGTTGTGAATGGTGCAACTAACACGACTTTTTTTATTATTTAGATATACAATAAGATTAGATCAAACAATATGCAATACAAAGGCATTTATGAACATATAACATTTAATTGGACACAAAATAAAGAAATAGGTACATAAACCCCCAAAACTGTATATAAACTCTAGTATTTATAGTAAAACTCAGTATTTATTTACTTGATAGTTTTGAATTGACAATTGATACGATTGATTGAATAGCAATTCACATTGCTAGTGGAAAGTAAACCAAAAGGTATAGTTTTAGAAATCAAATGTTTTGATTGTAGTAAATTTGTAAATAAATTTATTCCCCATAAGGTTAACGAGGGGACTTTGAGCCTCTGTAGGGAGAGCTTTTTGGGAGTTTTGAAAAATCCTTTCTTAGTACACATCCTAGACCTTAAGTAGAATCTGTGTACCAAATTTGAAGCTCCGATTTTTAGTAAACTGCAATCAGTGAGTCAGATTTGGGTTTTATATATAGAGATTGGCTGATATAGTAAGTCGTGAGTAAATGATTTTCTAATATTATTTAAATTTTGAATTATAATTCATAAGTAGCTAAACTTTGAAGCACTATAAATAACACAATATTTTCTATGATTAGAAAGGTTTACCTGATTATTTGTTAATTTGGTTATTTCTGGATTTGTGAGAATCAAATGTTTTAAAATCATTGCATATATTTAAACTACTTATAATACAAAGTATTGAAATTCCAGTTTTTAAATCAAATGAAAACAAATTTAGACACATAATTAGGAATGTTAAATATTTGTACAGTATTGAAATATATCAAATAATACAGTATTGAAATACTGTATAAAAATGTTTGTATTTTTACTTCCCTGTGGGAAACAGGTTAGGACATGGATATGTCTAAAGGGAATGTTTTCAGTTCATCTAAACATCAGTTCTTATTCTTTTACATTAAAACTTCAATACAATAGCTCTGGTAGTTTCTATGGAAACCTATTACATATTTTCCATCTTACAAATCACCAACATCTCCCCTCCCCCCCCCAGAGCTAAGACATATCCATGTAATTTTTGGGAACTAATAAGTTGTCTTTGTTTTTATTTAGGATTATTTTCGATTTACACACTATATTAGTTCAAAGTTCCGGTTTATTGTTTTATGAGTTAAAAGTTAGAAAAGTTTAAAAGTTATTAACTACATTACTATGGTTGAATGATATATAACAATGAGCGTTATTTGTTCCTTGATCACAACAGCTACTTGCCCTATAATCCAGCTACTTGGAGGTCACAAATTGTGGATAACTATGAGTGATGTTCGTTAGATGTGATATTCTCTGGTGTTAATTAACGTCTGCACTATTGAATACTACGTTCATCCACAAAGAACATCCGCATAATTAGACCCATTTGTTATTATAAAGAAAGAGTGGTTCAGATCCCACATTAAACTATAGGTGCCATTGGCTGTTAGCTATTAATGAACAAACACGTGTCTATGGAATATGTCAGCCTTAGTCAATAGCAAAGTCTTCAAGACAGCGCCACAATCATCTCACAATCGTTTCTCAGTCATACTTGACTTAAAATACCTACCTTGGTAGGTTGGTATTGCAGAAAGGTAATACAGGTAATAATAATAAATCAGACAACAAAATAACTTTTAATTGCTTGCACTGCTTGACATAATCTTAGTGACATCGATCAGCGCCTTCTTGGCGAGTTCCCTCATTCGGTGCTCGGGGCCTGCATCGAGTGCTGGCAGGAACGCGATCTCCTCCTCGAGCACTCTCTTGGCCTCCTCTGCCAGCTGGCTGCTCCGTCTGCGTGTGAACAACTCCATCAGGGCGGCGTGGAGCTCGTAGTGCAACACTGCTGAGTACAACCCCAGTCGACCGTGGCCAAGGTCTATCTTGTTGGTCACAGAGATCAGCTCACGACATATGTCTGGAATTCATAGTGCCATATTGGAAAGAGATAAATAAAGTATAAAATTTGTATCTGGACTGAGTACACTTATAGTAAAATACATAGCCGGAGTAAAATTTTTATATTTTAAATTACTCACATTTTTTTACTCTAACCATATTTTTTAAGTTTGCTCCTTGGTATCAGGTGATAACAATTCGCCCCTTAATTTTGGATTTTTTCATTGGCTATGTTCCTAACAACCTAAAGACAGGATCAGACTCTTTAAGTAAAATGTTTTAATTTACTTCCCTGTGGAAAATAGGTTAGACACGGATATGTCTAAAGGAAATGTTTTTAGTTCTTCTAAACAGCTATTCTCATTCTTATATTTATTAATTCAATACAATAGCTCTGGTAGTTTCTATGGAAACTTATTTATTAATTCAATACAATGCTCTGGTAGTTTCTATGGAAACTTATTTTATCTTACAAATTGACAACAACCCCCAGCTAAGACGTATCCATGTCAAAAATTATTTAAGTGGTTCAGTGCTTTATACCCTCAAAAGCCACCCATTCAAGCCTTAGGATATATGGAGTTTTTTATGGTACATTTGGATCTTTTGATCATTGAGCAAATAAGGAGCTTTGCCTATACATCAGGTTTAACAATATTCTGCAATTCAATGTAAAATGCTTAAAACAGGTTTGTTGTAGATATATTTTTGCAGCAGCAGTTCTTCATTGTTGTCACAGTTAATAGCTGTTGATAAATATCCAGTTTGAACAATATTTCGATGCATCGATTGAGAAGGCGGGGTGAGAAGCCCCAATTGACTACATTCTACTATGATAAACAAAGACAAAGTGCTCGCTACAAACATATCTTTACATCAAATTGGTTCTGAGCATTTTTATTATTTTACAGAATATGGTTGAATTGAACTATGTGCAAAGTATCATTGTGCATAAGTGGTTTATTACTAACACTATTTTGAACTATAACTTAGTTTAATCATGTCAAAGTGGTAGTTATCTAAACTAAATGTCTACTGGTGTACGTACAACCACCATCTGACACAAGCAAAGTCATAGCCGAATGGTTTAAGTACTGAATACCCAATAGACCTGAGTTTGATTCCCAGTCATGATAAAAATAAAATTTGTCATTTAACTTTTGAAATGTCATCTGTAATCAGCTGTTTCCCCCTCCTCAAGGTCAAAGTTACCAGATAGGTATCGGTTAGTCGTGTCGTGGTCTTTGTAACTCAGACTATCACCATACTTCAGAAGGCACGTTAAGCCATTAGTCCCAGCAACATGAATAGTCGACAGGTCACGTTTGAGGCACTAGTGCGGCCTGAAAACTCTGACTAGACCTTAGATGTTACCTTTTTACAGGCTAAGTACGCTACCAGATTTCCTCAGCAGAGCTCTCTCGTTGAGTTCTGAATGCAGATAGCCGGGCTGGTGGCCGTACAGCTGTATCAGCGAGTGTTTGATCTTGTAACAAAGGTAGTGGTGGGGATGAAGAACCGTCTCCAGCTTTCCAAGGAGATCCTCCAAACTCTCCACTGTTGGTTGATTCTGGAACCGTCCAATATCACATTAGTTTCAACATCTGTGTTTATCTCATATATTTACCAACAATTCAGTTATGAATATATGAGTAAGTATAGCTAGGCTACTCTCTAATGAATGTACTTCATCAGAATATTAAGTTTCTTAAAAAGTTGCTCTAAAATTTACCAAACAAATATAGATCAGAGTACTAAATCGGTAACAGTGGTACAGAGTATTCAAATTAATAACACAATGTGGCTACACTTAACAAATATTGTTTTTCCCTTTTCATTGAAAGATTTTCAGTTTTTCAAGATATCCCACAATTTATCTATATGGATTATAAAATTAATGATTATATTTATTTTATCTCCTATAAGGAAAATAATAAAGGATAAAACCCACAAAATATAATCTAGGCTAATTCATTTTTCAACATAAAAGTTCACTGTATAGAGTTGAAAAAATATATATTTTTGTGTTTTTAGAACTAGGGTTTCAAAACTTCTAAGAGGGTGGTGAAAAACATAATTGAAAAATATTTTGTGATAAAAAAGTAATATTCACAAGTAATTTCTACATTATGTACAAACAAAACCAAGATTAGAATATAAGTCTAATCTACACCATGTCACTAATCTATGTTATACACTACACTATTTCTATATTGTCTGACTCAAGTTTCCATTTGATGTTAACCATGTCCAATATAGGTCTAAACTAACTAAAAAAAACACAATTCAAAAGGAGGTTTTGGTAAAGCAGAGTGCTATAGGTGAATCAATTACACAATGATGACCTGTGAGAGAGACAGATATAGCGATGTGTCAACCATTTAATTGAATGCTTCTTCTCAGAGATTCTTGTTTGATATACCCACCCAAACGTAGAATATGAGTGAATGAATGTACCTAATGGATTTTATGACTTGTAGCTTTAGTACTAACAAAGATCAGACGATTCATTTGCCAGGATCATTAATTAATACGTTCACTACTGTTATGTTAGAAAACATTGTTTGTCACAGGCCAGTGTCAACTACAGTTGACAATTGATAATGTAGGCATAGACTGACGTCAACTATAATTGACACACGGCCTTAACTCCCTGGACCGACGTTAATAATAGTTGACATTGTATCCTTATGGCCAGTTATTAATATACCCATTCATTTTTGTTCTGTTCAGTTACTAGTTACAGGTCTACAGGTATAACCTCTAAATAAACTGGGAGTATTTCTTTCCATGTGATGGTGTTACCTTCATATTTTGGCGGCATTCTTCAGCCCTCATTTCGGCTTTTCTCAACGTGAGTTAGTCGACCAGACCTCTCCCAAGTGATTTGTTGTGTGTTGTTTCAGAGCTTACATTTTTTGTTTAGCATGGATAAAGATAGAGAAAAACGTTTCAAGGGAACTCCTTTAAATCATTACAAAAGACATTGTATCATGTCATAGACCAAGTTTAACTATAGTTGACTGCAAAAATATTTGGATTTAGAATGCATGACTGTTTGTTTTCTTGCTGGATTATCTAAATTACAGCTATTTACAACCTAATTGAAAAAAAGAAAAAGTTTGGTCTCTCGGTAAATTTTACTCCAGTTACATATTTTCGGGGGAAGTCCTGCAAGCAGGTTAGGGCTCTGACTGAACATCTGGCGTCAACTATAGTTGAGGATCGATAGCGAACGTGTTAATAGCCAAATAAGCAATGGCAACTGGGTTCAGTATTGAACCATCGCCAAGTTGTGTCAAAATTTTGCTCAGGATCAAACCAGTGAGTGACCTTCAGATTATGATACAGATACTATAACCATTGAGCCACTTCCCTATATAACTGTATGACGTTCTTTCGCTCTCTGTTACCCTAGCAAAAAAACTTTTAGATCACTTTTTCCTTAGAATAGTTTGAAAGCTAAAATAGTTCAACAAAGTTACACTTTTTCTTCAGATTAAGCATGCATTTAATCCCATTTTTCAATTTAGCTAACTCTACATGAGAAAATAAATCTGGTTGGACATATTTGTTTCTTTATTTGTTGTTGTTGTTGCGCAACAGAGCATGCACTATTAATTTTGCACAGGTCACAGTACAACTGATTCATCTATTCATATAAACAAATTTGACTACGTACACTGCTAACAGCTTTTTTAACTGGTGTTGTAATAACTTAAGATTACATTTCTCACCTCAAATGCACCTTTGGGAGAAAATCTGCAGAAAAAAACTAAAATCTGAAAATCACTAAACAAAATTCAACACTGCAGAAATGTACAGCAGAACAATAAATACATTATAAGACTTACTTCAGAAACACAAACATCGAAAGGTGCCTCTTTGTTGACTGCAGGGGCATGGGTAAAAGACAGACCCAAGTAGTACATAGCCAGTATGAAAAGCAAACAGAGTAAATGAAGCAGCTGTTAAGGGCTAAAGCGTGAACTATGAAAAAATATGATTAGCTAGGAGAAAATACATGGAAACAGGTATGATGTTAAACTAGAAGTGCAGTAGTCTGAGATTTTACTCAAAAATAATTACAAGTAAACTCTCTAAATTGGCTTTGATTGGATCAAGCAGAACTAGACTTTACTCTATACTCTATACTTCGCCATACACAAAAATTAGATGGGCTACATCAAGCTAAGATAGGATGAGCAGGTGCGGTTTAGGTGGATAGTACTCATAACACAGTATGATCTTGATTTTAATCTGACTTTATATCGGGATAAGAAGACGGATAAAAAATGTAAGATTAGTAGAGGTGAATTTATAAATTAATAAATTTAACAATAAACTACATTAGTATTGCTTACTATGGCAACAATCGTTTTGAATACAGTGCTACGGTATGTGATGCACTAAGAAGGAAAAGGCTTTGATTTTCCAAAAAATATTCCAAGTTATCCTCTTTCCACTGATGATCGTTTAGAGACTTGCTATTTTTTTACATGAAAACGTTTAAGCTCTGGGGGTGTTAGCAGATTTGGATAACGCAAATAGTTTATGATGCAAAAAGTGTAGCGGAAGTTTTTAGATCCCGTTTCCATAGAAACTACCAGGTCCATTGTACTGAATTTTTTATTATAAGAACAGCTGTTTAGATGATTTGAAAACATTCCCTTTAGACATATCCATTATCTAACCTATTTCCCACGGGGAGGTAAATACAAACATTTTTGTTACAAAAATCTAGATGTGATAATTTACTGACTCATTCGTGGCCCGCCAGATTACTTTATATATCGGAATATTGAACGGCCAAACTATGGAAGCTATAGAGACTGTACTGTAATTGATTGGCAACTCTGGGAATTGTACCAAGACCATCGCCATCTAAAGTTCTGATCTATAACACTACAAACTACATAAATAACTTACGTAAAATTAGTTCAGTAAATTATAATAAAGACTTAGTCATGAATCCAGTACCATAAAGTACAAAGCTAACAATTATAGTAATTGTTTGGTTCTAAAATGTAAAATAAACCCTCAAAATTCTCAATCAAAATCTCAGACTCTGTTTCTTTTAAGTGATAAGTTATTAGGAGATATATTAGGAGATAAGAATAATTATTTCAGAAGGCAGTCCAAAGTCGATTGCTGGAAAAAACATTTCATGAGTGTATAAAAAGATTGAATGTATAGCATGGTACGGTATGTAAATAAGATAAGTATAAAGATTAAAAAGCTAGAAGTGATGAGATTTGATATACAAAGTAACCTCTAATTGAGGTACAGAAAACGTTAAAAAAATTATTAATAGTTTATGTCAAATTAGTCACAAATTGTAAAACACAAAAAATTCCAGTCATATGTTGTTTTTCTTCTCAAAAAGCCATGAGTATTTTAAAAAATTTCTCATTCAATGTAGTGATTTTTTAAACTTTTTTCGTGATAGATGACAACAAGGAAAATGCTACCTGAAAGATCAACTCAAGAAAGTTTTAAGACTTCATATGTTACAATTTCAAAATTAAATCTGCCTCATAATTATATACTACTTATTTAGCAAAATAAATCACTGTACAAATTTGCAGTAAAACTTTTCTCTGAAAACTATTAGTTCAGTTAGTTTCTGTAACTGTAAACTGGTGTAATTAGAATTGATATTTCAAATATGAAGAAAGTTAGTAAGACATAAAGAAATGAAAATCTTAACAACTAGACAACTTACATTGCACCTCTATTATTGACTTCCAAATAATTCTCCAATAATTCTTCTGCTAAAGTCTTTAGTACAATTTGGCCATTAAGAGAATATGGGTATTGTTTTACAAATTTTAAATTAGTTTTGTAATAGATTGCAAGGTTCAGAGTCAAACGAGACTGAAAATTGTTGCTAATTGGGTGATTTTGAATATTGTTACTTCTGCCTTCAGCATTCATAGGAATTTCTATTACATTAAAGATCCTAAAAGATTATTAAAATACCACTGTTGCAGCAGACCTGCGTACTCAGCGAATTTACAAATCAATAACATAATAATATACGGTATGACAAAGTAGGTGTTTCTAGCATAAACAGTTTTTATTTTGACCATTTATACAAAGTTTCATCAGCACCTGTACATAAGTAGAAGAGTTTGCCTCTTTTCTATATGATTAACATGGGATAAGAGTATGCAGGTTAGTTTCTATTATAAACACATAAAACTATGATTTTTAAGCATAAATTTGGATGAAACTCAACCACATGAAGTTAAATATCAAGATTCATCCAAAAATATGCATTGATAAGTGAAATATTAGTTTTTCCTTATCATCCATAATACTGTATTAACATTAGAGCCCCAAAATACAATATACTGTGTTAAGATTTTTTTATATCTCGGTAATCCTTGGAGATAAAGCAAAACTTAAAGGAACTAAATTGTGTAGTGTTTTAAGCTGATTCTAATGGTTAGTGATAAAATTAAAAAAAAAATTAAAATTAAGTTACATATTAACCCTAGAAATGGCAAAGTCGTAATTTACGACGCATTTACATATTCAATAAGAATTGGCAGGTGGAGGCATCTGTCGTCAGTTTAGTGTATTTGTTAGACACTATCGCCTACGCGACCGTGTTTCCCTCTGGGGGCAAACAACCGAAACTGCTCTCGTAGTACACGAGCCTGCCACCGGGCAGGTCTATAACCAAGTAAGCGCTTTCTACTCCTAGGCACTGAGTGGCCGAGCCGGCTAACGCGCTACGCTGACGAGCGTAACGTTCTAGCCATTCGGAAGTGCTAGGGTTCGAATCCTGACCATGAGCAATCCCAATTTGGCTTGCAAATGTGTGGTGTAGCGGAGTGGAGGGCCCACCTTAAATAAACGGTGACCGGCTTGGGTGGAAGTTGACGGCATTTGTAGGCTTAATTGGGATTGCAGTGGACACCTGTTTTGCTTTTGTGGTTAGTGGTTATAAGGGGGGGCATGTTTTAAGCTTTTTTTGTTTAAACTTTGATATTTCATGAAGATATTAGTAATTATATTTATGTTACAGTTAAGAGTAAAAAGCTTGCCACTTCTAGGGTTAAAAACGCAAAAAATCAAATTTTTTACAAACCCCCCACCCCAAAAACTACCCGTTCCGATTGACCAATATGTCTGGATTACAAACTCTTCTGAGCAAATGTAGGAATACACGCCTCTACCAATTTTGATTTTGATCAGACCATTTTTACGAGAGTTATCGTGTACACAGACACACACACACACGTATATACATACATACATACATACATATATATATATATAAACGACTATTGTTTTGGGCCTTTGGAAACCTAAATACAAAAAATAACATGGTCCCAGGCTTCAGTCTTGCCATGAGACCTACGGTAATAGCTACTTCCCTATGAATAATTTACTAAAAGATTATTAAAGCTTTTTTTTAAAATGTTTTAAGAAAAGAATTTTATTGTGTTGAAACTAAAAAAGAAATAATTTCCACTACCTATGAAAAAAGCAAAACAAACAATATTGTGATTTCAATCATATTAAATGCCAATATTAACTTAGCAAATCTTTCTTATAATATGGGTGAATGATAAATCATCTTACTTTGAGTCTGCTGAGCCATAATGACTTGACCAGTCTCTGAAAATGCAACTGCGAAGAGTTCGTAAACCAATGTACCACTTCAGTTGACGGCCAAGTTGTAAAAAGATGTAAAAAAGTAGCAAAAAGTACTGCAAACCAGGATAGTAATTCACTAATTATATCAATTATTATTTTCATAATGCTTCCTTAATTCCTTTTGAGATGAAATATTTTTAGAAAACACTTCCATGGAAACTAAAAACAAAAGTTTAGAGTTCTTCTGTTGCTATTGATACTATTATGTAATTGTGATTAATTCAAGAAAATTTAAGAGAGATTTAACTATGAAGCCCAGACAGTTTAATTTCTTAATTATTTAACATTATTAATTTCTTGAATGATGTTATTAATTGAATATTTTTAACTAATTGGATTTCTTGGCCTAAAAATATAAATTACAAAACCAAAAACAGTATAATATCGTAGTAATAAACCAAAATTACTGCAGTGGAAATTAAAACTGTATTTCACACTATTGAGTAACTCTTCTTACTGTGTAACGTCATTCAAATCTTGAAAGAAAAATAAATACAAATGAGAGTTGAATTAATACTCAAAACTACATTCAAAGAAGAAGCGTTTGAAAAATAGGTACATATAAACGGTATAAATCGTAAGTAATACTGAATCAATTAACTTACAATTAGCAGAACATTGGCCTAACAATGAGAGTTTCTACATTATGCTCACCAACTGGATGTTCTCTACTTGCACGTCCAGACTGGATATAAGCTCGCAGACCTCCTGAGACGAGAGGAACATCGGACATTTGTCACACGACCAGATGCAATCGTCGTCCAGAGGGTTCTTTGGGTACTGGAAACCTCCACAAACATCGCCCTGTACACACATGAAAATATTTGAATCAAAATTGATTGGCATGGGGGCGTGTCCTGTAATCCAGTCACTTGGAGGTCGAAAATTGTAGATATTTATGTGTGATTGTCCGTGGATGGGAAATTCTATACTTTAGATTAACATCCGCAATTCAGAGGCAAATTTATGGTTCGGATCCGACGTTAAACTGTACATGGAACCTGTAGGGCACAGAGCTCCGTCAGTGTCATTTGATAAGACACTGAGGGAGCCGCAGCTGCAAAGGGTGATTGACCGAGGTAAGTGGTCACTCATGACTTGCAGACGAATGGTTGGTACTACATGAGGACTGCACCCTAGGCTTTTGCACTGGCTGTATGTTGCTGTGGTGAGGCCGGCCATGACCTATGGTTCACTTGTTTGGTGGCCAAAGACGAACTTCGGTGCAGTGGTGCGGTGGCTTACTGCGGTTCAGAGGTTGGCTTGCCTCATGATTTCTGGGGCCGTGAGTTCCTGCCCTGGAGCATCTTAGGAACTGAATGTTCAATATCCTTCCTAATATCCTATGTTCAATATCTAACGTTTACATCAGAACGGTTGCTAGGAAATGTGCATATCGCCTCCGATGTGAGAATCTCTGGATGACTTTCAATGTACCCTCGATTGGTCACACCAGAATTGGGCAGGTAGTCAGATGTGAGGTTCTAGACATGCCTTCAGACCAACTTCCACTAGATACGCTTTTGGTAAATCTTTTTCAGTGGTGATTCCACCAAGGATTGACTGGCAAGATGGCGGCAGACCTCTTCATTTCTGTGAGTCAGAATGGTACATGGATGGCTCATTTTAGTTGAACATTTTGTAGCTAAAAACACAGACACGTTGGAAAAGTCCAATAAAAGATATTGAATAATAAACAACGCCATTATGAATTTTATCGATTCTGTAGAACGATCTTTGATCTACAATTTTCTATAGCCTTGACACAATTGTTCATCTACCTGAGCTGTCTCCGAGAGGCAGCGAAGAGCGTTGATGTGTGTGCCGAGTTCTGTGGGGTCAGAGCACCGCGGGCAGCAGCAATCGAAGTACTTCGTGTTGCGCAGATGTTCACGGCGGGCTTGTGTAGTCCACAACATGTGCGTGTACATCAGCGTAATGTCTTGGCCCCTGTAACAGTTATGGTGATACATCTAACAGCTGTAAAATTAATTCATGCTCTTACTCATCATTTTTGAGAATTTTTACAAACATAGTAGACTGAAGTCAACTTTTTAATGTTGGGGATTAACATGATACTTTTAGGGAATTACATTAGCAGACCTTTGATGACTGCCACAGAGAAGATAGGAGTGTCTGCAACTGTCAGACTCACTGGGTCTTGTTTATCATTATCTCAATGTCGAATTTCATTTCTGTCCTGATTTTTTTGAGAATGTCTCCCAGACCATATGACAACCATGCATTAAACTCATTAATAAGGCACTATTAAATTATCTTAAAGTATATTAACATGGTTTTAAGAGACAGAAAATCCTTAACCCATTTGGGTCCAAGGACGGACGGTGTCTGTCTCTTGATGTTACATTAATTAATTAATTCAAAACCAATTTCAAATATTTTAAAACTTGTCCCCCCACCCCTATAAGGATAGCCTTAAAAGCTAACCATAAAAGCAAAACCGGTGGGATTTATCGCTCATGGTCGCGATTTGAACCCTAGCACTCACAAAAGGCCTTGGCGTCTCACTCATCGGTGATACGCCTTAACGATCTCGGCTACACGTGCATAGAGTTAAAAGGGATTTAGTTGGCTACAAAACATACTCTAGCAGAAAAATATGGAACTCCATGAGATATTTCCGAGATTCGATCATAGGGGGCAGCACGGAATGTAGTTTAATAAGTTCTTGATAGATGTCACTGCCTGATGGGTTAGGTTATTCGTCAAACTTTTTCACCAGTAATTTTCTCAAAACATCAAATAAAAAAGAAATTTGGACCTGAACGGGTTAAACTAAGGGCCTTGTCTCAAATTACATAAGTGAAGAAAAAATAAATCTCTCTAAAGATCTTATCAGATAGATTTATCATATCCAGTATCAGATCATGGAAAATTGAGCTAAATTTAAGGACCCAAAAATTCTTTCTGTAGTCAATTTATATATTTTTCTTTACCTGCTTCACATCACGGCAAATTTAGATCTCATAGATGGCAGTACACACATACAGAACATGATTGAGGGAAACCGTGAAAATGTTCTGAGGACTATATTATACAAAAATGCAGTGCTTCAGTGTTATTTAGTTCAAGTAAAATGAGTATTAAGTAACCAAAAGAAGTATGCAATTCAAACCCTGTCATTTGAAACCAGAATACTGAATTTTCTTAGGAACAGTGGTTTTTATTCTATTAATGAATTTATGATAGGAAATATGTCAGTGTCTGAGTTTTAACTTTTAGTATAATCTTAAGAATCACTTAATGAACCAAACTATTTATGTGACCCTATACCGGCCATTAAATAATTTAGGAATGGCCTAAGTTAGATTAGATAGTGTGTTTTTCAGCCTTTCACTCAATCCATGACAAAAAACAGTCTAATCACATACTGAACTACCGAAAAATGGTTTCAGACCAACAAAAAAACCTTCTTGTTACTGACCTAGGTATGTCAACGGCAGCTCTCACAGTTATCCGAGTGTTGCAGAAGGTGTGTTTCGTGTTGGGCACACACGAGTGGCACATGATGGAACCTGTGGGGAGCAAAGCCATCACTTCCACGTCGTTCTCCAGTATCTCCATGGCATTTACATCGATGGCCCCACAAATGTGATGGATGATCTCTGGAGACATGTCATCCAAAACTCCACTGTCCAGCTTTGACAGATAGTTCTGTATCAAGTAATTGACTACATTCTCATTCAGTTCCCTAGAAAAATTAATGACAGCATTACCATTTTGTAAAATTGAAGCTACTTTATGTGGTTAAATATGCCTTACCTTAACTGCAAAGGAATGTAGGGGTCCATAGGAGGTGTATATCTCAAAGCCCTAGGTTCTGAGCCCTCCTTGACTATTGGATGGCGGTAGCTATGACCTCCGAATCGGGAAGAGATTCATTCTCAGCCTAACACCATTCTAGCTTAAAATTAAAAGATGATGGTACTATTGGCTGGAGGGGGCTTCACTGCCTCCTGAGTTTACTTTCGTAGTGGCGGTGGTTGGTGCTGAAATGCACTGCTCGAGCCCCCGTTTCTTTCTTGAGTGAGGTTTGCTATTGGGAAGGTGTTGTCTCTAGGCCGCCCTAGGGTGGATAACCTATGTCGTAACCGGTGAACTGGGGATGCAGGTGGTGATAATGCTAACCAGGGGACTTTCCCGGTCAGGATGGTATCGACAGCCAACATGAGTAGGTACTATATATGTTGCGGTTGTAGAATCGACAGCGGTTGTAGTCGCTTGCGACCATCGGAAGTGGTGAAGGCATGAGCTCCTTTTCTGTCAAGTGTTGCCCATCCAAGGGCATAGCAGAATAGGCCTCTGGCCTCTTATGAAAACCATGATGCACTGGGATTTGGAATTGTTCACATTACCTCCTTGACCACTTAAACTTAAGAATGTTTTTGGCCTTGCCAACAAGATGCTACTCTTGTCTATTCTTAGTAGATCTGTAAAGAACCTGATCTTCCTAACTTTTTTCAGTCTTCTCAGCGGGCGACAGTGGTTGTCCAATGGTGATCTTTCACACTGTACTTCCATCCTCTCTTCTTAGTACATGACCCACCTCCCCAATCTATATTTCTTTGTACAATTCCTGGAGCTCTGTTTTTTCTTAATTGCCACATACATCAGTAATAAGTTCAAAAAATGTTTATTGAAAAAATAAGTTTATTTTCCTCTTTTTTGTCAATCCTTATATTTCCAAGCCAAATAAAAGAACTATTTGGAATTTAGTTTTAGAAATACTTAGTTTTGTGCTTTGGTTAATCAATTTTCTATTTCTCTCTTGTTATTCTAGTCAACAGAGACTTCTAAATATAGTCAACTTTAACATTAGACTTCTAGATTAGTTTATTTCTTTGCTTACAGAACACTGTGCACCTAATCAAAGCTTCTGGCATCTGGGTTCTCTCAACCATACCAACAATACTTTACATTTTGGGAAAAAAACAACTACTTACTTGTAAATTTCAGTTGACGGTCCTCGCTTGTCCATGTGAGTTTCCAAAGCCATAATAGTTTTCCATTTCTTTGGGTTACGCTTCTGGAGGAGTAGACAGCGCAGGGGTAAAATACATTCATACCTAGAACATTAATACAAATTTTTAAATATGCTGTATATTGTTATTAGAGATATTAAGTACTAATTAATTTTTAAGCAAAACTTGTTTTCTGGTACTTTTACGTTTGTGAAACATTATTCAATAAAAATCTGCAATTCTTTTGATTAATTTTTCTTTGAGGAGAAAATATTGATTGCTGAGTTGTAATTTCAATCAAATTGTTTAAAACCATAAATTTTATTACAGTATAATATACTTATCATGTAAAAGTTTCAACAAAAAAATGCAAAGCTCATCTTCATGATATATACGTAAGGTTTTAATTCTCAATAATGGCCTTAAATAAATAAATTTTTGGCTGTTTCAATGCTATTCAGAAGACATAATTAAATACAACAAAATTAAGTTGCCACAATAGTGATAAATTGTTTGAATAGCTAAGGTAAGTACAAATATTGATTGCTCCTTGTCTCTTTCAGGCCATTCTTAGAACTTATCCAGTTGCAATCTGTTTACCAGTCTACCAGTTAACAGTTATTTACCAGTTACACCATTTGAATTCTGGGAGTTGTTGCTTCTTCCTCCCAGGCTGTGCAAAAGATCAACTATGCAGTACCTATATAGTTTTAGTGTATAGTTTTTCGGTGCAGCCTTCAACTCCTATTATGTCAATTACTCAATAATATGTAATCTGTGTGTTTGGTGAGGCAAAAGGAGAAACAGACCTGCAGTGACGAGTGTCGGTGATCGGAGAGAGTGCCAGCAACTTGCACTCAGTGCCGTGGTGGTGAGGATCACGCAACCCCGGACACATCGGACTGCACACCGGCCAGCCACACTGACCACACCTGTTCTCGTGAGTTAGAATTTATTGTTATATGGTTTTAATTATTATAATAGAATAATCAGCTGATTTGTCTCAGTAACAAGCAATATAATATCAAATTCATTACACTCATAATCATATTTGAGTAGGTACCAGAATAGGTTGATGTCTAATTTGAAAATAAAATTAGGTCGGTGGTCAATTTGAGAATAAAATGTTGAAACAATTTTACGGCTCCTTTCATGAGGTACAATAAAAACTATAATTATAGCACAAATCAAAAGTAGAAGACAGGTGGACAGGTCATGTGTTGAGAAATAAGAGGTCAGGAGACCTCTTATTGGACCATAATGGTCAGGAGACCATTATTGAGACCAGTAAATGCAGTCCCAAAAGTGATACCAAGAGTGAAGTGACCATAGGACAGCCACGAATTTAGATCCAAAAACCTACTGAGGTTTGAGTGGCCTAATAGGTAAGGTAAGGTTTAGGGGTTATCTGCTTTGACCAGAAATATATTTTATGGCCCTTTCTCTCTGTATTCCACCAGTGTAAGGCTTCTTGTAAAGCTCAGAAACTGGTGGATGTCTAAATCTTTCATTTTTCAGGCTTTATTGTCTACTCTTCTACAGAATTTTAAAATATTTCTAAACATGGGCATGGTGGGGCTCCTCCATGTTCTATAGATGACTGATATGTTTATAGATGACTGGACCTGCAGCAATCCATCCAACTTTGTCTTATTCTCTCAAGATGTTTTCCCAACAGATCATGTCCATTTTGGGTCAGTCAAAACAAATATTAATTAAAACCTCAACAGCAAAACAGCTGTCATTCAGTGAACTGTTTACACACCTGGCTGGACCCGCAGGTCTTAGGCATCCTAGACAAACGGGGGTCGGGTCTGATAGTTTGGGCCCCGCCACAGTGGGGGCCTCCTCTATAATTATCTCCCCCGCCGTCAAGTCTCGGGAGGCTACGAGGTATCGACCAAGCTCCTTACTCACTTTCACCTGTAGAAACATATGACCAATGACAAACCTCATTTCAGAATGACTTTTGAACATCTGATAATAATAGATTTTCCACATTTGTGTTTTTAAGAATTTGGTGTTTTAGCGAATTACCCATAGGGAAGAAGGTATTACCGTAGGTCTCATGGCAAGACTTAAGCCCGGAACCATTTTATTTTTTCATTTTGAGGTTCCCACAGGCCAAAAACAATAGTAGCTAAAAATTATATATATACATGTGTGTGTGTGTGTGTGTCTGATTAAAAATCTAAACACAGTATATTGTATTTTGGGGCTCCAATGTTAATCTTATGGAGGATAAGGAAAAATTAATATTTCACTTATCAATCTATATTTTTGGATGAAACTTGGTATTTAGATTTATGTGGTTGAGATCCACCCATTTAAGCATAAAAATCATAGTTTATGTATTTATCATGGCAGCTATCCTGCATACTCATTTCCCATGTTAATCATATAGAGAATAGGTAAAATCTTTTATTTATGGACAGATGTTGATAAAATTTGGTATAAATAGTCAAAATAAAACTTGTTCATGCTTGAAATGCCTAGCAGTGTTCCTTACATCAGAAAACCTGCATACTATTTCCTAAGTTAATCTTATGGAGAATAGGCAAATAACTCTCATATTTATCGACAGTTATTGATAAAACCCGTCATATATTATTATTATATTATTTAATTTGGAAATTCGCTGTGACAGGGGTATTTGGATCATATTTTAGATCTAATTACAAGCTATCGTGTTTAACACTATAATCAAACTTAACTCGTCAATATTTAATAGATTGAAAGTTTTCATAGTAAGTTTTAACAGTTGTACCTCTCACAGATTCATCCATGTGTTAATTAGTTATGAGAGTAAAATTATTTGCTAGAGTTTGCTTGCTCTTTGATGTTTGTTACATCTTTGAACTGATTAATTGAAATGGCACTCTCTTGAGCTCAGCAGGCTTGTCAGTTTTCAGGAATAATTTAAAAGTTGTATTTAATTATGATAATAAATAAGAAAACATTATTTTCAAATTAAAATAAGGTTCTTCATAAATAAATATTCACTTATTTCATTAGTGAACTCATATTGATGTAAACTTGTTACACTAATAGATGATGAAAAATAATGCCTGTCAAAATGCCTCAAGCAACATATTATCCCACCGGTACTTTCGTATTATACCGACCAAATTAACTCTGCAGAGTTAAGTTAGGTAGGTCATTGATATTTTTAACTTGTTAATATTCTTTCACTAAAGAGAAAACCAACCTAACCTAACTCCGCAGAGCTCTTTATGTTGGATATGCAATACTGTATGAATGTGGTCAGTGTAATACAAAAGTACCTGCCCACCATTAGGTGTTCTGACCTTTTAGTACATTTTTAATATCCCAAGTATTTTGCTTTCTCTAACAGTTCATTTAACTTTTCTTGTCGTTAGTTTCAGAAATTGGATGATTCTTTTAGAAACAATAAAATTTTTAAATTATATTTAGATAAACTTTAAAGTATATGATAGTTTTAGTAAAAGTTGTAGTTTTTAGATATACTTAAGGAAAAAAATATGTGTCGGTTCACAGATACCTTTTATTTGTATTTTAAATTTCCATTGTATGGCTATTGTATAGGCCTAAATTTATTTGTTTAATTGTACAAACATCATTATGATAAATCTTTTTTACCACTGATGTAACAAATTATTTATTACAATGTTTATTTTTGTTACTAATTTATTTTCATTTACTATGCTTTATAGTATTAACTTAATTATTATTAAAGCTACTTTGTAATTGGCAATTACTGTAAGGTAGCATTGTCAAGATAAATAAATAATTAACTCTACTATATAAACATAAACTTCAAATGAAGAATATAAACATACTCTTTATCACAACAAACTCAAAATCTTTCAAAACATTAATCTAATATTTAAAATAATTAGTGTTACAAATAAAAACTTAAACTTAATTTACATTAGTTTTATCCCAAAAAATACTACTAATGTAAATAATTAAATTCATATTTATATACACTTACCTCTATCACAGTTCATTAAAATGTTGTCCACTACATGTTCTGCCTGGATGGTATTTTCGAGTGGCGATGCAGAGACATTTTATCCATAATAAAAAACAAAAAATACAACACACATACAAAATGAATACGTTAAAAAATAGTTCTGTATCTATATGCCTACTTTAGACGCAATGGCGGTCATTGTTGGAGATGAACCAGGTCTGCCATCCATCCAGGCAAAACATGTAGTGGACAACATTTGTATGAAATGTGATAAACGTAATTCATTAGTACATATGCACAGATTGGGACTAATACAATGGATTTTAATTAAATTCAAATCAAAAGCTGATGTGAATTTTTTTTAACGTGCTATTGAAGAATTAACATAATTTTTCCAAATATAACAGGTTGACGTTAAGTAGTTACAAGACCAGGGGTTTGATCCTTTCATAACATTAAAAAATGCTACTGACATTGTTAAACACAAAATTATATAAATTAACGGTACCTCGTAAGGCTTGCATTGCTGTTTATGCTTTGGCCAGTCATGTTTCTGATGCTCCTTACTGCAGTAGGACGCAAGCTTGCAGGAGCTACATGTTAACGGACCTGTCTGTCCGCACACTGCACACAGCGGACCACTTGAACCTCCCATATCAATGAAAGTTTCAGCACATTCAAAAGGGAAATGAGAAAACCACTCAGCCTGAGATGCTCCCAACAACACGAGAGGCTCACAAATGAGATGAGCTAAATTTAGCCCACTCCAAGCCGATTCTTCACTGTTGTATTTTTAAACCATATCGGGTATTTGTTCTAATTTTTTTCTTGACAAACCACAGCTTTGTTTGATACTTAAATGATTTTTTTAGATAAAATATACCATGTGAAACTAAATTTTAGAATCAACTAATATATAGATTGTATTTTAATTAATTAGGAAATATTTTAATAGTGAAAATTTAAATCTATATAAATAAAACTAGAGTTTTGTCTGTACATTGGTCAGAGTTATTAATTTTTTAGTTATTTTTACGTTTCGTATGTTAGAGAAGCCGAAACAAGTCTTATCTCAATTTGTGTCTGTTTGTCTGTGTCACATTTTACACCGTCTTCTCCAAAAAAGTGGGAGAACTGATTACAATGAAACTTATTTCATACATTCTCTACATTCCAGAGAAGGTTTTTAAATGCTTAAAATTGTCCGCCGACCCTTAAAAAGTAAATCACAAGCATTCAAAAACCCACTTTTTACACAATATTAGTCACATTTTGCTTTCAATTATCAATAAACCACTTACTGGTAATAAATCAGCTGTCTTTGTAATTTAAAGATTTCCTAAAAAGAAAAACAAACAGCTGTCAAATCGATATCAGTTTATACTTGTCACTGATTTTAAACCCATTTCAAAATCATACGATATTAAAAAGTTATTTTAACATATAGCTGATTATAATAATGACATAAATGTTTGAATCTATTTAATTGTAAAGTGATGCTAATCCTGGGTATTGATTTATTTTCATTGTACTGATTTGTTTAAGATTTCAGGTTTACATTTTGGTATGATAGATAATCTTTCTTCTTTAAACTAAAACTTACAAACCTTACAAAGGCTTAGTGCTAGTAATTGTAACAAAATTGTTGAGAGATTATTTTTTCAACTACACATTTTTTACAAATTTGCATACATTAAAATAAAGCTTGTGTTTAATTGTACAAATCGTTAACCATGATTCTATTAAACAGATTTTTTAAATCAATATTTTAATAGTACTTAAGACTATTAAATTGATTGATATTTCTAGGATTAAATAACTTTTCAACAGGTAAGAAAGTTTAGAGAAGTTTAGAAAACACACTTTATTATCTAATAAAAACAAATTGTAAATATGTACAATAATTACAAACCTTCATTTTACTTTGAGATGTGTGCTTTTCCTGTATTGTTAAGGTAACATTCTTATGGGGAGTGTTAGAACAATAGAGAGATCGCTGCAACGAAATGCGTTATGTTGTCATGAATTTATTTATACAAGTGGAATTTTAAAAGATTAAAAATTAAATACCTAAATAAATAAAGTATGAAAAGAACTCAGAATAGATTCTATAAAATTATGTTAGTTAAGTTTCTTAACTCCATAAAACATTGCATTAAAAGTACTTAATCACAACAATAAATAAATTTGTATTAGTTACAAACTGCTAATCAAAAATTTCCATCTGAATATTTTTGAAAATATATCCTTAAGGCAATTGTAATGCTATTTCAAGGTAACCTTCAAGCCCTTTTTCATTTATTAGTCTGTGAAACATATTTTATTTATTTTTAAGTTGCATAAACAATTTATGTCCAACCTCAGAAAGAGTTAACTCATTTATTTTCACTCAAAGCATTTACAAAGTTTACCAATAAAATAATAATTTAGAAATTTACTTACTTTATTAACGAATGATCTACATTCCATGAACTATTCTATTTCAAAGGTTAATGTTTTGACTTATACCATAAAACAAGATATTATTTTATAATAAAAGGTTTAGACTTCACTGTCAACAGTGTAGGATATAAGTTGAAATGCAGTGACGACACATTCTCTTACTGATCTCTGTACACCCATTCTTTTAATAAATTCCACTGCACATCTCCTTTCTCCTTTAGTTAACTATTGACTGACTGTACAACAAAACTTAAAATACAAAAATATTGTGTTACGTTAAATAAACAAACCAACTGTTCTCTGATAATCTTAAACAATTAAGCACTCCCTATCCTTAAAACTATCACACACATCTCAGTCCAGTTATTTGAGAGATCAGTCTGTGTGGAAGTGTTGTTCGGCTTCAGCCTCACGCCACGAATTCTGCACAGCTTCCACGATGTTATGCCACATTGGGGACTTGGCAATGCCGACTCCCCCCACCACAGCAATCACCAGCCATGCCAGTCCCAGCCAGTAGTCCGTCTCCTTCGCCACCACAGAAGGCACCGGGCCTCCGAAATCAGCCGATGTCACAAACATCTTCTCTTCTGGTGGAATCCCTGAGGCAACAAAAATCAAAATATATATAAATATATTTCCAAGAAATGTATTTTTGGGAAATAATTCACAGTGTTGTGGTGCTTAAGATACAGACCGAAAATAAATAACTTGGTAAAATGAAGTGTCAATTTAAAATTATTTTTTATGGTTACAACACATATTTAAATAATAAACCGATCTCACATAAGTTAAATAATATTTTAATCAGCTCTATTTTCTCTATTGTGATGGGATTACTTTAAGAGTAACTGAAAACACTAACCAGTGTGCCGGGTGATAAACCTCGTGAACATTTCCAACGTGTACTCGCTGTCGTTGAACTTGGCCGCTGGCCGTCCGTTGTGGAACAGCACGACTGTAGGCACTCCTACGATGCCGTACTGTGTGTTGAAGCTGAACCACAAAATACACGTCTTTGTCAAATTATGTTAATGTTAACAGTTTACCATGAGTGAAATTCCGATAAAAAAATAGTTTTCCATTTTAAAGTTTTCAAAATAAGTTTATATTTACTAATAAACTACTCGGCTCAGAACTCCCTCTGAAGTGTGATTGTACAAAACAATCATTAGACCATTACAGATGGTACCTTTAGTCTGTGCTCATGGCATATAAGTATAAATATTATACATATATATATATATATATATTTAAATGTATATATATATATATTTATATATATATTTAAATGTATATATATATATATAGGAATGTAAGTATTTAATTTCCCAGCCAGGTAACTTGATTTATTTCTTACAGCTGAAACTCTTGCAGACGAGCATTATGCAGTGAATGAGCCCAACTTTTATAGAACAGCTAGTAGTGTTAGAGCCGCACACACAAACTAATTACACTGTCTGTAATGATGTTAGGCTCAGAAACATCCTGAAAAAGATGGAAGAGAAAGTCTTTGAAAACAAGGTCCTCAGAAAGATCTTAAGCCCCAATTTTGAAGATGGTGTCCTGAGGATGAAACACAATCACAAAATCTGTTCCTTTAAAGACCCTGATAAAGTAGGAGAGATCTAAAATCTGGTCACCAAGCACCAGATAGCACAGAATACAGAGAAAAGACTCAGGACTAGGGCGACTCATCATTCCCCCCCTCCTCTTTTGAACATTACCGCTTTCCATTTGGCTTCAACCCCTCGTTTGGCAACCAGCGCACTACAAACATCGTTTGCGACAACTGGGTTAACAAACATTGGCTTCCCAAAGTGTTTTAAACTTTTGCAGTCTTTCAAAATCACATCCAGATATCGGAGTGTCTGTACATGAGAGGGTTTACTGTTTACTGTGACTTTTGAAGCCATAATCTACCTTTACTACTGTTTATAAAGCCCAGCCTCTGTTAGCCCAAAACGAATACACCCATCAAAAACTCAAATTAGAAAATTTTGACAAAATACTTTCTCCTTATTGTATCATGCACAATCGAGGAAAGTAAAAACTATTATTTTCAGAGTAAAAGTCCTTTATTCAAATACGACACAGCCCCAAAAGGAATAGAATGTCATTGAGCTACAACAGTCTTTTAATCTTAAAGATATAGGTGTTTGGGCACGGTGACTGGAACGATGACGTAACCTGTAATCCAGCTTTTTGGAGATCACAAATTGTGGATAGTTATGAGCGATGATCAGAAGATAAGATATTGTCTGGTGTGGATTAACGTCTACAATGTTGAATTGTACATTTATCCGCAAAGACAATCCTCAATAATTAGACCAATTCATAATTCAGGAGCAAAATTGTAGGTCCCTTAAATGCTATTGGCTGTTGGACTACTAATTATTAGTCCTGTCTAAGAAACATGTCTGCCTTTGTCAATAACAAGAGCAAAACATCATGGCACAATCATCTTACACACATTTCTCATTCATACTTGGCTTAAAATACCTGGATAGGTAATTTCATAAAGGTAATATAATAATAATATTCAGGCAAACACAAGTTTTCTTACCTCTGATAATGAAGGGCATTGACAGCAGCCATCTTGATTGGAGGGAATGCTCGAGGCAGTGCGTTGAAGTGTGGAGCCGCCATACAGCTGAAGGGACAGGTGCGAGCATAGAACAGCAGCACAACACACTCGGCCTGCTGGCTGCGACTTGTGATGTTGAGGTCGGATGTGAGCAGACTTACCAACCGAGTAGAGTTAACCAGCTGTCAATACAAAACACAACAATTCAGTACTTATGTATTATGCTGACACACTTTCACGTAGCCTGTACTAGATTGCCTCTGTTAGTGTTGGGCGCTATATGGATGATATAGCACAATGCAGGAGTAAAGTTAGGCAAATTTATCTATAATATTATAAAGAAGATGTGCTTTTGTGAGTTTGTTCGAGGGTGTGTTTATTGTGGCAAGTAAACACGAAAAATACTGAACTGACCGGTTTGAAATTAAAGGTAAATTTTAAACTCATGCAACACATAGGCATATTCATTTCCTTAAAATTCACTCGAGCTACACCCCATGAATATCCCAAGTTTCAATGTTTACATTTTCAAAGAATGAAAATATAAAATTACTTGAAAATCAACCGCTGTGAACACTACAATTTGACAGTTCGGGAAGAGGAAGAAAGAGCTGCCATGACCGTCCTAGGTTTCAATGTTTACATTTTCTAATGTCAACCACTTTTACACCACTTTTTGAGAGTTCAGGAGGAAGAAGAAATAAAGTTCATTTTTACACATAAATTGCTGGATCGAAATTAATATTGCCGAACATGATAGACTTTAAGTTTTCTCCGATGCCTGTCTCTATTATGTTATTCCTTATCCTTTCCCAATATTACTATACAATACAATATGCTATACAATATTACAGGTGGTACTTTTTTATGTTGTAGGCTCTCGTGTTTATAATGTTTGAGATCGTGTTTAGTATAAATCTTCTTAGTTCAGAATCTTCAAGTTTAGTAAAACGGGCTTTAATCAGATCTGTTGACTTTCTGTATGTGTCATACTTAAAATCTTTAGGGGCCATTGCGAAAATCAATTATTATTTGTAACAATTAGAGGAATAAATATCGTGAGTACAAATTAGTGACAAAGAGACAATAGTATGAGTTCTATAGGATACCCTTAGTTAAACTCTACCAATAAAGAGACATTGCATATTAGACAGTAAAATTGTCAGAGCTTAATATGTAAAAAAGTCAATAATTAACTTAATTACAAAAGTTGAAAATACTTTACAAAAGAGATTGATTAAATTGCTTTGGTTTCAGCATGATATTTTACGAAAAACAAATAAAAGCTCATTATATAAACAACATTATTTAGTATTGAACCTAACAGATTACAACACTGAACGCAATTGTCAGAGACATAATAATTGTCTACAAGATATTTAAGATTTGACTGAATTTAATTCGTCAAGAGTATAGTAATGGTGAAATAGTTATCATTAAATATACAAATGCTGAAATACTGGCGCTAATATTTTTATAACATAGTTGGTATGACAGTTGTGAATGTTTGTTTATTATGATCAATGACAAGACCTAGGTCAGTTACGACAGGGTGTTGAGCAGAGTGGCGGAGAGGGGGACAAGTGTCTGTTGAGCTTCCTTGCTACGAAGCTTGTGGAAGGAGTCACATGAGCGTCGGTTGCTATAGCGACGAAATGGTACGATGCGGTGGAGGGGAGCGGAGACGCTCGAACATATGGCGAATATGGCGGACTTTCGTGGAATAAATTTATTTAAACTACAACGAAAGTTTATTTATTATTTTATTTGTTATTGTTTATTTATTACACTTAAAAATACAAGTTTATGGGCAAAAGAACACAGTTTTCTCACGGGAATATTTATTTTAGAATTTTTGGAGATGGAAAATACACTGTTCCTTAGAGTTATATGAGCACTTGTTTTTGTTATTAAAGTTCATAAGTGATAAATTGTCCTTTATCCGTAGAACTAAGTACAATACCATCCGGCTCGAAGGACCAATGATTAATAGTAGTTTTGTATGGAGGTATAGCTTAGTGGAGAAATTAGCAAATGGATAGTACTGGACAATTTAACTTGAGAAATGGCGCGCTATAGGCGTCACTGAGAGAGAGAGGGAGTCAAGCGGACACGCACTGATGTGAACACTCAAATTAAAGATGTTGTGACTCACCATTGTTCCAAAGGGTTTAGGGGTTGACATAGAGAATCCCAGCGTAGACCATGGACCTGGGTAGATGTGGGCTGCCAGCAACGGAGGTCTCAGGACGTCTATGGGTTGGCGGATGGACCGGATGTCGGCAGTGATGAGGGACGCTGGGGGAGGTGTGCGCACACCAGGGGGTGTCACTGACCACAAGGGGGTGAAGGGTCACCAGGGGGATTGCTGGATATGATGCAGCACTGAAGAGGAATTGGTGGCGGCACTTGAGAGTCGACGCGCTCGAGTAACGCACTGTTCGCGACGAGACAGTTATGAGAGTAGGGGCAATTAAAAGCACTGTTACTTTATTATTGAGTTACTTTGAGACAAATAACTTGAGAGAAGGATTGCACTGTTACGCGAGATAAGTGAGAGAGGTTAAGAGTGTAAAGGTAATATATTACGAGCGACGGCTTAGTCGCACATCACACGGAGCGCGTTCGAAGGCTACTAACGTGGGCTGGTAGAGGGGATAGCGTCGGTAAGTGACCATTGATGCCTACAGGGGTACATTAAATTGAAGATAGATATAGTCACGCCATATTTTATGGCCAATCAGATCGAAGCGTCAACCCCTCCACTTGCCATGTATGGGTGTTTGTGTAAACGTTTTGTTAAGAATATCTGAATTGATTTGAATCTTAGATTATTCTATTTTGACTCTGTACATACAAAGGGTATTAGATATTGAATTATTTCTTTTTAAAAATACATGATAAATGTAGAATGTCTCTCATTGTTAAAAAATGATTATTAAACTAAAATTATGCTTAAATACTAAACAATACTATTAGTAAATATCTCAAATAAAGTATTTTTATTTTATCAAATTTAACGTTTTAGAATATTTATTTCATGCCAAAGAGAAAAGGTAACCTCTTTCAAGCCATTTTACCCGTGCGAAGGACGGGTACTTTAGCTATTCAGTAACAAAGTTCTCAGTTTGAGCACATAACGTGGTTGATGTGCCTTATCCACCTCAGTTAGATTAATGTACCCATTACATGTTTTATACATAATTAACCATTTTTCACAATTATAGGGCCTATGTTTCGCTTCTGGTTGCTTAATACCAACTCATTGAACAATAGGTTTTAACAAACTTCCCCAACTTTCCTTAATCATACTCTCATTCATAGTTTTGTTACCTGGTGCTACCAAAAACCAGCTGATTTATTTGTCTGGCTGTATATTGAATATTTCAATGGACAAAGGCAGCTAGGTTTGAAAACAAAGGCAACGAAGCCATAACCGAGGTTGCGGCTTTTTGGTAGGTACCATTTAAACATTTTTTCAAGATTTTGCTCAGGGTCAAACTGATATCTTTTAGATTTTGAAATTGGTACTATTAATAACTAATACATCCAGCCAATCAACATTAATATTGTACTAGGTACAGAACTATGAGTGATTATACTATGATGAACCAGCTGAACCACTGTAGCATGCAATAAGCTATTAAAATTTAAAATGCTTGATTTCATAACTCTTGATTGCTTGCAGTGTGGTAAGAACCTGTTCAATGGAGACACTAGCCATTTTTCATAGGTTAATTTATACTACCTCAACAGTCAAAGAGCCTGCTTGCCGCTCCGTTTTACAGTTGACGACAGACGTGGCGTTGAGATCGTCCTCACTTTCAGATGGTCCTGGAACAGCTAGTGTCTCATTGACAGCAGCAGGGCTGTTGTGGGGACCTGTGTCTGGCAGCAGGGCTCTTGGCGGTTCCGCCCTCTCATGTGTCCAGTACACCTCGTCATCCATCTGTCTCTGTAAAACAATACCAATATTAAATACATTCCTCATTCAGCAGACATGGTTTCAAGGTAAAACAATAAAATTACTGTAGATATATAATACACAACTTTAAAAATATTCATTGAATAATAATAAAAGCATCACCTTATGTGGTTAGTTTGACTAAATTTGACTATAATTACTTGTCAGGAGACCTAATTTGTCAAAAAGAAGCAAAGAATTAAAATACTTTCAGTAGGCAATGTTAAATTTATGAAATGTTTAATTTTTAGTGGTGTAATGGCTTGAGTAGAAACTTACTCTGAATTCCTTGATGAACTTGCTGACTGAAGCAACATCTGATGGCCCCTTATCTATGTCTGTTTCATCTTCGTCTGCTGTATCAATACTTACCTCCTCTTGATTCAATGTGTCCAGACTATCAATTCCAGAAGAAATTCCACCTACAATAATCCATTAAATGGTTTCAAATAACAGTTGAGTTACGACTCCGATTCCTATAAAATATTTTTTCTAATTTGAGTAAATCTAAAATAAGAAAAAATATTTTGGATAATTATCCTTGAATGCATCAGCTTTTTTTGTCCCATTGGCTGACGCCAGACTCTAAATCAGGCTGCCTCATTTAATTCCATAGCAACAAATTGTTGAAGTATATTCGGGTTTTGGTACTTATAACATATTCTTTAGTCATTAATATTTACACATCTTTGGTTTTCTTTTAGTCTGCTGCATATTTACAAGAAATATATATTTTTCGAACGATGTTTCACTCTCTCGCTTAGAGCTGACAGCTGTTGCTACTGGCCGTGTCGTGTTCCGAGTTTTTTCACGCTACATAAGAGGTAGTTTGTTTTTATGATGTTGTTTTTTGATGTATTGATACACCACTGTCATATAGTTTAATTTTATAGTTAGTTTTTCGTCCTTAGTGATTTATTCAATATAGGTGACGATCCATTGAAAAGTGCTACGATTCAAGACGCATTACCTGATGAGAGTATCAATAGTGATAACGATGGAACTTACAAATTACTTACTCAAATCCAATTCCCGTACATATGAACCGCCGTAACTATTTTTGTTTTTATTAATATTTCCCTAATATATATATATATATATATGTATATACAGTAGAGCATCGGAAATCCGAACCAATTGGGAACGTAGGTAGTTCGGATTATCGATTATTCCGGATTTTCGAACATAACTTACAAATACTGTATTTCTGTTTTTTTCAATGTCTGAAATGGTGGTCTTACCCACTCCATACTTTTTTGCAAGAGACGAACCACTTTCACCTTTTTGTAGCCTATTCCAAATTTCAATTTTAGTTTGAATAGGGAGAAAAATATGTTTCCTTTTCAATGTACCTGATGAGGAGGCCATAATGTAAACAAACGCACAGTAAACTAATCAAACTACAAGACGTAACTGAAGGCTATTAACCACACTGATAAGTGAATGCAACTGGCAGTGACAGATGACGGAACAATAACACAGTATTGGAGGCGGGGATAGGGGGTAAGGCCGAGTCACCGAGTTAAAAATAGACACGCTAAAGGTCATTTCCTTGCTTGGCGCACCCCTCATCATCCTATATATATATATATAAAATAGGTTATGTTAAATTTGTTCAAACAATAATTTTTGTTTTATTACCCAAAAACCCTAGGTCCCAGTATTAAACTGTTAATGTGAGTGGCTCCAGGCTCCAAAGTATTAATGTGAAAATCACAGAATAGATTTAAAAAATATAAATATAAGATTTAATAAACAAAATAGTACCAACAATAGCAGTTTATGGTGTAATTCCACTCATAAGAGATACAAAGTAACTTGCAACATGTATAAAATTTTTCAATTATATTCACATTTTAATAAGTATAGCCATCCCAACCTATTAAGAATGTCAGTTATAAAAAGAACAAGCAAAAAACTTGCCTATGATAATGATGATCTGTATTAAAAATATTGTCTTCATCTTGAGTACGCTTAATGGTATTCCACCTATAGGAATGTCATTACAATTACCTAAAACAAAAGTAATTGTAAATTAAATTCTATCACAGAAGGCTCTGTATTTTAATTTCCTACATAGGCCCTACCAGTATTAGGGTTCACCCTGATCTTGTTACTTCCTAATGTTGGCATGCTGTTAGGAGGTAGGCTATAATTAGTTAAGAACTCAGTATGAAAATTACAGTTTGGTCCATATACTACCCCAGTAGGATTCTATCTGGCAACCTAAAGTTTTGAAGGTAGGCATTAGATGAGATTAGATTAGATTATTGAAATGGCAACCATACGACAAGGTAGGTATTTTAAGCCAAGTATGAATGAGAGTTGATTGTAAGATGATTGTGGCGCGATCTTGTAGTCTTGTTACTGACTAAGGCTGACTGTTAATTAATAGCCCAACAGCCGATGGCAACTAAGGGACCTACAGTTTAACGTGGAATCCGAACCACGACCTCTGAATTACGAATTGGTCTAATTATGAGGATGGTCTTTGAGGATTAACGTAGCCTTCAATAGTGCGGACGTTAATCCACACAAGAGAACACTCACTACACCCACCGACCATCGCTCACAACTATCCACAATTTGTGACCTCCAAGTAGCTGGATTACAGGATGACGCCACCATCTATAGTGCCAATAGGCACTAAAGATTCTACACTCTCTAGATTGTGGATAAAAATTAGCAATGCATACTGGCCTTAAAGAACTGCAATATTATATTGCCAGATATCTGATTCCAAGTAACTTTAAGTTAATATGTACTCCTAGTCTAAAGTCTAGTTTTTTTAAGTCTTAACATTTATCAATGAATAGAATACATGACAAAATTTGAATATTAGTATAAGACAAGCAAAATAAATTGTGAAGCCTTTTCACTGAGAATCTATGTAACTACGTTGAATAAATACAGTTATCTTAGTCCGAAGGGGATGCATAAAATAGCCCTTAAAACATAAAATTATAAGCTAACCATATCACTCAGAAGAGACTATAAAATACTATTCAATAAATACAAATAAATCGTATCTATCGCATACGAAACAAAAAAATATAAATTACTCAATTGTAAGTAACCCTAAGTAATGATAGATTTGTGTTGTGGAACCAATGGAATAACCTAAAACTCAAAATACTAAACTCAAAAATACAAGAAATAAACAAACACATCCTAAATAAAAACAAACAGCGTCACAGCTGTTTTGTGTCACAGTGTCTGCAACACCGCAACAAATTGCGTAGCCTATGTCTAATTATTATTGTATTATTTTATTATTATTCACTATTAAAACAAGCAATGAAATAACCTGTTTAAGTTAATTAAAATAAATTTTAAAGTAGATCATCAATAGTATGAGTATTTTTGCTGTTAATTTGACCTCATGTAATTTAAACTATCTTCATGTCATTATAATGTTGGTAATAATAGAATGATTTTCTCAGTCAGGTGTCTGGTTGTCTGCTTTGCTGTATGGCGCACATTGGCGGGTGTTTACCTATTTGTATTTTTGTTATTTGCATTTTGCTTATGTTGTGGATACTAGATTTTGGAGCAGGTAGGTTTCAAGTTGCAGGTTTATAAATCGAGTTATTCCATTTATAAATTTTGTGTTGACAACTTTTAATCCTTTCAAAGTATAGACAGACAAAAAATATGTGTGTGATTGAATATGGTTCATTTTTGAGACCTTGAGCACACAGTAGTAAATGTGTTCAAAACCTCAGCACTTGAGGTGACCTCAAGAAGTTACTTTCTTATTCAAGCCTTTTTAGTTCTTAAGATAAGTAAAGAGCTTGAAATAAATGAGGGAAATAGTATATGAAACTAAAATACGTTTGATATTTTGGTATAACATCATTGGACCACTCCACAAAACTGTAGGACTGTGGTGTTGCTAACCCTTCCCTATAATGGTTGTTTAACCACCTCCAATATCCTACCACTCACAGTTATGATGGACTCTCTGAAACGTGTTTTCACCTACATTTGGAGTTCCTCAAGACTTTCTACTGAGTTCTTGCCTCTTTAAATATCTTCATTGATGAAGATATTGAAGTACCGGTATGCCTGAAGTGATCTTGGTAAACAGTATGCAGTTTGCGGTAAATTTCAAGAACTATTTACTGCAATTGTTGAGGAATAGGCTGCAATGAAGCCTGTTTCTAATTGGAGAGTGGAATGTTGGTTAACCACACTATGTGGCCTAATACCATCTTCCTCAATACTAAATCACCAGGGATGAGCTCTTATTAGATTAGATTGGAATATGGAAATGGCGACAATACCACAAGGTAGGTATTTTTAAGCCAAGTATGAATGAGGATTGAGTATAAGATGATTATGGCTCGATCTTGTCGTCTTGTTACTGACAAAGGCTGACATGTTCCCTAGACAGGACTGTTAATTAATAGCCCAACAGCCGATGGCAACTAAGGGACCTGCAGTTTAACGTGGAATCCTAACCACAGCCTCTGAATTACGAATTGGTCTAATTATGAGGATGGTCCTTGCAGATTAACGTAATATTCAATCGTGCGGACGTTAATCCACAGAAGAGAACACTACATCCACCAAACATCGCTTACAACTATCAGAAATTCATGACCTCCAAGTAGCTGGATTACATTATTTCATCTTAGGCTCTCATACTTCAGAATCCCTTGCCTTACAACATAAAAGATTAGTTTTTCATTTTGATGAACACCGAGTTCACTCCAGAGTTCCTACTTTTGGCACAAGATCCAGAGCCCTATTTTCATCTCTGTCCTTATCCAAGTCATATTCAGCCAGTAGCACCATTATGAGGATCCAGCACCGAGGGAAACTCTTACCAGATCACCTTGATTTCTTCTCAGCGACTCTCCTAGCTTTCAAGTCTGCTCCTCGAGGCCTGCAAAACTTAACTTACTTTTCTATCTCTATTTTTCCTTGTTCTTTTGATATTATCACTACTGTTAGTATGACTTATAATAAGTGCTTTTAACTTATTCTTTATCAGAAAACATATATTGTTATCTTTTCAATACCGGTATTATTGTTACGTATTGTTCTTTTATATATTATTATTATTGTTGTCATCATCTATATTACTATTGTTACCTTTATATATTTTTATTATTGTAGTATATTTATTATTATTATTATATATTGCATATTGGTATATTTGTTGTATACACTACAAAGTGGTAAAACCATTGGAAGAATAAATAAATAGATGAAATTGTGGGATTTTCTTCCCATAGTAACTATGTACCTAATTAGGCCAGCAAGGCCTTTGGGACTCATAATTCTCCAAAGACATTAAAAATTTAGCTTCTCTTCATTCTTTGTACAGTTCCTTTCTTAAAGGAAACTTGTTGAATTAACCATCCTCTTCCTACACAGCTTTATGCAAGACCTAGACTGTAAACTCTTCAGTAACTCTTCATACGCTGTTAGGCATGTGGCTGGGATTCAGCTTTAGATGTGTCAGATATGAAAAAATATTTATATAACTTATTCTTACTTTATAAAAACATAGTAAATTTGAAAGTGTTGTTGTAATCATACGGAAATAAGAAATCAAAACTTGGAAATTTAATATTTTTTGTAAATATGTTGCAGTGGTTTAAGTTCTATACAAATTATAAAGGTGCCTTATGTTCGAGAAGTATGAAATATGAAGTTAAAAATTTTTGTAATTTACTTTTTGTTATTTCATAGGAGTTTCAAGAAGTCAACCTCGAATCCAGTCTTGTCTTTTGCGATCTTAGATATGTCATCAAGACCTGTGATTAAAAAGTTGGATGTGACCGTTGTCAATAGAATAGCTGCTGGGGAGGTGATACAAAGACCTGCTAATGCAGTTAAAGAACTACTTGAGAATAGGTAAGATGTACATATTTATCATGTGTTAAGAGATATGAAGTATCATTTAATTTAACTACTAATCAATTTAGAAATTCTCTTAAGGCCTTCAAATGTTTTGACTTTTTTAAACTTATCATCTGAAAATTAGTCACATTAGTGCGGCCTGCATTATAGAATTAATAATTAATAGCGCCTGGTCATGCTAGAATTAACAAGATTAACAATATGATATACTCGTGTGATCGCTATTGGGTTAATATAGTTCCCAATGAATCCGCTAGAATCAGCACTAGTTGTATTAGTTCCTAAATTGCCACTAGAGAGCAGCACGTCCTGGGTCGAGAATCGAGGTGATCTGAGGCGTTTGACTGGGAGATAAATAAATATATTTTCATTTTAGTAACATGACGTTATATCTGAGATTTATTGCAAATTTTATCAAGTGAAAGTATTCTATAGTCAACAGGAAGAATGTTTAAATTAAGTTTTTTTTTTAATACTTGGGTAATATTTGACTATATTTTTCAGCTTGGATGCCAAAGCAACAAACATTCAGATCACTCTTAAAGGTGGAGGGTTAAAGTTATTACAAGTAAGTTTCTATATAGTAAGATTTTGTATAGAATTAACTAAATTTTTTGTAAATACGAGGGTCGTCCAGAAAGTAAAGAACGAATGCGCATAGCATACGGCGCAGATCCCCCACCACTGCGATTGCGTGTGCGGCCGCTTGTCCCTTCCTTTCGCTTCAGTGTGAGGTGAGTCTCGTTGCTGTACGGTTACGCTTCTCGTTTTCGCAGCGTTTTAAAATGGCGACGCCAATAGAAAATCCCGCCAAATGTGAAGTGCGGAGTGTGATTCGCTTTTTGAACGCTCAAAAAGTTAAGCCTATTGAAATTTATAGGCAAATTAAAGCTGTTTATGGTGAAGGTGCGATGAATGAGTCATCTGTGCGAAAATGGTGCATCATGTTTAACCAAGGAAGGACCAATGTGCATGATGAAGATCGGAGTGGGAGGCCATCTTTAGTCACAGATGAACTGAAGCAAAAAGTTGAAGACAAAATTCAGGAAAACCGACGTTTCACTTTAACAACTTTACATGACCCTTTTCCGCAAATTTCACGTTCACTCCTACATGAGATAGTGACAGATCATCTTGGTTACAAGAAAATGTGTGCTCGCTGGGTGCCTAAGATTTTGACGGACGACCATAAGGCAAAACGAATGGGGGCAGCTCTGGAGTTTTTAACAGAATATGACAATGATGGGGACCGATTCCTTGATCGTATTGTTACTGGAGATGAAACATGGGTTTCTTACAAGACTCCAGAAAACAAGCGTCAGTCAATGGAGTGGCATCACGCTAATTCGCCCTCAAGACCAAAAAAGGAAAAACCATTATTGCAGACTCGCAAACTCATGGCAACGGTTTTTTGGGACCGAAAAGGGTTAATTCACGTTGAATTCATGCCACGAGATGCAACGATTAACTCCGAAGCATACTGTGAGACCCTTCAACGTCTTCGACGTGCCATCCAAAACAAGAGGCGCGGAATGCTGTCGGGAAAAGTGTTTTTCATTCACGACAATGCACGGCCTCATGCCTCAGCAAGAACAAGGCAAGAACTCCAACATCTGAAGTGGGAAATTTTTAATCATCCTCCCTACAGCCCAGACCTGGCACCCAGTGATTTCCATCTCTTTCCAAAGTTGAAGGAATTTTTGGGTGGTAAGCAGTTTGGAAATGACGATGAACTTAAGGAAGCAGTGGTAAAATGGCTCAAATCATTCGCGGCTGAAGAGTATAACGTCGGAATAGAAAAACTGGTCCCACGTTACAACAAATGTCTCGACAAGAACGGGGATTACGTAGAAAAGTAATGTAAGGTACTGTGGCATTGTAAATAAAATTTGGTGGAGAAATCTTTTGTTTTTATTTTACCATGCTAAAACGTTCTTTACTTTCTGGACGACCCTCGTAATAGTTACAATCTATGAGATTTATGAAGTTGGGATTATTTTCCTAACTTAAAAAAAACGCTGAGTGACCCGTGGTATAGTGTGAAAAACTAAATTTGATTTAATTTCTCTATGAGATTTATGAAGTTGGGATTATTTTCCTAACTTAAAAAAAACGCTGAGTGACCCGTGGTATAGTGTGAAAAACTAAATTTGATTTAATTTCTTTCATTTGAAAATGAGATTTTGTAACTTAATTGCTTTATGGATAAAATTATCTAATTTTTATATACACACATAGGCTTCCTTGGCACTGATCATCACTAACACTTAGGCCTACTTGCATTTCCGGAATGTCCTGCGTAGTTTTTGTCGCATGCCGCTCGGAGGTCCTCGATGTTTCACCCATCATGTGTTGGGTGTCTTCAGGAGGTGACTACAAGCGGTGGTTGCATGGTAGCACGTTCTTTCGTGTACTTCGCGAAAGTACATGATTATTTTTTTAATAAAATTTTTTTTATAGATACAAGACAATGGCTGTGGCATTAGAAAGGAGGACATGGAGATAGTGTGTGAACGTTTCACCACCAGCAAGCTGACACAGTTTGAAGACCTCAACTCCATTGCCACATTCGGTTTTCGAGGAGAAGCATTGGCCAGTGTTAGCCATGTCGCTCACCTCACCATTATCACTAAAACTGAAGACGAGCCTTGTGCCTATAAGTAAGTAGCTCGGCTGTTATTACCACTAAGCTCTAAATGGGCTATTAACTGAGTTTTTTCAATAAAAATCTATTTACCTGTCAATTTCCAGTTTTTTGAAGTTGTGTTGACTAAAATCTAGTTTTCAAAACTGTTTGTGCAATAATTTATCATCCTGCCGTTATTCCCTGGTGTGTTTTTTTTATATTTTTTATCCTCATAATTAGATCATTTCTTAATTTAGAGGCAAAATTGTTGACCGAACCCCATGTTAAACTGTAGGGGCCTTATGTGCCGTTGGCTGTTGAGCTATTGATTAACAGTTCATGAATATGTCAGTCTTAGTCAGTAACAAGACTAAAAGATTGAGCCATGATCATGTTACACTCATTTGTCATTCTTCATACTTGGCTTAAAATACCTGATAAGTCGCCATTTCAATAAGGTAATGTTGAAAAAATGGTATTTTTTGGTTACGTAATATTTGTTTTGGGCACAAACATTTTTCATTGTATAAATTTTTGACTTGCAGAGCCTCGTATGAGGATGGAAAGCTGAAGGGTCCAATCAAAGCTTGTGCAGGCAATCAGGGAACTCAAATAACAGCTGAAGATTTATTTTTTAACGTTTCTACTCGAAGAAAAGCTTTGAAAAGCCCTTCAGAAGAACATGCTCGTGTCTTGGATGTGGTAGGTTATTAGAAATAATAATTTGCAAATTTAACATACGTGTGTCGCCATTTTATGGTGAAGCTTAGCCATAATGAGCTTGCCCAGTAATTCAAACCATGAGCCACTGACCACTATGATACCTCACTGTCTTTAATTTTCTGCACAGGCTTTTGATGGTGGACGGTTGGGGTTAGTAAAAAAATTGTGTAACACTTGAATAATTTTAAAACAAAAATAATTTGCTAAACCATACTCACGATTAAACTAAATGTAAATTTTTTTAGGTGTTTTGTTTTGTCAATACGGTACTAATTCATTTTATATGCCTAATTTTAGACCTCTTGACCTTTAATAATTACTGCACATACCGGTACGGTGAGAATATCCATTAAATAAGGGTCATGAAAATAATTAGGCCTATCAAATTTAAAAGATTAATTTAAAAAACATTACTTGTTGATAACACACAGATACTGTTGAGAACCCAAGAAATTCAAAGTTTTTTCTAGTGATAAACATGTTTTCTTCCTATATCATAATCTTAACGTGAAGTTAAGATTATGATATGGGCATACCTGCTTATTAAAAAAATAAGTAATTATCTTGAATTTAGTTACAATCTCACTCCAATAATGAAAGCACAACTAACAAAAATTTATTATTCTTTGTCATAGGTTAGTCGTTACGCAGTGCACAATCCGAAAGTTGGATTTACCCTGAAGAAACAGGGAGAAGGATTGGTAGATCTGAGAACAGAACCTGACTCCTCCCACACAGACAATATAAGAATAATCTATGGAAACAATATCACCAGGTAATACTAGTATTCTACATTTATGAAATATATTTTGAGAATGTGACAAACACAATTAATTTACGTTCCAGTAACTTGAGTAATTTACGTTCCAGTGTGACAAACTTTAACTCAATTAATTAAAACTTAAAATACCCGCTCAAGGAAAATATTTAATTCTATTGTATAATTTTTTCCGTTTTTGTCAGACCATATATCCTATCCATCTATGTCATATAGATATATTCTGGTTTACTCAATCTATTATAACAGGTTTATTTCCCTACACACATATTTACCTAAAGGACTCTTCACACTATACATTAATCCTTTTAGTCTGATTTATTCTATTTGTTTTATATTTTAGGGAATTACTAGAAATAAAAACAGAAAATGAAGGACTCCAACTAAAAGTCAGTGGTTACATTTCTAATGTGAATTTTTCCACAAAGAAAGCTATTTTTCTACTCTTTATTAACAACAGATTAGTGGATTCATCAGGTAATAAAACTAAAGTATTTCTTTAATAAAAAAGAGGTTTAAAGATTAGGAAATATGCCTAAAGGTTGCACAGCGTCTTTCCGTTTAGCCCTAAATGGCGTGGCAATGGACAAGCCCAAAGTGGTTGCCTCTCCTCGCCAGATACCCAAACTGTCCTTTCCAGCCCTCTGCTCCTCTTCTGATCATTTATTTTCTGATGGCTGTACAAAAAATAACTATAAATTAATTTTCAAATTCAAACAAAAATGCTGATTTATATGTATGTGATAAATTTATTACAAATAAAATTAGCTTGGGAGTAAGTGTGTAATATTTAAATTGTTGGATTTTTTAAATTTAAGTCATTTTTCTCTTGTAAAATGTTATAGTCATGACTCCTTCAATTACAAAAAAACCTTCTTTAGAATCAATATTTCATCTAGTTTGTTATACCATCACTTAAATTGGTATCTTATTACTGAAAAAAATAAGATCTACAGAGTTATTATTAGCTTTTTCCAAACCTTTTTTCTGCAAAAACCAGAATATTTCTCACCTTTAAAAATTAAATAATTTTTTCAGCAATTCGTAAGTCATTGGATTCCGTTTACGGATTGTATCTTCCCAAAGGATCACATCCTTTTATCTATTTAAGTTTATTCATGAACCCACGAAATTTGGATGTCAATGTACACCCAACAAAGCATGAAGTGAATTTCCTTCACGAAGAAGCCGTCATTGATGTAATTAAACAGGAAGTCGAGAAAATGCTGACTGGAGCAAACACATCAAGAACATTCTTTACTCAGGTAATCGTTATAATATCTTTATCTTTAAGCGTTAAAGTTTAATATGGTTAACAACAATACAATAACAATATGGGTAACTCTGCTTAACAAGACAACTGAAAAAATGTTGTATTTGTTTGTACTTACTTACTACTGTGGCCACTGGTACCCTAGATGGTACTTGGCCTCTCCAACACAATGCCTCCATAGATCTCTGCTTCTCGAATCTTCCTTCCTTCTCCCTAGCTTCCTCAGGTCTTTCCCCACTTGGTCGAACCATCTAAGTTTTGGTCTTCCAAGGGGTTTTCTACCTTCTGGGTTGTTCTTTAAGACATTTTTCGATAGGTAAGGGATTTTTCGATTTTTAAGTCGTCTTTCCTTAGAATGTGCCCTGCCCATCTCAACCTTCTGCTCCGTACTTCAGCGACAATATTCAGATCCTTAAAGAATTCTCTTAGTTCCCAATTATGTCTCAATCCTCCGTTGCCCATCCTCAAACTTTAACTGGACTAATACAACTTCACTTAAAAGTATTGTTTTATATTTATTTACGTAATATGTGATGCTTTTTTGCAAACTCTACTCCTCCTTCATACTTCCTCCTCCCAGAAACAGCTAAACTCCAACGAGCCCTTTAAACTGAGACCTCCAACACACTTGGGTCGCTGAGGATGGAAGATGACCAATTCACGTCCAACATCAAGACCAATTCACGAACAACATAAACGAAACGCTAGAGATGTTCCTGGGGACTTATTTCCCGGATAGAACGCATGTGGCTGAGGGCGCCCTATCAGGCTCCTCAAACTACATGCGCCCTAGAGAGGCCGCAAGGGCCAGGAGGCTGTCTTGCCTTCTATTCAGGACTGAAACAGTTTGATGGGGAGTTGAGTCCTTCAGCCCTTTCAAGTTCCCCGGAGGTGACAGAATCTTTCCAGCACTCCTTCAAAAGGACCTTGACATTCTGATGGGGCACTTGGTGGCCCTCTTCAGAGGCAGCTTTACCCTAGGACACATTCCAGGTAACTGAAGAACTGCAAGAGTGGTCTTTCTTCCTAAAAAGGGCAGGGATCCCACCCAACCAAAGTCTTACAGGCCTATATGCCTGTCTTCCTTTTTGTTGAAGGCCATAGAGAAGGTCGTCAACCAATATCTTAGAGAAGACATTCTCTCCAAGTCTCCGCTGAATGAAGGCCATTTGCCTTCATTAAAGTTAAATCAACTATCACTGCTCTTAGCAGTCTGGTTTAAAAAATAGAGCGCTCCTCGTAAAACCGCGAAATGCTGGTTAGCGTCTTTATAGACATCCAGGGAGTCTTCGACAATGTAGAGTACGGATCCATAGAGGAGGCTATAAGACGGAAGCAGGCCCCTCCGGCAACAATCAACTGGATCATGGCTTTACTAAAAGGAAGAGTAGTAACAGCCTCGGCTGGTATGCTTCAACCACCGTCTGTGCAGTGAGAGGCTCCCCCCAGGAAGGTGTACTCTCATCACTGCTATGGGCTCTAGTGGTTGATGATATACTCACCAAAGCAGAGCAGGAAAGATACTGTCTACAGGCCTATGCAGACGACATTGTACTTACAGCCCAGGGGACTCACAAGGGCACCATCGAGGCCCTTATCGAGGATGGAGTCAACCTGATCCACAACTAGTGCAATGGCGGCGGTCTAGCCGTCAACCCAAACTTAAGTCCCAAATTAATTTTCTGGACGTATGAGGCCAATGGTGACTTATGCAACCTTCATCTGGTGGCCTAAGGTAACACAAGCCACAACCATGAAAAAGCTCCAGCAACTGCAAAGGCTTGTCTGTGCAGGGATATGCGGACTAAACAAATCCTGTTCTACGGCGGCCATGGAAGGACTCCTCGTACTTCCTTCATTGGGACTGAAAAAAAAACAAGAGCGGTTAACACAATTTTGAAGACAATCGGTAGGAACCAAATCCTGCCCAGGGCATCGGGACATGCATCCATCCTAAGTGAACTTCCTGACTTGGGGATGACTCGGGGCTCGGAGTGTTTGGTGTCAGGACACATATCTGACTGTGACCGTGTTTCAGTCGGAAATTCTGGCGATTAAATGCTGTGCCAGAAGGCTTTAGGACAGACGGCTGAATGGAGCAAGAATTATAATTCTGTATGACAGCCAAGCTGCACTTAAAGCACTAAAATCACTTTCAGTGACATGACGTCCAAAGTTGTTTACAGCTGCAAAGGTTGTCTCAAGGAACTTACAGCTAAGAACTGTGTATGGCTTGCATGGGTCCAAGGATACGCAGGTTATGAAGGGAATGAAAAAGCTGAAGGCCTAGCCAGAAAGGAATTGACATCTTTACTGGTTGGGCCCGAACCATTTTGTCCAGTCTATCTGCCAGGGTCTGGACAAGCTTCGAAACTGTGAGAAGGCCACAATGAGTGAGTCTCTTCCGGGCCTTCGACAGTCAAAATCGCTGTTTGAACCATACAGAAAGGAGTGGAAGGAGCTATTTAAGCTCTCTAAAGGGGACATCAGCTTATTGGTGGGGCTACTGACAGAACATGGCCCACTAAGAAAACACCTCAAGATCATCAGACTCCTGCAGATTCTGCAAGGAGGAGGCTGAGTCTGCTACTCTTTTCTGGCTCGAATGTCTAGCTCTTAGCCAGAGAAGGCTGAAATAATAATAATAATAATAATAATATTCTTTGGTTGGATGAAGAATTTAAACAATTGAGTGTCGCAAAACTTCTGGGCTTTGTCAAGAGACAAGAGTTGTGGGACTAACTTCATCTGGGGTGCTACAAAAGATCTTAAAGTCGAGGTAGCCAAAGGGTAGCTATACCCTTGCCCTAGGGAAAAAAATATCAGAGTGACGCTAACAATTGATTTTTTTATTTGTCAATAGGCAAAATTGCCGGACCTGCCTGAAGTGATCAAGACAAATGACAAGCCAACCACTATTTCCGCCAACAAGATGGTTCGCACGGATAGCTCCTCTCAGAAACTGGACAAGTTTTTCCCGAGCCAACAGATGAACACAATCAAATCACCAGACACACCCATTACCTCTACAAGCAGGTAGTATTGCTATTGCTAATTTTTTACTTTCTCTCCTTATACATTGTACCTATATGGAAAAGGTATTTTTATCATCAAAATTTTTGAATTTGAGCTAAGTGTGGATACATCTGTTTTGAGGCTCCATGAATCCAAAGAAGTGGTTTTCGGACTTATGTCTGTCTGTGTACAGACCAAGTGATCACACCGATTGTTCATTTTTACAAAATTAGGTACACAGGTACACTTAAGCTCAAGAAATTTTTTTTATATTTTTTGAATGTTCAAATTTTATGGCTAGTTTACCCATAAAAACTCTTAAAAAATACAAATATCTCAAAACCCGATTTAACCACATTGATTTAAATTCCTTTGTTTATAGCAGTTAATATCCCAAAAAATGTGGTGTTACATTTACATACAAGTAAAGTGTTTTATTTACTATTTAATTCCAATTTATACTTTTTGTGTCTTTTCACTGGTTTATTTTCTATATAGAAATAATCGTTTGTTTGGATAAATGTAAATATTGTTTGGCACTTTGGCACTTGTTGGTTAAAACAGAAGTAGTTTAACCAACTCTCAAAATTGTGTGTAGATTTTAAACACAAGACGCGTTGGAAAAGTCCAACTAAATGCTAATTAATAATTAATAACCAACGCTATCATGAATTACCAAAACTCAATATAGAGATGTCACATTACATTACCTTACTGATCTCAGGAGAGAGATCCGGCTGGCAAGTGTGCTAAGTCTGCGGAGGGAGGTGGAGGAGGGAGTTCACGTAGGACTGAGGGAGGTCATGTCGGGTATGACGTTCGTGGGCTGTGTGGACCGGGAGAGGGCCTTAGTCCAGCATGATACCAGCCTCTATATGTGCAACACTCAGGCACTTGCGTAAGTGATATAAGTTAATTGGACAATTCTTGCCTCTACAACTGATAAACTGAACTGATAACAATTGTTAGTTACAGTGCCTTTTGTTTTTGATTGTTTGTAGAATTTTGTAGTTAGGGATATTATATCCCATTATCAGGTCCTTGTCAGCTCCTTCAACTCGCTGAACTAGTCGTCAGAAAATTTAAAATTAGATATACACTTAAACTAACGCTACACTTGAACATTCACATGTTGGGCCGGCCACACACAAATTACAAATGAATACACAGACCGGCAGTGAAGAAGACCAAAACACGACTAACTGACACCTTTCTAGTGACTTTGAACTATGAGAGAGTACCACAAGGTCCCTCCCCTTGGAATAAAGGTATGAGGGGAGAGCACCATGGGGTACTGGGTAGAGGGGATAAGGGCAAGGGGTGCCCTCCCAAGGTCAAAGTCACCAGACAGATTTTGGTTCGTTGTGTTGTGGTCGTCTTTACCGTTGGTGTATTTATTTGTTCATAATTTGTGTGTGGCCGGTCAAAAGAGTCAATGTTTAAGTATAGTGTTAATTTAAGTGTATCTTATTTTAAATTTTGTGGCAAGTTGTATGAATTAGCTGACAAGGGCTTGATAATGAGAGTATAACATCTAGAAACTAGTCGCTTGCTGACCATTAGAAAGGATTAAAGAAAAAGGTTAACCAAACTATAGTCAGGAAAATTTTACTTTACTATCAAGGTTTTTCAATAGATTGACAGGGTCTTGTACGTATAATTTTGTAGACTTCAGATCTGTATGTGACATTTCAAGTAATGGTTAGAGCCGACACAATACTTGTACAGTACAGGTGTACAGTAATGACAAGAATTTATTGGTTTTCATTTGATCTGGACCAGTGGCATCACTGCTTTAGTTTATGAGGCTGTGACAACTGCACCACAAAATTAACATTGCCGTTCAAGTTAAAATTTACGATTCATAGGCTGCATTATTAGCCAATACCAGGTATTCCGTACTTTTTAGTTTTTACACTTACATTGAAATTAGAAAGTTAAAATTACGTCTATGAATTGAACCTTTACGTTTGTCTAGCTAACATCAGACGTTAAAAAGTTGGCTCCCTGGTCTCTATGTCCATCAAATTTTGGAGTTAAAATTATTTTTTTAAATTTCCGTTTAGTTTTTTTATATTGAATATAAAAAATCCCTAGATTAAATAGATAAACCAAAGATAGGTGTGTATGCACGGGTTTAGTGGTATCAGTTTTGAGGATTAGATCACACTCGTAATAAGTCAACAACGCCTTCTAAACAGTAATTTGTTTTTTACATATTTTGGAAAACTGTGAAAATGAACATCAATAGTAGGTTTTCTTCAAATTTAAAAAAAGTCATCAAAATTAGAACAATAATCCAGAATCCTGGTAATCCGAACCCCGGTAATCTGAACGTCCGCCTAATCCGAACAACCTTATGGGAAAAAGGTTGCTGAGTTTCAATTAAAAACAAAGCAATGTAATCTGTATTATAAAACTTTAATCTATAGAATCTATAATCCGAACAATTCAGTAATCCGAACAGGGTTCATTCCAATTAGTAATGAGTTCGGATTACTGGGACTCTGGCGTAATGTCAAATTAATATTATTACATTTTCTTACATCATCGTGAAATTCATGAAAATTATCATAATAGTCACTTTTACTTGTATAGTTGGATGTTTTGTTTGTTTCAGGGAGGAAATGTTTTATCAAATCATGTTGTATGAATTTGGAAATTTTGGTGTTATTAAGTTTAAGGTAAGCTTATTATTTATATTCTTTGTTTAGAAAATTAAGCCTTACTTAACAAAAAAGGATAAGTCGCTACAGTTTTAAGATTTTAGTATTTCAAACTTGGGGTTCTAAGGGCTTAAAATACAATCAATGCTTAGAACCGTCATTGAATGTATGAACCAGTGGTGGACAACTCCTGTCATACTATCCCATCTGGATAGCCAATTAGTTCAGAGATTGAAATTGTACGTAACAAAGCAGCTGTTGAATTACTGGCTGTTCAGAGTGACAGGCTTCTCTACCTTGGTTCCTTCTTGTATATCCTGAGGCTGGAGTCATCTGACCTGAATTCTTGGGAGTGCTGTATATCCTTACTGCCGTTCAGTGAGGAGTACCCTGGAAGAAGGATGCTTACTTGCTGGGCTCCGGGGGGTTACCAGACTGGGGGATATACCATCCTAACGATTTGGTTACACTTAAATGAAATTTAGAGGGCTCCTTATGATAGACTCTTTCCTTGTCTCAGTTTGGAATTGTTGGAGTATGTTAGGATGTTGTATGGCCTCAGCAGGACAGAATTGGTTAGGAAGTTTTTGTTACTTCTCTGAGAATGAGGTAGATTTTTCATGACCATGACCTACCTTTTCTATTGTTTTGAATGCCTTCCCTCCCAAAGGCTGTTCAAAATTTCGCAGGAAGATCTGCCTAGCTGGCTTTGCTTGGAACTCCTAGACCACATTTACTACATGACCGTTTTGTCGTAGGAGTCCCTCCCCATCGTGGAGCTGTGTGAGCTCGCCCTGACGTGTCCGGATGCAGGCTGGGACCCAACTCTCGGCACCAAGCCCCAGCTGGCACTAGAGGCTTCGACTCTCCTTGCGTCAAGGGCGGACATGCTCAAAGACTACTTCTCACTAGATATCGACAGCAAAGCCGCCTTATGCACTATTCCCATGCTTTTGGGTGAGTATACTTTACCGAGGGGAACATACTGGCCCAGTAAGTAACGGCCTACAACTAGTAGCTGGTGATTCCTTAGATCATTAAGTCATCCCTGGATAAAATATGTGACTAACACTGCTATGGTACCTCTTTGTTTTTATACACTACACAAACTTGGGTATCTGTAGTGAGTTTAACCATTGACCAATAAAAAATTGATTATTGGCCATTTTAACTGCTGAGTCATACCATAAATATTAACTAAGTAATACTTGTACTTAAATCAACAACTTACAGTGAATTTCTATCATGTTTAGCAAGAATATTTTCATCCTTCTATAAAAGTTGACTGGTATATATCAATATGTATGTCAAATTATTAGTTACCTCAAGATAAACTTAAATTTTTACAGTTGTTTTGAGGTTTTTATTGCATAGATAATATCAATGTTATCCTGTGGTGGTTAAGCTGCAGATAGAGTGACAACACTGTTACAAACATCTCATTGTCCATTTTCCCACAGTGAACTACGTCCCAGACCTTGGTCAGCTGCCGCTCTATGTGCTTCGCCTCGCTTGTGATGTCAACTGGGACGACGAGCAACCCTGTTTTGAAACGTTTTGTCGACAAACAGCCAAATTCTACAGCAAACTCTCCAGAGCCTCTGTTGATGTAAATGGCCTTTATATTTTCTGTTTAAGTATTTGTTCATTTCATGTTCAACCAATTCCCTATAAAGTCGGTCTACACATATTTAATGATTAATACAGTGCAACTTGGTTATTGCGGCCTCGGCCATAACGTCAACTCGGATATAACGTCATTTATTTTTAGGTCCCGCCAAAACTATAGGTATTTACATAGGTAAAACCTCGGATATATATTCATTTATATTAAAGTTAAAATACCTTGAAATTGGGTCCACAGGGATCCCCTTAGAACAGCCTAAGAAATTATATGATAATGTTGATAAAATGATAGCGGCACTGGTAGTTTTCAGGAATTTTTTACAGAACTGACTGGTTTCTCTTATTTAATTTTACAACATAATTTCAACAGGTTGATTTCACCATTCAAATTTAAAATATTTAAGACTAGAATACGTTTATTTTTTCTTAAAGAACAATCATATATAGAAAAAATTCAGTCTAGAGTATTTTATGACTCTGGGATTTTTATGACTTATTGATTTTTGACTATTTAGCAATGGATTTTTTCTTCTTTTGCCCTATGGAGTACTCCTTATAGCCAATCATTGAGTTTAGGTGTTTTTAAAGCAATAACAGGCATTTTTTAAACATTATTACACTGATTTCTATATTTTACTTTTAGGACGGTTCAAAAAGTGAAGATTGGAAATGGACTGTGGAACACGTCATATATCCAACATTGAAGTCGAGCCTTTTACCACCGAGAAAGTTTGTGGAAGACAAGACAATAATTCAGGTTGCATCGCTACCTGACTTGTATAAAGTGTTTGAAAGATGTTAACACTTTTCAAACTTCGCCCCACACTTTATTTCCCTTGTTTTATTATTATTGTTTTGTTTTTTTTTCAGTGAAGATCTCAAATGTATATAGATTTAAAAAGTGTCTCATTAAAGGTTAAATGTTTATTTAATTCCTAATGCAGTTTAACAACTTTTTTTAGAAAAATTAAAAATTCATAAAAATAACCTCATTGCAATAATTGTCCTCTGTACCATAGTCTTTACTTTGTAAGTATTCTTTATTAGTTAGATGATGATAATACAGTAAAACCTCGTTAATCCGGACCCCATTAATACAGACTTCGCTTAATCCGGACAGCCATTGGATCGCAGTTTAATGCGCAGAACGCTGATTAGTAGCATACGATCGTCACTGTACGACTGCGCCCGGCGATTTGAGTGTGCGTGTGCCGAGTGCGGGCGGTCACAGCGCAAGGCGTACGTGCCGTTACCATAGTTACTGTCAGCCAATAGTAGCTCAGTCACACGATTTTGTTTCTCCTGCTCGTGTCAGGCCATCAGTTGTCAGTTGCTCCACAGAGGTCAATTGCACTGCACGTTTAAGTTGCATTGTTTAATTGTGAAATTAACACAAAAAAAGGCAAATGAAGTTCAACTCCTTCTTCAAACCAGTTCAGTCACTTGAGGACGAACCTCAACCCTCATGTTCAAAGTAATTTTGTATTTTTTCGTTGTCTCATTTTTTGTATGGACGTAAATACCAAGTGTATATTTTTGTTCAAATGAATTACTGTATGTACTGTTTGTACAATATGTATTTTTATATTCAGAATATACATACTATTTAAGTTTATCTGCAAAAGGTGTTTCATTATATACAAGGGGTACCCAAAAATCACTGTCTTTCTTCGTTTACGATTATTTGTTTTAATCCGGACTTTCGTTAATCCGGACGACTTGGAGCCCCAATTAGTCCGGATTAACGAGGTTTTACTGTATATTGTTATGTCTAGCTTAGTTGTAGTTTAATGTAGAAAATAAATAATTAATTTTTTCTTATAAATAAGTACATTTTTTAATTTTATTTTATATTTTTACAACTTTTCTTATCCATTATAGTCATTCAACTTAAGTTTATTTTAAATTATAATCTATCATACAAACTTATCTTGTCAAAAGAATTTACATGCCAGCTAAAGATTGTAACTTATAGGAGCCATATGGATTTGTTGACATATAATTAACTATGAATTATTTTTTACTTAAGTTCTGGAGCTATAGATGATCATTTTAATGAAAACTATTTCTTTCTGTATTTTGAATAAACAAGATATTTTCTGTTAGGAAACGTTTAAATACTCAAATTTCTTACTGTACTTACAAGAACACTTTTGCATTAATTGTTTGCACATTTTGTTATTTGAATATTTAAATAAACAGCTCTATTGGAATTAGTTTTGTGATTATTTATTTATTGGCCTTTTACCAATGCATAGCCAATAATAGCATGTTTCTGGAAGTAATGAAAGGTATCTTATATTAAACCAAAAAATAGATTAATCGACATTGTAAAATAATTATAATTTTTCCTACATCTATACACAAAAATGTACTTACGTAAGTATAGGTTGTGATATTATTAATAACCAATTCAATAATAATTTTTTATAACTGTAAATTTTGTACTTTCATAAAAAAGTAACTTGTATATTCAAATTGTGTTCCTTCCTTGCCTATTGCTCATGAAGAATGAATTTTTGAAATATGTTCGGCTGCATTACCATTAATGGTAAGTGGCATTTTTTATTTGTAAAAGGCATTAGTATGGTCTGTTGCTGTTGGGTTCAGATTACTGTCTTATTTATAAAATAAAGAAATATTAACCCGACAACTGATCAGGCTCAACCATCAGGCAAGTGGTGCCATCTGTCGTCAATTTCGTGAACTTTTTAACCGCTGGGCCGTTTAGCCAGTTAAAAATGGAATTAACTTATTCAGTTTGATGCTCTGCCGCTAGAGTAGGTTTTACCACTAGAACACTTTTTCAGACGTGATACTTAGCGTAACCAGTTAACGTTGCGCCTTAACCTTCAATCCAGTAATCTGTCCTAACCTTCAACGTTGCGCAGACAAGCACATCATTGAAGCGATACGCAAGTACAAACGTTCGAATCCCCACCATAAGCAATCCTAATTTGGCTTGCAAGTGTGTTTCTGACATGGTAGCTCAGGCGTAACGCTGTGGCCCAGTCAGTCAAGGTTGTTAGGAGTCCTGTCAGATCATGAGAGGTTGAGGTTACCTCTGGCTAATCCCTGTGACTAATGCCGCAACGGCACCTCTTTATCTTTAATTCACCACACATGGCCTATGGTGATGGGAAGTTTAAGTAATTTTAAAAAATTTTTGAAAATTTTTTTACTTTAAAAGGAAATATTGTCACATTTGATTACAACAAAAGAAACTTTTTTACAAATAAAAAGAATTTATTTTTCTGAATCTCTATATATATAATTGAATGTGTGTCTTGAGTAAGTATGTATGTCCTTTATGGGTTGACAAACTACTCATCCGATCGCCATGAAAATTTTAGAAATCGCTCTATATGTGTCCAGGAAGGTTTTAGTGAAAAAATATTTTCGAAACCCCCTTAAGTTCATATTTTATGGTTTTTTCTATTTCTAATGTTAACATTATTGAAAGTTAGTTTACGAATTTTCTACAATGAAAACACTTGATTTCTTAGCTACAGCTGATTGGTTTACTTTCCATTAGCAATATGCTTTACTATCCAATGTCATATGAATCATTCACTAATGTAAAACTATGAAGTAAATATGTGCTGTACAAAATGAACAGCTTTATTCTCCACGTTAATAGTTTACGGTTTTGGGGATCACGGATTTATATTTTTATTTTCTGTCTGATTAAATGTCATGTGTTTATGTGTTGGCCAAATGAAAAAAATACAATGTTTATATATATTACATTTATTATAATAATCAGCTGTTGTATATATTTCCTATAAAAGCCGTATTAGTTAGGTTTGGTTTGGGTTTGGATTGGATTTGAAAATTGTGAATTAATTCACTCAGATTTATTTGTTTTATGGGAATTTGATTAATATGTCTTTATCTTTTCAGTATTGTTATTCACTATGCCGTGACCTAAAATATATAACCTTTCACAATGAAGCCATAATGCTATTTGACTTCAGAACATGGTCAATCTTAAAGTTAACAAGTATTTACTTACAGGCGTTACGAAGTTCGCCGGGTCAGCTAGTATGAAATAAAATGAGATTACTGAAATTTCATTATAAGATTATTTTCTTGTTCAATAATAAGCTTTCTTGTTTCACAACTCGTAAACAATATAGTTAGAGGATAGGTTCCAACCAATAGCAACAATAGACGACTAGACTTATTTTACACTTCAAGGTTAATCAAACCACAATTTCACTTGTAGAAAATGTATTTTACACAACCACAATCCTAAATCTACTTTGGCAAATGCTTGTACAACTACGTCTTCCTCTGTTTGAGTTTCCTCCTCATGGAGACCTGCTCGACAGTCAGCGCCTCTGTGGAGGAGTCGTCCAGCTGACTGTCCGTTGTCAGCCTACTCTCCATAACCTTTGTGACTAGAGTTTTGACTGTGTCGCGGTGGTAGATGAGCAGCAGTGCGAGTAACACGAGTGGCAGAGCGAAGTACGATGTGTGCGACAGTTCGCTATCACTCGCCCTTGGGCTCGTTACAAAGTTTAGTCGCACAAGTTGGAATGATGAGTTGGCTTTGAAATAGACGGGGTGTGTCTTATAGTTGTGCGTCTTTGGTGATAGCGTTGATTCCAACTGGATTGAATAAGTGCGACCTGCAATATATATTTAGAATATATGATCTTTCATCATAAAGTATACAAATTAATTTCTACAAACAAAATCTTTAAGATTCTCAACTATTTTTAACTATCTAACTTGTAGTTACATCTGCCTGCCCATGAAGCACTCAACAGTAAAATAAGCTTAAACAAAGTTAGAGTGGAATTGGACTTAAGAAAATGTAAATCCCTGTCTTAATAATGAAAATTGTAGCTCACTTATTATTCTAGGTCTTAATGGTAGTAAAAAATCTCCAGTTAAAATCTCAGTTAGGAAAAGAAGAAAAAGTATATCAGGTTACTTTTTCTCTTTACTTATTCTGAAATATTAGAAATAGAATTTTCTTAATAAATTAGTAGACTTGAACTAGATGAAGCTGTATATAATAACGATATCAAATATTAAGTGATACAGTGCAACTCGGTTATTGCGGTCTCGGCCATAACGCCAACTCGGATATAACGTCATTTAATTTTAGGTCCCGCCAAACTATATGTATTTACATAGGAAAAAACTTCGGATATATCGTCAGTAAATTCTCAAACCTCGTATATAACGTCAAGAAAATCGGGCCGAGATGAAGGCAACATATAGCCAAATAGAGAAAGTTCGGTCGGTGGTGCAACGTAAGGGCTGCGGCTATTGTTTAGCTACATTCTATTTTTAGAAACGGCATTTTATTGCTGTCTTACCGCTAACCACCCCAACCCCCTCCACTACCCTATATCCGCTGTCGCCGGTCATCAAGGTCAGTGTCAGTGACTCACGTCGCATCAAAGCACTGTGATGCCGTTCGTACGTACCTACAGTTCGTGTTCGTGTAAACAAAATAGTATGTACTCAATTGAGGAGTACTTTGCCAAGATATCTGTGAATATTTGAGAGCCCCTTGCGACCAAAGATTTAGTTGCCAAAGTATATTTTATTATGTGTATGTGTTAGTTTTTCATTTATATTTATTTTTGACGCGATCAACCAGTTAACTGGGCCACGATCAAGGATTTGGTAATGGTAATGGTAATGTAGACATCGTTAGTTCAGTGTATGTCTTTTACAGTTGGTTTTTCGTTATTTTAATTTACGAATACAGTATTGAAAAATAATAGCAAGTGTTAAGAGAAAGGTTTTGCTGAAGAAAAGGTGTGAGTTATAAGAGCGTGTGCGGAGGGGTGTAAGATAGCAGACATGTGTTCGGGCTTGTTTTTTTAAAATCGAACCAGCAGTTGAATTCACCAAGCCAAACTTCATTACAATATTTTCAAATTCGATTTTTTATATAGTAGAGTAGTCAGTCAGTCATAAACATAAACTTACGGTGTATTTCAAATTACCTTCATTAAATGTCGTAATTTCATGTAAAAAATGTGTTTCCCTATTTTTCCTCGGTTTTAAATTAAAATTATGTAACCTCTTTTATAGCGTCACTCTGATATAGCGTCATTAATTGTGTGGTCCCTTCAATGACGTTATAACCAAGTTCCACTATATATCAACTTTAATTTTTTACCAACAAGATTAACATTGGAGCCCCAAAAGGTAATTTACTGTGTTCTGATCTGAGCTTTCATTGAGATTTTTAAGTTTGGTTAAAAATTTTTGATGGGTAGAGGCCCCTCCACAAAGTTTTTTGTGACTGTCTGATCGTAGAAGACAATCATTACATTGGCTTCTGTTTTGTGCTGAAATTCCACTATAATTGTCATAAAATTCTCTGGATGTATGTTGTCTCTCACACATCTTTTAGCTGACATATTAATACTTGGTATCCCTTCAGCTTAAAATCATGAGTCAGCTGCATAAAGGCCGTGTCATAGTCTTTGTTTGAGGGGTTTTCAACAACCCCCTCTTCTTTTTTTAAGGCCATATAAGCTCCAAAGAGGAATCATGCACATTCAGAAAGTTGGGAATTTATCCTAGGCCAGCCGTTCTGAGAAAACATTTACACAAATGCTGTAATGGTTCCCTTATACTGTCATATATGGCCAAGAAAGTGGGTTTAGGACAATTTCAACCCCTGAATTAGAAAAAAACAGTCTTGGAATTGTCTATGGTTAAGATTAGTTAACCTGAGTATCACGAGGATCCTACCTGCGGATTTAGGCCACGTATCCTAAACTGACCGCTGGCCTCTGTCGTACTCTCCTCTTGCAGTTGGCTGCACTGCTGGGAGCCCTGCCCGGCTGCCTCCACAACCACTCCGGGCTCCGGGTCCCCACTGAGGGACGTGACGCTGCCCAGCGCACTGTAGGCCACCCGCTCCCCACTGTCACAACAAGTACAGCAAAATGTAACAGTTACCATTGAAACTGATGGGTATAATTAGAACCGTAATTGAATTAACTCAAAGAATTTCTGACTCTAATAATCTTGAGACTAAGTGTAATAACAAACTAAAAGGATTTTTCTACATCAATGTGGTCTTTTTATTTACGAAGATCCAAGAAGAAGACCAAAAGATACTCCTGCCGGCCAATAATACAAGTGAAGGGTGAAATGTTTGCTGTTACCTAACCTATCTCTTTACCTAACTTACTTTACTCATTTTACAACCAATTCAAATCTCTGTCATACCCTATTTTAACTAAGGGCAAATGAGAGAGTAGCGGTCCATGTTCCGACTGTTAATCCAAGGTGGCAACTTATAAGTTGTATCAGGTATTCCATTTTCCTTCCTTTAATCCTAGTTTGGCTACCTCATTTGAAATAAACATAATTGAAATGAAATTATTTATTGACAGAACATTACAAAAATTGCTTGATTGGTGTCTTGTTATTAGATTACAATTGTAGTCTGTAACTAATTTTATTTCACAAAGTAGAATTTAATAGAGCACAATAAATTGGCACAGTATAATAAAAAATTGCATGCATAATAAAAATGTCTAAACTACAGCACTGGTATTTTGAAACAGTTTACTTAAATTACACATTTTTAACTAGTTAAAACCCTTTTACAACAAAGTTTCTGAAACAATATTAGGCTTAGGTAAACAATCCTAATCCTACACAACTTTTATAGTGATAGTCATTAATGATCAACTGTTTAAACCATTTTACACAACTTTTATAGTGATAGTCATTAATGATCATCTGTTTAAACCATTTTGAAATAGATTGACATATTTTACTCAAGCTGTATCATTTTAGTAAAACTGCAAGGTCCTGAAGTATCTCTCACCTCAGGGTCACCTCGACTGTAACACCTTCTTTGATGGCTATCATCTTGGACGGTGGGTCGAACCTGTATTCCTTCATCATCGGTCGCAAGAAGTACTCGCCAGGGGAGAGGGAGAGGAAGTCCATAGTCCCATCCTCACCCGTCTGGCTGTTGCGGCGATAGTTCTCCCCACCAGACAGGGACAGCAGTACTCCCTGCAATATCCATTGATCGGAGGATGTTTTATTAGAATAGCTAGGCTAAAGAATTACAAGGTTTTAAGGTAACTTATTTTATTTAAACTTTTCTTAGTGAAATTATGAAAGTTACAAACCTGCAGAGGTTTTCCATCAGCTTTGTCTTTGACAGTGACAATAATCTCGGCCAACTTGTGAGCGCTGAATTCACCTTTCTTGTTGGGGCCACTCATCACATATCCCTCTTTCTCAGCTGTAACACTGGTAAATAAGAAATCAGCTGTGATAAACTAACAACATACAGAAATAGGCAGAAAAACGATCTTGAAAAGTAGGCGGGTGATGAAGCTGTTATTTCTATAGACAAACCCATATATTAAGCATTGTGGTAAACAAAAATATCATTCTATTTGTCCCAAAAGAGCACATTATAATTGTTTAATGTGAATAATAAAAATAGCGGAACAAATAAATAGCTAAGATATTTTAACCTAAAAATTGAAATTACCAGTACCTATATAATTGACAACCATACAAAACCTGAAACCTGCAGTAATTACTGCAACCTGTTTCTGAGTAATCACTGAAACTGCAAGATTATTGCGTATGAGAATACAATTATTTAAAACACATTGTTTAGGTTCAAAATACATAGATTTGAATTGAATGAAATTGTCTTAAGTAAAATGCAGACCTCATTAAGAGTTAAAACTATTTGAGGCTATTTTTAATAAATCCTAACTCATAACAAAACTGTAACTCATAAACTGTGTAACTCATATACAAAATAATTACACTCAATATTTTAAGGTGAAACTTGATGGCATGTAGTTTTGTTACTGAAAGAAGAATTTTTATTTGATAGGAAAAGAGAACAAAAATAGCTTAGTCAAGTACTGTACCATCACAAAAACTGCCTCAAGATTTTGCTCTGCAGTTGGCAGGAGCTAACTGATAACTTCTGAATAAGCTTACACCAAAAGCTCTCAAACACCGCACAACTGGTATATAAATAATATAATAACCCTGTGATTTCACATTCCATTACAGACATTTTGCATTTTGCACATTTTGCTCCCAGCCACAAATTTTGTTGTACGTTTAAGTACAATGAACTGCGTAAGGTTATCATAACATGTTCTTCACCATGTTGGTGCTGATTGTTTGAAGATGATTGTGGTGCGATCTGGCAATCTTGTTACTAACTAGGCTGACATGTTCCTTAGACAGGACTTTTAACACGTTCACAGCTGGATTTTGATTAGCGTGTATTGCTAAACTGCGCTGTCGAGCATGAAGCAAAAACATGAAAGCATCATCAAAGCACAGAATGGCCGCCACGGAGACAAAGTGGACCAAAATTTGTGGCAGAGCACACATAAAACGTGACAAAAAGATCAACGTTTTCAGTACGACACTGAGCGTGTATCAATATGATACACGGTGGAAAATCATGATTTTGAAAGTAAATTATCGCCTTGAACTCGCTAAGAAGGAACCGCCTTATGCAGGTAAAATCATGATTTTGAAAGTAAATTATCGCCTTGAACTCGCTAAGAAGGAACCGCCTTATGCAGGTAAAATCATGATTTTGAAAGTAAATTATCGCCTTGAACTCGCTAAGAAGGAACCGCCTTATGCAGGTGAAATCATGATTTTGAAAGTAAATTATCGCCCTGAACTCGCTAAGAAGGAACCTTATGCAGGTAAAATCATGATTTTGAAAGTAAATTATCGCCTTGAACTCGCTAAGAAGGAACCGCCTTATGCAGGTAATTTGTTTTTAAGAAGTCTCCCTGTATCATTGAAAAGAGAAAAAATAAATCCAAATTCTTAAATGATTTAAAAAAGTACTTGGTTGAATTGACTCCTTATAGCATAAATGAGTTCAACCACTAGGATAATTTCAGCCACTTACAGTAAAAAATGAAAATAAATTGAAACAAATGAATTTCTCGTTCTCTCTCTCTTTCTCTCTTTTTTTCTTTTTTCCAATGTATTTATGTATTTGTATACTTTGTCAGTACTTTTGGTTGATATCTACCACTAATTTTAGTTTAATTATTTTAATGACGCTATTCATGTACTTAGATATGTATATAACTGAATAAAGGTAATTTGAATTTGAATTTGAATTTGAGCTCACACTGAAGCCGGGTTGTTGACATCGCTCTAGGATAATATATCCCGCCCCGCGCCAGCTGTGCCATCACCATATATCCGCCCCACACAGAGAACGTGTTAGTTAATGACAGAAAGGTTCCGGTGATACATACTTGTACTTGGTGTTGGCACTGAGAGGGCCGAAGATGTATCTGCCTTCGTGGTCAGTGATCTGTGAGCCGACCAGATCACCAGCTGCATTGTAGATGGTTACTGAGGCTCCGATCACGGGCTGGCCGCCACCTAGGACTCTTCCTTCCACCACCTTACACAATCATCACACACAATTTTTGATACAACTTTAAAACTCATATTTAACTCTTTAAACTTTGTTCACAGATTTTATTTTGCTATACCAAATCGTGTTTTTTCCTAAAACAACAGTAAAACCAGAAAATTTTAAGAAAAATGTTAAAATGTGTTTGATTCCAACTTTTAGTACAATAACTATTATTGTGTTTTTATTTGTAACTCTCAAACTGCACACAATATGAACTTTAAGTGTGTCAAGATTGAGGGAACTTGAGTAAAATAACAATAATACATACATTTTGAAAATAAGATAAATATACACATCAATTCATCAATTTCCTGAATCTTATTTTTACAAGAATACTCATACTTGACAAATAATTTATCTTAGAAGAAATAAGTCATAAGAACAGAGCCACTGGCAACAAAACATGATTGAGTAAGAAAATCAACTCAAATGGTTGTAAATATATATTTAGTAAAAACTCATAGTTTCATACTTTAAAAAAACACTATAGACCTTTAAATGGCACAGCACAGATGTTACAATAGGAGATTATAAAATCAATTTAAAATTTAGAGACTAAACTAGAGGGGTTTCACAAAGTTATATCCAGTAGTAAAAATGAGGAAAAATTTTTAAAATACCCCCGTCGCAGCAGACCTGCGTACTCAGTGAATTTCCAAATCCATAATATGATAATAATATAATATGACAAGTTTTATAAAATCTGTCCATAAACATGAGAATTATTTGTCTATTCTCCATAAGATTAACATGGAAAGAGTATGTAGGTTTGCTGCTGTGAGGAACACTGAAAGTAGGCATTTCTAGCATGAACAATTTTTATTTTGACCATGTATCCCAACTTTCATCAACATCTGTCCATAAATAAAGGAGTTTGCCTATTCCCTATATGATTAACATGGGAAAAAGAGTATACAGGTTAGCTGATCATAGTTTATCTATGATTTTTAAGCATAAATGGATGGATCTCAAACACATGAAGCTAAATATCAAGATTCATCCAAAAATATAGATTGATAAGTGAAATATTAATTTTTTCTTATCCTCCATAAGATTAACATTGGAGCCCCAAAATACAACGTACTGTGTTTAGATTTTTTAATATCTCGGTAACCGTTGGAGATAGAGAAAAACTTAAAGGAACTAATAAATTGTGTATTTTTTAAGCTGATTTTTTAGTACAAAACCCCCACAAACAACCCGATCCGATTGACCGATACGTCTGGTTTACGAATTCGTTCAAGCAAATGTAGGAATACACGTCTCTACCAAATTTGGTCTCGATCGGACCATTTTTACGAGAGTTATCGTATTCACAGACACACACACACACACTTTATACTTTATACTTTTAACTGAAATGGCAACCTACCCAGGTAGGTATTTTTAGCCATGTATGAATGAGGAATGAATGTAAGATGATTGTGGCGCGATCTTGTAGTCTTGTTACTGACTAAGGCTGACATGTTCCTTAGACAGGACTGTTAATTAATAGCCCAACAGCCGATGGCAACTAATGGTCCTACAGTTTAACGTGGAATCCGAACCACGACCTCTGAATTACGAATTGGTCTAATTATGAGGATGGTCTTTGCGGATTAACGTAGTTTTTAGTTAATAGTGCGGACGTTAATCCACACAAAAGAACACTACATCCACCGACCATCTCTCACAAATATCCACAATTCGTGACCTCTAAGTAGCTGGATTACAGGACGTCACCACCGTCCCAGTCACACATATATACTTATATAAATTTTAACGACTATTGTTTTTGGTCTCTGGGCACCTAAAGACGGAAAAATAACATGGCCCCGGGCTTAAGTCTTGTTATGAGACCTAAGGTAATAGCTTCTTCCCTATGGGAAATTCGCTAATAATTGGTCTGGTTTGGTTGGATACAGGAGTGACAGAAATCTGGTGTATATTGACAGTATGAAAATATTATTAACAATATAAAGTCATCAATAACCAACCTAACTTAACCTTGCAGGACAGTGAATGTCGGCAATATGCTTATATTATGATGTTACGCAACGTGTATTAGTTGCCGAAAAATAGCGCTTAACCAAGTTAAGTTAGGTTGGTTATTTATAAATTTATATCGTAAATAATAAAATAAAAATAATAAAAAGTGTGCAAAAAGCCATATGGCTGAGGTGCTACAGGAACACTGTTACGCCCCTTTGTTTAATCGTTAATAATATTTTTATACAGTCAATAACCACCAGAAAACCACTGGTTTCTGTTAACAGCTATTTAAACTGTTATATATCTACATTGGAAAATATTCCAAAACTTAAGCACAATTTGACATTTTACCGACCTGACCCCGCTCTGCCTTGAAGACGACTCCCTGGACACAGTCTCGAGCACCAACCACAGCGGCAACTAAGGTGAACAACAGGGAGCTGGCCGAGGGTACGAGTGATGGACTCTCCGGGGGCGAGAGGAGGCTGAACATGTACTCCCAGCCCACGGCGCCCGGCAGAGGCCGGCAGCGGACCAAGCTTGCGAACACTGTCGAACAAATAAAACTGGATTAGGGTCATCTTGATCAATAACCTAGCTAGTCAATATATTTTTAATTTTAACATAGTTAAAACACCTATAATGAAGAAAGCTAGCACATTGGATGAAATGTAAAAGCGAGGTAACAATACATATTCCAAGGAATGAGTGACCAACAATGATTTCGCTCCAATAATTGGTTTTCTTGGATACAGGAGTGACAGAAATCTGGTGGTTATTGACAGTATGAAAATATTATTAACAATATAAAGTCATCAATAACCAACCTAACTTAACCCTGCAGGACAGTGAATGTCGGCAATATGCTTATATTATGATGTTACGCAACGTGTATTAGTTGCCGAAAAATAGCGCTTAACCGAGTTAAGCTAAGTTGGTTATTTATAAATTTATATCGTAAATAATAAAATAAAAATAATAAAAAGTGTGCAAAAAGCCATATGGCTGAGGTGCTACAGGAACACTGTTACGCCCCTTTGTTTAATCGTTAATAATATTTTTATACAGTCAATAACCACCAGAAAACCACTGGTTTCTGTTAACAGCTATTTAAACTGTTATATATCTACATTGGAAAATATTCCAAAACTTAAGCACAATTTGACATTTTACCGACCTGACCCCGCTCTGCCTTGAAGACGACTCCCTGGACACAGTCTCGAGCACCAACCACAGCGGCACTCAAGGGGGTGAACAACAGGGAGCTGGCCGAGGGTACGAGGGTGATGGACTCTCCGGGGGCGAGAGGGAGGCTGAACATGTACTCCCAGCCCACGGCGCCCGGCAGAGGCGTGGCCGGCAGCGGACCAAGCTTGCGAACACTGTCGAACAAAATAAAACTGGATTAGGGTCATCTTGATCAATAACCTAGCTAGCTCAATATATTTTTAAACCTTTTTAACATAGTTAAAACACCTATAATGAAGAAAGCTAGCACATTGGATGAAATGTAAAAGCGAGGTAACAATACATATTCCAAGGAATGAGTGACCAACAATGATTTCTGTACCAACTTAATGATTAAATTCTTAGGGCAGCCTTTTAAAGGAAAAAGATTGCTTACTATAATACCACAATCTGCTAGCACAAGCAAATTTGGCACTGAAAGGGAGCAAAGGTAGTTCGCATGCTATTAGGAGGTATAACACTTGGGTTTCAGCAGATTGACGGAGATAACTTTTTACAGACCTAATTAAGATCCAGACTCCAGTTCAACCCACTGTCAAGTGCTAAAGGTGATTACTAATTACAGTAAACCCTTAAAAGCTTGACATTCGATACTTTGCAACTTGGTATACAGTCGACTCCCTCTAATCCAGACACCTCGGGACCAGACCCCTGTCCGGATTTAAAAAATTCCGGACCATCCGGCAGTTTTATAAATATATAAATTAAAACCTGTATTAGTGTACAGTATCTACATAAATCACATTTTAAGACGATTTTAAAGCATACTTTTTCAAACATTACAGGGTTTTGTCTCCAACTCACTAGATCAAAGTTTTTTTTTGTAACGTTGATAAATTAAATGTGTCACTACAAATAGGAATGAACATGACATTTTAAAGCACTACAAATTGAACCTTTACAAATTTATTTTACAGTATGATAAAAACAGAACTCTCACATTATATCAATAAGATTATCTCAAACGTATTTACAGTAACCTAAGAATAAAAATCTTGGCTTTACAATACTGAACATATTGAGATCTATTATTTTCCTCTGCTTTTTCGCTTAAACTGTTTTCTTGAATGCATCATCACGCCATTTCCTCATAAATATTACAACTTAGAGCTTATATATATTTACAACATATTAGAGCTTACATTTGAGGATAGTTGATGTGTAGATTAGATAAACTTTGGTCTATTGAATCAGTTGCCGTGATTTAAAATGCTCAGTTCTTTCTCTGTGTTTTTGTACATATAGGACAACAAATATAGGAAGATATTTTATGATAGTCATGAAACTAACGAGGCACAGGAAAGGGAGAAATGTTGAGCAGTTGTGGGCGAGGTATTAATGGCCATGGGAATAATAATAAGAGTAAGTCATAAAAAATTATTAAAAGCAAAAAGAAGTTGGGGGTTGATAAATTGTTTATTGATTGAGAGCAATGGGGTAGAAAGACAGAAAATAATCCTAACCAAGAAATATGCAATATATTCCATACGTATAGTCACTTAAATGTCACAATGTATTTCTATCACAAAACTACATCAAGAAGAGTATATATAGCCAAGGCCTGTTACCCTGTTCTAGAATCCGGCTCTCACCTGGACGGGTTGGCGTTGTCGTCCGAGGGAATCACATTGACCACTAGATCGGAAACTGCCTCAGTCGATGTCACTCGTCCAGTGTATAGGTGAGTGAGCGCCGTCAGAGCTACAGGGCCCCCTGTCCAGCGGATCACTGTGCCTGCGTATCCGTGACACCCGACGGGCTCCAGCACCCACACTCCCATACGCGGGACACACACCCGACTCTCGCCCGCAGCCACCTCCATCAACTGCACTGACCCATTCACATCTCCCTCTAGCTTGTACTGAACCTGGATGTAGAACAACAAAGTTATTACTTGTCGACAATTAAAAACTCAACAAAAAAATTATTCATTACAATCTTATTTCCTACCCTAAATACTGTTTAAGTTAAATTCACGTATTCAAAACAGTTCAGATTAATTTTACTCACTGACCCTGGTGGAGTGTGAGGAGACAAAGTGTATAGGCAGCCCTGTCTGGACAAAGGTTGGGCCAGTGACTTGCTCGGTTGACACGGACAATGGGATCTCGTCCCTCACCCAGCACCAATCCTGGGACGGCACCGACACTGAGTACTCTCCCGGCAGCACGTTCTCAAACACATATGTGCCTCCTGCAACCATCAAAGTGTTTCAAAATGAATACATTGTTAATAGGAAATAGACACGGTTAATGACCAAACCGAACCTAACTTGACCAAACACAACCTAACCCGACCTAACGTGGTTGATGGTTGGTTTGGTGAGTGGGTGGCAGAGCTGGTAGTGTGACAAACTCTAGATCTTGATCAGTCACGACCCTGGTTGGGATTCCGGAGTTATCCATTTTTAAATACATGCCATCATGATTACGTTGGCTCAATCATGTCAAAAATTGATACATCCCATCTCGGATCTGTAGTCTATATGGGTGAGGAAAGTATAAATAAAAGAGGTTGCCAAATAAAATGTTATAAAATCTTCATCCATAAACAAATTTTTAACAGTTGCTTATTTCATTTGGAAACAGAACATTCCTTTACTTCCTTAACCCTAGAGCCACGAAACGTCTATTATAGGTGTTTGGTTTTGATTAGATGGTGGCCAAACATCTATTTTAGATGTTTGCTACAAACAATTTTTTAAACCAATATTTGACTTTTTTTATGAAATGGGCATATATTCATCGAAGCTTTAGTTTTTGTCTTAGTGAGTAGTGGTTGGTACGACTGAATATATCGATTCTTTTACTACAAGTATACTTCATCTGTTGAAAGATTTTGTCTGTAGTCATTAATTTGCCAACTGTGGGTTTTCTACTAAATGTTGGTAAACAGGTGTGTGGTTAATGTTATACATATGGCCAAACATTTTTTCTAGACGTTTGGAAGTGTTTATTTTTCTCCACTTGTAGTTTGTTTTGTAAAATTAAATAAATATGGAAATCAACAGAAATAAAACCTCTACTAAACTAATATAGTTCAAACATCTCAATAGTGATATTTTAATTTTTGCACATGATCAAAGTGTTGGAACTTTCCCCAAGCCTATGCCTATAAACAAAGCCATTTGACTCGCATCTGTTTTACCAGTCACTTGGTTATTCAGCCTAATACGTTTAAAAACTTGTTTATATTCAATAAAATATATGTTACCTGTTTTTGTATTAAATTCCTAAGATTTTGTATATCTTAAAATTTTTTTTACCTAACATATTATTTTTCACAAGCTTATGAAGTTGTGCTTTTTTTGGTGATTTTCGGTAGGGCCAAAGACAGAAACCGTTCTGTCTTTGGCCGTTCTAGGGTTAATCACAAAGTATTGAAAATTGTTGAATTTCAAATGCATTTTGTTCACTCATAATCTCTATTCAAGTTTTTAACAACTATATCTCTAGCTCCTCATTCCTCAATTCACTGATACTAACTCCTCCAGCACATAAAACAAATATTCATAGCTGGCCTACAACCTAAAAATAGTTATGTTAAACTTGATAAAAAACCAAATTTTGTAGATTATGTCCTAATAAGGTAGATATCATATTGTAAACTGGAGATATTAACAAAGAATGAATGTATCATTATTAGACAAAAAATCATTAGAAAGAAACATTATTACCGTTAAAGGGCCGAATAACTAATTTGGCTTTAAGAAATAACCTAACCAGCTACAACAGAAACTCAATTCCACACAACGTAGATCGAGGTTACTTTGTGAGTGAACAATAGCAGATCTTAGCTTGTGGAACTTGACTATCAGTTGGAGATATAGACTGATTCTCGGTATTTATTTATTTTACTTTATAATGCTCTATTGGATTTTAGGAATGCTAACCCTAAATTTTTTTGGTTTTTTACCCTTAAACTGTAACATAAAAATTGTTATGCAACCATATATTGGTAAAAGAAGCAAAACAGATGTACAATGCAATCCTACTGTCAACTTCCACACACACTGGGCACAGTTTATTTTTAGTGGCCCACCCACCATTGTATCACACATTTGCAAGCCAAACTGGGATTACTCTTGGTCAGGATTCGAACCCCTGTACTTCCGGTTGGCTTTAAATGTTCACTCGTCAACAAGCCTTTTGATCAATTGACCATGGTAACACTGTTGGAGGAAGCGCTTAACCCATTCATTACCGAGTTTTCTCTATCTAAAGTTTCCAGAAACAACCGGCTCTGTTCAACACCTAACGTAACCTACCAGACAGTGGCATCTATCAAGAAGTAAACTAAATTCAAAGCTACCCCCTATGATCTAACCTTAGAACTACCTGACAGAGTTCACTATTTAGCCGCTCAAGTCTGCTTTATAGCCAAGCACTCTCTCCGACTATGCACCTTGGCCAAGCTGGTTAGGGCGTGTCGCTGACCAGCGAAATGTTCGAAGCCATTCGGAAGTGCTAGGGTTCGAATCCCGACCATGAGCAACCCCAATTTGCCTTGCAAATGGGTAGTACAGTGGAGAGGAACCCACCTAAAAATAAACGGGACACGGGTGTTTTAAATTATAAATTTGTGTTGGATTACTTTATTCATGAAATTTCAAGAGACGAGCATTGGATGCATCGACACGTTTGTGTGATTTAAGAGGTTAATTGCAAATAAAACATACTCTAGTGGTGATTAAGCACACTTCTTTACCACTACACTAAAGTAACACCATCTGAGAAAGCTTGGCAAATGAACACACTCCTTGAGAGATAGTTCAAGTATTCATACACAGCAGAGGCACGGGTAGCAGCACATCTGACCAAGACTACGACGACTTACAAGTTCACTAAATTGACAACAAATGCTACTTCATTTTTAATTTGTAAATATGTGGTGGATTACAACTTTGCGACTTCTATGGTTAAGGTTGTGAACTCTACTCTGGGAATGTTAATTATTTAAACCGTCACAACATTGTGTCCTTACCTTTGGCCACCGCAGTGGCAGAGTCCTGCCCAACTTGCATAGTGACGGTCACATCGGAGCACGGCGACGTGAGGCATTTGATAACACCCTTCACCGTGGCCTGGAGCTGGGAGAAATCAACCCCCTTTACAGGACCGTCCACCACCTTCACCACCCTCTTGAGCGGGGCAAATCTGCAAATTGGGGTTCGCCATTTTTAATTGAGTTTTTGATACAGAGTTCAGCAAAGCAAATGATCCAAGTAAAGCCAATATGTAAACACCTGGCTCAAAGAATAAAAGTAAACATTATATTAATTTGTGTTGGATTACTTTATTCATGAAATTTCAAGAGACGAGCATTGGATGCATCGACACGTTTGTGTGATTTAAGAGGTTAATTGCAAATAAAACATACTCTAGTGGTGATTAAGCACACTTCTTTACCACTACACTAAAGTAACACCATCTGAGAAAGCTTGGCAAATGAACACACTCCTTGAGAGATAGTTCAAGTATTCATACACAGCAGAGGCACGGGTAGCAGCACATCTGACCAAGACTACGACGACTTACAAGTTCACTAAATTGACAACAAATGCTACTTACTTTTTAATTTGTAAATATGTGGTGGATTACAACTTTGCGACTTCTATGGTTAAGGTTGTGAACTCTACTCTGGGAATGTTAATTATTTAAACCGTCACAACATTGTGTCCTTACCTTTGGCCACCGCAGTGGCAGAGTCCTGCCCAACTTGCATAGTGACGGTCACATCGGAGCACGGCGACGTGAGGCATTTGATAACACCCTTCACCGTGGCCTGGAGCTGGGAGAAATCAACCCCCTTTACAGGACCGTCCACCACCTTCACCACCCTCTTGAGCGGGGCAAATCTGCAAATTGGGGTTCGCCATTTTTAATTGAGTTTTTGATACAGAGTTCAGCAAAGCAAATGATCCAAGTAAAGCCAATATGTAAACACCTGGCTCAAAGAATAAAAGTAAACATTATATTAAGTTTTAGGAATCTTTAATAGGTTACAATACTATTCAAAAGCAACCATCGGAAAGAAATTTCATTGTATTTTTTAAATTAAATAAGAATGTATTTTCTTGTTACCATAAATACAACAAGGTTTGGTACCTTTAAATGCTACTCCTACCACCACTTCCAATATTATAATACAATACATCTATTATATTAAAAAAAGAAGCTTCAATAAAACAATAATTTGTTATACAAAAGAAAATTTAAGCTAGAAACTATTGGGTCTGGTTAATCTTCAACGGTCCGCGGCGTACATCGAAGTGAGAATGCATTGCAACGTACGCTGTATATCCTTTGACTTAAGATCGAATATTTGAAAGCCAACAATTTAGTAGTATTTAAGCACTTCATTTCTCCATTAAATATTGTTCATTAACAATGGGAAAAAATTCTTACATTATCAGTTTTTTTTAAAGAATTAATTTTAATATCAAAATGTCTTTGTATAAATAGAATAATCCGAGATTCAAATCAGTTCAGATATTGTTCACATACCATTTTCACACACACACACAAATTTAATATTTAAACACATATGCAGCATAGTGGTGGGGCTGAAGCTTCAATCTGATTGGCCAAAAATGTAGCCTGATTTATATCTATGTTCAATACAGAATACAGATATGCCCATAAGGTATAATATGCAAGTGGTGTCTGTCTCCCCACTCACATCTGATTTCAGTCGCCTTCTAGATGCTCCAGGCTTCACGTGCAATTCAGCCGTGTTCCGTTATTCCTCATAAACTTTCTTAATCTTTATCATGTAACGGCCACAGTGCCAACCCTCTCTAAGTTATCTGCGGTCAAGTAAAACACTAAATTGCTAGTGTTTCTTTGCTCCTCCTCGTTCATAAACTGTGTCGTCTGTGGAAGCCTGTGGAGGTGGAGGTGGATCAATCGTATAAATTGCAAAAATCCGTGACAAGTAATCCCCTGCCATTTTGATGACTCTATTGGGAGTCTTACATCAATTAAATTAAATAATAAATTAAATCATCCAAAAATATGTAATGGAAGAGTTTTGAAGAGTTGAAATACCAATATCCCACTTCCCTTCATCCCCTATAGCTAAAGCTACATGGAGTTCATAGTTTTGTAAATTTTTATTTCTGTCAGTCGCTTTCTTTCTTCAGTTGTGTTTTGTAATTATTTGGATTCATATTCATTTTTGTGTTACTAATCGTTTACTTTGTAATGATTTTTTATTATTAGCCTACGTTATATTAGAGCAAGTTGTGTTTTATGATGATTTGTGTGTTGTTTTATGATGATTGACTTGCTTACTAAGTCTATGTTTACTATGTGTCATGAGTTTTTAGTGTTAGCCTATATTTATGTTTTAGCCTATGCCAAATGACACAGGCAGGCTTTACCTGCCGTACCAAAAATTAATGTGTTGAAGCGATACAGGTTATTAGGCTTTTCTGTATTTTATATGCATCGATCAAAATTAAACACAATTATTTCAATACTAAAGTAGTTTAAACTCAAATAAATAGGCATATCCGACTTACTGCAACCCCTTAGCCCTCTCGTCATCAGGCACAGGCAATGATACAGTGTAGGTGGCTACTGGCAGGAATGAGCAGTATGCGCCCTCACTATCAGTGACGGCTGTGACTCCGACCCCCTCACTCTCCGCCTCCAGGTGTACTCTGCGCCCCACGGCTGAGGAGCCAGCACGACTGACAGAGACCCGCCCACACACACGATAGGCCGAAGGCAAGATGTCACCCAGGTGGGGCGTGTTGGGTGTAACCTTCACTTGTTGTTCCTCAAATTGAACATCCTCTAAAAATCAAGCTTTGGCAGTATTTTATCTCATTAAATTTTTTCAATATATTATTTTAAATAAGTATTCAGTCCAAGTTCCAGTTAAGCTTGGTTTACAGCTTTTAGGTTCCATATAGGCTAGCAAAATTTACTATGTCCACCCCTAATGCTAAACACTAATGGCACTTAAAAACATGAGTTTTGACCTAACGAGTTACAGTATAAAAATAATGATGATCAGACTTAATAGAAGATGATTTTCCTGTGGTTGAGCAATATAGAAACAAATATTAAGACTATAAATAATAAAACAAAACAATAAATTACACTTACGGGCCTGGATATAAAGCTTGTAAATTCCTGGAGTCATTCCATCCAGGCGGAAAACTCCATCGCTCCCAGTTTTTGACACAACCTTGGAATCGATCAGTACAGAAGCACCTTCCAGGGGCTGACCCTTGGGGCTTCGCAGGACCCTCCCGTCAACACTGAACCCCTTCACCTGTCGGACAAATCTGTCAGTCAGGAATGCTATATATTGTGCTTTCCAAGGAAACAAAAAGTTAATTTATAAGCAAGTTATTTAAAAATTTAGTTTTGAATCATGAGGATCTTAGGCTGAACATGAAATTAGTTTTTGTTTTTGATTACAAGTATACTACATTGTTTAGTTGAGCAGAAAGCAGGTACTCTATAAAGAAGGAAGAATACTACTCATGAAAACATCCCATTTTAAACAAAAGCTAGAACACTGTGTTTAAATGATACAGAGATATTTTGAATTCAAATCCAAAACAGCCAAACATTTTAGTCAATATGTGATGGCAATACCTAACAGAGCACAGAATGCACCATATAGGACAATACTGTTATTTCTAGCGTTGCAGCATTCATCAGAGATGCAGTATCTTTTGATAAAAATTAGAAACAAATAATTGTACAAACTTTGCACGCAATGACTAGCTGTCTTGACTTTAGACAGAGATATACAGTAGCGTGAACTGTACATGAGCGGTTGTAGTTCTTTCTAAACGTCCTTGAAATTTTAAATATATTTTACTTTGATTTTGGTCCAGATGATCATTAGGGTACTATCCGATTAAACTGAAACTGGTCTCTACTTCACCATTATTAAAGAGGAAAAACAGAAAATAGTCACCTGAAAGACAGTGGGTAGCTTAAGACTGGTGTGACCGACTTGGAACATGAGGTGTTGCGGGTGGACGTCAAACTTGATGTTGTTCTGCGTGGTGCCCTGATAGTGAGGGACAACAGAGTACCGACCGGGGGGGAGGGAGGGGAACACAAAGTGTCCTTTGGCATCAGATGACACGTGACATACTGGCGCCCAGTCCTTGAGCTCCTTCCCTGTAGGACAACACAATCCCTCAAATGTGAGTACAATGTACTCTCACTCATTATGGACAAAGTGGAGATTGTCCGGTCCAAATTTTAAAAAAATTGGACTTTAGGAGTTAAATATTGTCTGCAATAATTTTGTCAAAATACAAATAAGCGTCAAAAAGTATTTGTTTATTTAATGTTTTGTGTTTTTCTTCCCCTTTGGCATTTTTTAGATTTTGACGGGGAACGGTCCAAATTTGGACCGGGTCTTTTTTACCACCCAAAGTCGATGTGTTGAAGTTGTGTAGATTGAAGCATCAAATAAGTCAAATGAAGAAATGGCAACTGGGTCCAGATTTAACCGTTGCGGGGTTTGATCCGGCGACCTTCAATTTTGAAGGTGGGTACTATAACCACTCAACCAACCAGCCAGTTAAAAACACTCAAATTAATAGGATTTCAACTGTTTAAATTGTATAGACACAATGGCCCGATAGAAACTATGAACAGTAATAAAAGGTTATTTGCAATCAAACCAAATAACAAAAATTTTCTATAAAACAAACTACATTACACTATTAATTTATCGTAGGGCTAAGGCCTATATGTAATTAATCACAGTAAAGAATCTTTTTTGTATAATACCTGGAAATAGCGCCACCTCCAGGGTGACAGAAGCTATTTTAAGTAAAATACAAGTACAAGTAAATTATTACTAACTAGTCAGCTAGTTTGGAAAGGCTAAAGAATCACCTGATGGTGAAAATCCAGTTAAAGCCGTTGAATCACATCCGATAACAATGATGCGCTAAAACAAGATAATACATTATTAATTATACTATTATACTTTTGACAGGAACTATGTTTTAGGCAAAATAGAAAAACCACCAAAAATGGTTTTTCTATTTTGCCTAAAACATCTAAAAAGATAACAGATGGGACACTCTTTTTCAGAACATGAAAACACACATCTAGCTATTGTAAATTATACCACTATGGTACATGGCTGCCACTAACTGAAATGCACAGGAAAAATGCCTTGGTGATGGATAACTATAAAAGAAAAGTGTAAAACAATGTGAAAAATTTATTCAGTTTATTTCATACTTCACCAATTAAACAGTTATTATTTTTGGTGGTTCTCTAATTAAGTGGATAGAACAATGGACTTCTGATACTTTAGCCACAACATTGCAGGTTTGGATTCCACTCTCATTACAAAAAGTTGACCGATATTGTTGTATGCTGGTTAACCCATTGCTATGCTTGATAGAGGCATTGCACAGATCTATGTTCAATATGGACTTGGTAAAATATAGATAAAAGCAACAGGCACAGTTTTAAAAAAATGATTTAACTGACAATAAATATTCTTTTATATTTTACTTGACTTCTTAAAACACTATTCTGTACACGGTTCAAACATGTTTTAACTGTCCAACTTTTTTATTAGTTCCTTCAGGTCTGGATTGATCTCGTTCATTTACACTGACTGTGGCTCACCTTGGCGGTGGCGGGCTGGAACAGGACGAAGCTGACACCGCGGATAGGCTCGCTGTCGCTGGTCACAGAGCCAGACACATCGTAGCCGGACACCTCAAGACTCCCAGCAGGTACCTCAGTGTTGCCGCCTTTCACCGTCACCTGCGCTCTCTTCTTGCTTAGGTGCCACCTGCAAAGATATATCATATTCACAATTACCTTACCTGACATCTAACAGGCCTATCTACGAGGTTAAAAAACATTCATCTATTTTACTAATATACAATACTATGCCTTATTGAATTTTTACAACTGATGAAATAAAAAAACAACTTTTAATTATGATTACATTGATATCCATTAACCCTTTGATTGCCGAGGTTTTATGCAACTATTAACCCTTGAGTACCAGGGCTCAAATTGACAGTTTTTTAGACTTTTACCAAAACCGCCATAACCTTTTTTCTATAATGGGATAGAAGACTCTTTTTTTTGTTTATAGGTAAGATAATTATTTACTAAGAAAATTAAATATTTTAAAATAGGGAGTTGAAACATTTTGTAAACAGCAATATGAATTAAAATTTTTATTTTTTTATTTCTGTTTTTTTTAGTTATAAATGATATATTCAATTCATATTGTAGAACTTTGTTATAGCTTTTTTTTAAGTGAATGTTATAATGAACAAAACCTATAAATTTAGAAACTTAAGACAAAAAAGTTACAATCTCATACAATAGTAAAGCGCATCTGCCATTCAGTGCATTCTGCAGTGCAGTGCATTCTGCCATTATTCGTGATCAGCTACTTGTAAATAAGTCTAAAAACAAAAATAATCCAATGTACTGTGATTAGGGATCACAGTACATTAGACAGAGTTTTAACCCTTTGAGGTCGGATGGGCCACTTAAATGGCCCATCATGATCTCTGTATCAGCTCTATGTTGGCTGAAGATGTTTTGTCGTCTCTGGTCGTGTGGGTCATAATTGTGGCCGCTGCTACTTTCACAGGCAGGACGGAGGAACTTTCGATTGTTTGGTGTCTTGAGATCGGGTGGGCCACTTTAGTGACCAGTAGTGATTTCTCTACCCGATAGGTTGGACCACTTTGATGGCCCTTCAAACTATTTGTAATATCTATATTTTTTTAATAACCATTCGGTTACTAAGGTAACAAATAAAAATTGGCCGTTCCAACCTCACAGGAAAATAAGGATAGTGTAGTAATCGAGCTGCCATGGAAACAGCTGTGGGCAGTAAAGTGGCCCATCCGATCTGATAGGACAATCTTTAAAACACCCATTCGACGGCAAATGGTTGAGAAACACACTAGACATCAGGACAAGTTGCAGTAGTTCCTAAAACAACCGCTAGAGAGTAGCAAGTCTGAGACTGATTTAGGCGTCAATTGACCTGTGTGGCGTAGTAGTGACTCGTCCGCAAGTCATTCTGAGTTGTTTGACCAGGAGAGGGTTAAATAAAACATGGTAATATGTAATAAAACGTATTATTCAGCACATTTAACTAACTTTCATAAACTATCATGAACCTAAGCTATCATTTGGGCCTAATAAGTTAAACTAACAAACAAAACTTATAACTTAGTCCCTGGAGTGTAAAAAAGTTAACTTGATTGCAATAAGTACGTCTTTTATCCAAAGTAGTCAGTAATTTTCTTCTGTTTTCTTTTCCTTAAATTACCATTTTGAAAGCATAGTCTCTCCACTTTTTTCATAAAAATTATATAAACAGATGTAGAAGTTTGTTGCTGTTTAATGTACGGAACAGTCAACTGTAATGCGTTTCTAGCTTTCACGAGGAGAATCTGACAGAAACATATGATTGACCTGATTTAACATGAAAGTTTTTTTGAATCAACTTCTGCTGCTGCGGCAGAAGTTAGTTCATTTCTGGGAAGTAGTCTGTTAATCCGACAGGGGGTTCATCTGTGGTCAGTTAAGTGAGCTTCCACTGTACTCACAAATGAAATTACAATTTAAATAAAGAAACACAGCCAGTCACTACTTACAACTGCGTTGTTCGTGTAGACTGAGAGCTGACGCGGCCTACAGAATCAGAATCAGTTTTTATTATATACAATACTAAACTAATATTGAGTAAAATATATTTGTGAAGGGTATTTTATGTGCTTAATAATAGTATCAACAATGGGATTGTAGCTACAAATAAACAGCAACATTTTGTTTTTAAGCACTTTTTGAGAATAAAAGCCACAGTGATATATCATCGTACGGCGCTCAAATGGTCAATGAAAGTTGTCATTATTTTTCTTCAGTTGTAAAGCAAAGGCATTATATTTATTTTAATTTGTATACCTAACTCATATTTTTTTATTGAAATATGACATTACAGCATGAGTAACATTCTATCCTTTAAAAAATGCCATTTATTGTCCATTACCACAATAATCAATGCTTTCAAATTCTAAAACTTTAATGTTAGAAGATTCTTCAAAACTTTTACATCGCTAATACCCAATTTCAGCAATGATATTATTTCATAAACCCCAGGAAAATTTTACCACGGCTTACCACAATAATCAATGCTTTCAAATTCTAAAACTTTAATGTTACAAGATTCTTCAAAACTTTTACATCGCTAATACCCAATTTCAGCAATGATATTATTTCATAAACCCCAGGAAAATTTTACCACGGCTTACCACAATAATCAATGCTTTCAAATTCTAAAACTTTAATGTTACAAGATTCTTCAAAACTTTTACATCGCTAATACCCAATTTCAGCAATGATATTATTTCATAAACCCCAGGAAAATTTTACCACGGCTTACCACAATAATCAATGCTTTCAAATTCTAAAACTTTAATGTTACAAGATTCTTCAAAACTTTTACATCGCTAATACCCAATTTCAGCAATATTATTTCATAAACCCCGGGAAAATTTTACCACGGCTTATAACCCTGCCATAAATTGTGACAGCTGACCTGTCATGTGAAGCATCTACAAAGTACTGTCCAGGCTTGACAGGTGTCAGAATGAAGTTTCCTCCGTCCTGTGTGGTTGTGGACAACAGTTCTTGCGGAGTTTTGGCCGAAGTCAACAAGCTGACCTTCACCCCAGCTGGGCCGACCATTTCACCAGACCCCGTCACCTGTTGAAAGAGTAGGGCTTACTAGTCAACTATGAATGTCATGAACATAATTTCTCACACTTAAGAAATAGTCAGGATTTTAATCGTTTTAGACCAACTTCTAGCTGCAGAATTTGATAGATACCACTAGCGGGATTCAAGCTGATGTTTATCAGTCTTGATCTTGATACCAATACTGGGGCATACATCACAACCGCAGATAGTTATATAGCTGTATTTCAGTGATCATTATTCCTGTCGGACGTTAGTGCAGGATAATGTGTTGTTCTCTAGTATAAATTAACGTCCACTCTATTGAATACTACCTTAGTCCGCAAAGACCATCCTCATAATTAGATTAGTCCGTAATTCAGAGGCAGTGGTTCGGACTCCACGTTAAACTGTAGGTCCCTTAGTTGCCATCGTCTGTTGGGCTATTAATTAACAGTCCTGTCTAAGGAACATGTCAGCCTTAGTCAGTAACAAGACTACAATATCGTGCCACAATCATCTTACACTCAATCCTCATTCATACTTTTCTGAAAATACCTATTTTGTGGCAGGGCCACCATTTCAATAATCTAATCTAATCTTCTAATCTCACTCTTATAGCCCAAACCACACATCCTATTCGTACACACTCTGGAAGTATGGCGATATCCAGAATAATCACTTTACATCCTGTGGCTAAACACTACGAAAAACATCCACAACACTAACTTACTTGTCCAGTAACAGCGAATCCCTGAAGAATGAAATTTATATCTACTCCTAAACTGCAGGAATCAGTTGTGCCATCTACATTGATTGCGACTTCTGATGGCTCAAAATTCCATCCAATTGGAGATGAGACCTATAATTATGAGTGATAGTCATACATGATAAGTTGATTTATTTATTTGAATAAATTTACACTATTTAATATCAATAGTAATACTTTTAAAAACTTAGTAATACTTTTTTTTATTTTGATAAATAGGCTATGCAGACTAATAAGTAAATTATAATAAATAAATATGGTAATCATAATAAATAAATAATATGCAGAATAATAATAAGAAATAAATCTAATCGTTTAAAGAAAAATATCTGCTTAGAACAGAACAACTCATTAATCAGCAACCCAGATATAGTTTGTAATATTTTCAATAATTTCTTTTCAGAAATTCCTCAATGTAATTCCTTATTTAGTAGCAATTTTTCTTCTCATAAAAATGTACATCAAATAGAATTTGAACTGGAGTGCTTTTCTCCAGTAACTAAAAAATCTCTTGACAAAATAATTAATTCACTCCCGACTAAAAAAAACCACTGGTCATGATGGCATCTCATTGGACTTAATTAAAAAGTTTTATCCCGAGTTGCATGATCCTTTACATGCTTTAATTAATAATTCCGTAGAGGGGGGGGAGTTTCCCGATGCAGCAAAAAAGGCTATAATTAAGCCAATTTTTAAGAAAGGCAATCCACACTTGCCTGTGAACTACCATCCGATCTCACTCCTACCATGCATCTCCAAGATACTTGAGAAAATTGTTTGCGACTCCTTGGTTGATTATCTCCACACTAACTCAATGCTCTTCAAAAAACAATATGGGTATAAAAAGCAAAAATCCACTAAGTTAGCTCTGGTAAACTTCATTAACTCCTGCATCGTCTCCTTGGACGTTGGTGAGACAGCCATGGGCTGTTTCATTGACCAGTCTAAGGCGTTCGATTGTGTATCTCACCCTATTTTACTTAACAAATTGGCTGCAGTTGGCATTAAAGGAAGGGCACTCAACTGGATTAGCTCATATCTCTCTAATAGATCCCATAGAACAAAAATAGATTTCTTTGCCCACGATGGCATCAGAAAATCATCACTCTCAAACTCAAAAGTAGCATCATATGGAGTCCCTCAAGGATCTCCATACTTGTGCCAGTTCTATTTTTATTATATATTAACGACATTTCTGATCATATACCCAGCAATCCTCTTACCGTTTTTGCAGATGACACTTCAATCCTAACTTCTAATAAAAATCTAGACGTCTTAGATCAAGACATGTTTTTCTATCTGAATACACTATCACAATACTTCTCTAACATCAACCTCCACATCAATTCAAAAAAGACACAGTTCATTCATTTCATGACAGTCATTGGTGGGACAGAACTAAACAATTTTTTAACAGTCAAATTCTTTCACATGCCACCTAATACATACCTAAATAGTTAGCAATTCCAATTTTACCACTTAAAACGAAACATCGGTCAAATTGACCGATCGGTAATTTTACTACGTAATAGTGGCTAAACTGCTTGACCTTGACGGCTGTCACCCCCAGTACCTTCCCCCCAAACCCCTCTCCGTAATATTTTGTCATTTCCAACTAGTTGGCAGGACGTTGTCGTACATATTGGACGAATTGTGTGATTACGGTCGGTCAGATTTACCGCGTGTTTCGCTTACCGGCTGGCAATCGTCGGTCGAATATACCTGTGATTATACCTTGTATAATCGGCAAAAGGCTGTAGTAAAACGCAACAAACAAAAGAACACCTGCTAGAAGTAAAATAACATCTATATTACCCACTATAAGACCACAAATATGGCCTTGGGCAACAATCCTATACAGATTTTTTCCCGAGGCCAGAGCTGGTCGTCTTGAAGCGTGGAGTTTATGAGTTTCATTTTTTTCTGTCACATGATCATTGCGTAATAAATGTGATTTGTCATAAAATGTTGTAAAACATCATTTGTTACTCATGTGATTGCCAAATGATACATAAAAACAATAATAAACACACTAAACACCAATAAAGCACAGTGACGGTCAAATTGACCATATGTTTCTCTTAGCGTTTTAAAAATTATGTTACGTTATAAGTGTTACTTTCCCTTTTAAATTCAAGTGTTGTGTAACAGAAGATAAGATAATACTGGTACTTACTTTAAGGACATATTCACCCTTGTCATGGAGAGGTAAAAAGTAATAACCATTATTGGGAGCACATTCTGTTTCATATTTCAAACTTCCTTGCTTTGTAAACCTGAAAACATGTACTCATTTATAGGCCTACCTGTCTTAAAACCTATGATGCTGTAAGACACTTACTAAAATAACTTTGTGATCATTTAATTAGCCTAAAACTAAATGTTCCTAAATATTATACGAAAAATTAAGAAATTTGGGTTCTTAAGAGCACTATTTGGGACTTTGGGGCACATGAGTAAAATCTGCTAACAATTTATACCTTTCTCTAAGGTGTTTACATGCTTTTTTATACCACTGTAGAGCATTTTTCCTGATCATGTTGAAAAGACAAAAACTAGTTTATTTACCTTCAGACTCCTTCTGTGATGAAATAATGATGCTATGCTGGCTGGATTGTAACGTATTTAAGCTTTTTCTAAGCTTCTTTAGATTATAAAATTGAAACATAATATTATGGTCAAGAATCAAATTTATAAAGATATGAAGATGGCAAGAAAAATCTGAAAAATGTAATCCAGCCCAGGATAATAATTTGACCACAGAAAAAGAAAGGGTCTAAAGGAAATTAAGTTACTTCTTTTATTTTTAAAGATTCTGAACTAGTGTTACTACACTAGGGGTATTGTGTGTGGTTAGTTTTGCGTGAATAAGAATACATAGTTCTCATGAATAGAAGTAAACAACACTGGATTCAATTAAGGGGTGGGCCTTAGAAAACGGTGTCCCAATTCCAGGGGTAGACTCACCTAAAATCTAATAATATTATAAATAACAGTAGTAGGTTTTTTACTATATTATAATAAGGACAAAATAATAACCTACATTAGAATAATTTTACTATATTTATAAAGGTCTAAAAAACTGAAAATCATAAAATATAGAATAATTTATCCTGAAAACAACTAATATATAGAAGAGGAAAATTATAAGGTTAATTTTAACAAATTAGCTATACCAAGCTCATTTTCTATCCTCCTACATGTATTTGACTAAATTAATGAAGTTACATTTTACTTATTCAAACTCGGTTTATTCAAAATAATTTAATAATTTACCACTCTACGCCTAAAATTGACTACGAGACAGTATAAGACCATATCAACAGGTCCTCTACTCCTGATATAGCCTCATAACTCTCTTGATATAGCCCCCATCTATGATAGGCCCTAATTAAATGCAGGGTCTACAGCTAACCTAGATAAATTTATAACTGAATGACTGAAACTGATGTTGATCCTATTAATGATGAAGTAATTCGAGCTATTCAGCGACGGGCAACATTTTTTCTTAAAATTATAAGATACTTACATTTTAACCTCAACATTTCCAAAATCAATAGGCCCAACATCACTTTTAACGAAGCCATTGCACCCCCATACATCGTTAGCATATACCTGAGGAATAGGCCTAAATATTAAATAACTAAAACATAATAAACTTAAAAATGCGTTATATAACATATCTATAACTAATTTTAGTACTCATCAATTGCCAGAACTTAGAGGTTAAGTTTAACCAACCTCCATTGAAAAGTGAAATTTGTCTATGTCAAAGCAAAGCAAAGTTAAAAACAAAACCTGAAAAAGAAGTAGCTGTGGCAAAGGCTTGAGAGAGGAAGTTAACCTTGGTTAAACAATAGTTAAACAACCTTAATTTTCAAAGACAAAATTAAATTACATTTTCTAGCATGAAGACTTTAAAAGACTCTTATGTTTTAGAAATATATTTTCAATAATAATTTTCATTTCTAAAAGGTAAATAGTATTATTATGAAATGCAGAATACACAAATTAACTATTAAGAAATCTTGCTGATAGTTTAGAAGGTTGGTAAAAATGTGTTATGTGTATACTGCTATGCCAATTGCGCCCAATTGATTTATATTTAATTTAATTAAATACTTATTTTATAATTTGTCTTCCCCTCGTTTTTCCATTGTATAATATTGTGTTTACAGAGATATATAAATCATTTTTAATCATTATATTTTTTTATTAAGCATGTTGACATGGTACAATGTATATTCTACGTCATACTAAATAATTTTTTCTTAAAGACAGTTTACATAACACACATATCCGTTTTACATATATCTAAAAATAAAATCCTTAACATTGTGACATGACACACCAGTAGATTAGATTATTGAAATGGCGACCATATCACAAGGTAGGTATTTTAAGCCATGTATGCATGAGAGTGTTTTTGTTTTTTTCTTTCTAAACATTTCATAATTCATAATTTCAACATTTCATAATTGACATTTCATAACATTTCATAATATTTTTAGACACAGGAGCAGACTGCTAAACAATTTTATAGCGGAGTATTTTAGTTTCTGAAAAAAACGAAGTGGAATGGAGACCAAATTTCTAACTTTGCTTTTCGTTCCACAACTGTGGAAGAAAATGTCGAAAGTATGGAAAATGTTTGTAGAGAAACGACAACGTTTTAAGAATAAAAATAGAAGACAAGGTGAGAATTTATGTTGTTCATAAAGAAATCCTTACATGAAGTGCACTTCTATAATTGGAAAATTGTTCTGAAGGCCCTTTTCCGTAACCTGAATACCCGCAGTTTAACCACTTTCACAACCCTAAACGGTTATACCATTAGGTAGGTTAGGTATATGGGTATAGGTATAGGTTAGGTTAGGTATATGACCCCATATAATAGGCTGCAATTAGTAGCTCAGTGAAGGAGCTATAAGCCAGACAACTTCCGAAGCACAAAAGTTCCCTGGCTTAGTTTCTTGCACACATGTTGAATATGTGTGTCAAAAGAGAGGTTTGAATAATTTCAAAGGTTTATGAATGAGGTTTGTGAATAATTTCAAGGAACTTCACACAAGAAGCCGAACAAATTGGTTCACCAACAAGAAGAATATTAAGTAAACTGTCAAATAGGAAAAACCCTTAAGGAAAATTCAATGAGTGTGGTTTCGAGCCATTTACTTTTAGCTGGTTTTGCTGAAGCCAATCAATAAGAAAGTTTCCCTGTAAATGTTTTAATTTCCAAGTGGCATCTAGATTGGAGGATGTGAGAAGAGCATCTTCAGCATACTCAAATGTTGTGACCATACTAGCATACTTCAGCTATGTTAGAATCTCCTACTCATTTATGAAGGTCATTAAATAAACAATAGAAATAAAATCGGACTTAGTTGGATTAATGATTTGGTATACCCATTTTCCCACTCCTTCGCTGGAAAGTACAGAAAGCACAATACTTGAATGATCAACACTGGAAACCTTTACACACCACCAGTGCACCAGAGGAGATCCACCAGTAAGGGATGAACAAAACCACTCAAGGGCCTTACTTCTGATACCCTTATAGCACATTATTATGAGCAACAGTTCATGATGCTAAAATGCTTTGCTCAGTTCGAAAAATAAACCAGATAAATTCTCCGTTCCTTTGTGGTATTAGAATATGAACCAAATTACTTTATACATATTTATTGGTTTAGAACTTTATTTTGATATGGATATGTCTTAGCTCTGGGAGGGGGGTGTTTGTGAATTTTAAGATGGAAACTAGGTAACAGGTTTCCATAGAAACTACCAGAGCTATTTGTATTGGATTTTAATGTAAAATAATAATAAGAGCTATTTAGATGAACTGAAAACATTCCTTTTAGACATAAAAGATGTAACCTATTTCCCACAGGGAAGTATATACAAACATTTTTATAATTTGAAAATTAAGTATTGTGTGAGTTGTTGGGTTTATTGTAATATACATTTATACTCAAACATTGACAATGTCCTTTGAAAAATTGATTGTTCATTAATTATTGTGACCGGAAATTGATTTTAGAACGGATATGCGTACAGATTAGTGTGCTATTATTAATTGTATTTGTGTTTCGTAGCTTGTTAGTGTGGTGGTGGTAACTGTTCTTACAGTAATATAGTTTTTAGCTAAAATTGCACATTTGGTGTTATTTTATTCTGAAGTTAAGACATTATAATCTTATTTTCACTGTGATTTCTGAAGAACAATTTTGTCCTTGAAAAAATCGTGTTGTACAGTTTTTTCAATTTGTTTTTTACCAAGAATTTAGCATTAGGCGAAAAGCTGACATTTTGGTTGTTTGAACAGCTGAGTCCTCGCGTTTGTCAGGTTCGTCTGTTGTGTTGTGTTGTGTAGTGTTCTGGTCAGCTGATATTAATAAACTAGTGAATGTTTGCCACGGCAGCTCTTCAATTTTGTTCAGAATGAAAACTTAATCATAACATTGCTAAAGTTAAATTCCTATTCGAAGCTTAACAAGTGTCACAGGTTTGCCTTTATTATTTTTCTGTGATTGATTTTAAAAGAATGCATAATATTTCTTATCTAAGTTTGAATTAGGTTACTGTAATGTTCTTTTTTGTTAGTGTCATCATTTAAAATAATAAACATTTAAATTAGTTAGCCTCGGCCGATGTGTTTTTGGCTGGGCCACTAAATTGGGATTGGATCTATTGAGATAAAAAGCTGTTGACTACCCCATTCAGTATCCTGATACTGACTGACGTATTTAGTATTTGCTTCCTGTGTTTTTAAGTTACCTACTTCATAAGAATAGAATTTGTATCGATTCATTTTTGTTTTGTTGCAAAACCTATGGATAATTAAATAGGGCTAAACTGGACTACTAGTAAGTTAGTCAGAGGATTCAATCATTAGGGACAGTGGGAGTTAGACCTCTTCAGCTTATGTATGAGAGTTCTCTATAGCCTATATAAAAAAATAAAATAAAAATTACATAATATGTCAAAACAATTCAAAATGTCAAAGTGAGAATAAGTTGTTTTTTGCTTAACTTAGTCTGTTAGATGAATGATAACCAAGAAATTAGTTAATGGTAGACTAATATGTTACAGGTGTAGAAATAAGTTTTTTTAGTAGGCCTAGGTATCATTTCAGATATTTAAGTCTGATTCAAGGGATGTTTTTATCCAAAACAAATATGTCCCTCTTCTTACATAGCCTACACCTTTGACATCTGGTAAATTTTATACAGAAAATGACCAAACTATGATTTATTCATCACCTAGTATCAATATGTCGATTGATCACGAAGTAAGTTAGTTAAAAGATTAAAGTCAAAATTAGTGTTAGTTTACCCTACATATTTTCAGACCATGATGAATACAAAGATATCCGAAAGTCGAATTCCTGTATTGAGTCCATCACCTCTTCGACGCTCTGGTTCTATGCGACTTGGTGGCTGTCCTCCCATAAAAGAGCATAGGAGTGATTCTAATCCAAGACCTTTGTTGAGTCGTCATAGAAGTTTAGTAAGTATTATTTTAAACTATGCTTAGTGACATAGAATTTTTAATTATTTCTAAGTTAACCCTTAAAGCGCTACTGTAAATCACACTCCCAGCTCATTTAGGTTGAAAAAATCAAAATTATATTTTCCCAATGTTCTTTTTGGATTTAGGTAGCTTGAATAAAGTAGAAAACAGAAATATGCTTCATTTTTATTTATTGAACATTTTAACACTATTTTTCAGGTATCTAAAAAAGTTATTTTTGCCAAAAATTCTGAGCGCTTGAAATAAAACTTGTAGGCTTACATAAATGAAAAATTACTGATTCTAAACATGAAAACAGTGAGAAGAAACATGTCAATAAAGTAAAAAGATATTATGTACATTACCAATAAACATAGTTTTGCGTCGTATGATAAGCCTCAAAACAGTCATAAGTCCATTCACGAACTCATCAAATTCCGGATCGTCTGGATGAGCCATGTTTCACTTTTTATTTTATTTGTTAGATTCACAAATATTCACACTACATTATCTGTTTACTTCTCAAACACAACACAAATAATCACACGTCAATGGATGTCAATAAACAACGATTGGAACAGTGAATACAGCTGGTCGTAGTGGCGCGTTAATTTTCTCGTCAAAAGCAGTACGGGAGCGCTAGAATACAGGCCAAAGTTGCATAACATCTAATCTCAGTCACTAGAAATTCCATCAAAGCCGCCATATTGGTTTTGTGAGTTCATAGAGGTTAAAGCAACATTACCATGCACTCTATTGGTTGTTTCGCGAACTACAGCACAGTAAATGTGACGAAATGGCTGAAAGTGAAAAAACTCGGTTTCCGCGCCGTGGGACCCTACTGTGCCGCGAGAAAACTCGTCAGCCGCCCGGTAAGGGTTAATCCTGATTTAATGTTGTACATAATTTTACACAGCAACCTCCAGCAGTAATTAACCTGAGCAGATCTAGTTAGCCCTTTGAGGACCGGGCAAAAAAAATTTTGTCCAAAAAAATGCAATTGAATTTTTTGTTTGAGTCTCCCAAAACTGCACGCTCCAAATAACGGCCGTTTTGTAACTTAAAAACTTAATGTTACACATGTCTAGCATTCCTCAAGGGTTCCAAACTGTCCTGAAACCCTGGAATTTCAGAGGTGTCCTGGAAAAATCTTGATATCCTTGAATTAAAAATTTTGTTCTTTGATTCTACCAGCTGTTTCAGAATTTTGCTTTTTTTTATAAAATTAATAATTTTTATAGGTATGTCTATTTTAATTTCAACTTTGAAATGGTTGTTCCCAAGACTTTGGTAAAAATATTTTGTTTATTTATTTATTATTGTATGCCTAAATGCATAAAATGTAATAATTCCTCTTTCTTGGATTAGGTTATTTGGCTGCTCCTCATTTAAGCTTGGAAAAGGAGAATGACTAGGTGATTAACTGAATAAATGAGCTTCTTTTGTCAAATCATTTCTAAAATAAATTAAAAATTTCATTCCAATAGTCTTTGGCAAACAAACCCAGTATTAATTCTGTTGTTCCTGTGGTATTTATTTTGTCATAATACAGTACAAATATACATACAATTGAGATGGCTGATTTTGATTACTCTTTTTTGTAAAAAAACCCAATAAAGATATTTTTACTGAAGTCATCGTATTAGCGAATTTCCCATAGGGAAGAAGCTATTACCATAGGTCTTATAGCAAGACTTAAGCCTGGGACCATGTTATTTTTTTCACCTTTAGGTGCTCAGAGGCCAAAAACAATAGTCGTTAAAATTTGTTTATATATATATATAAAATTCGAGGGGTGATTGTACCCATCAAAATAAACAAAAAAATAAAAAAAGTTAAAAAACCTTTGTTTAACCGCAAGCTGCCATTTTGTATTTTATGATAAAAACACTATATATAAAGAACTATTTATTATATAGAAACCAAACTTTGCACACATGTTTATTGGCCAAAGAGAAATTTATTTGCAAAGTATCATTAAGTTTACTTTTATATTTTCAAAATGACGGCAGTTGAAAATCATTTAATTGAAATAACAAAAAACCATTAACTTTAAGAAACTTTTACAAGATATAAAAAAGATTTCAATTTTAATTTTATTCGAATGATACTGAAGTGAATGAAATCCGTCCGCGGATAAGCGAGAAATGCACTTTTAATTTTATATTACAGGGCCCACGTGCCACCGCAGTGCGGCCAGGGTGAAGAAGTGGAGTTCATCTTGCACAGAGCGGCTTCTTCGCCATTAAATTTAGTAGAGTCATGTATTCCTACATTTTTGCTCGGACAAGTTCGTAATCCAGACATATCGGTCTACCGGAACGGGTAGTTTGGAGGGATTTTGTGCTCAAAAATTGGATTTTTTACATTTTTCATATGTAATTTAAAATGTTTTTAAATTTTATCTTTCACCATTAGAATCGGCTGAAAAAACTACACGTTTTAGTTTCTTTAAGTTTGCTCTATCTCCAACGGTTGGTTACCTATATATTAAATCTAAACACAGTACTTTGTATTTTGGGGCTCCAATATTAATCTTAAGGAGGATAAGTTAAAATTAATGTTTCACTTATCAATGCATATTTTTGGATGAAACTTGATATTTAACTTCAGGTTGAGATCCATCCATTTATGCTTAAAAATCATAGTTTATGTGTTTTATCATCACAGCCAACCTGCATACTCCTTTCCCATGTTAATCATATTATAGGGAATAGGCAAACTCCTTTATTTATCGACAGATGTTGATGAAACTTGGTATACATAGTCAAAATAAAAATTATTTATGGTAGAAATGCCTACTTTCAGTGTTCCTCACAGCAGCAAACCTGCACATTCTTTCCCATTAATCATATGCAGAATAGGCAAATAATTCTCATATTTATTAACAGATATTAATAAAACTTGCCATATATTATTATTATTATATTATTGCTGTGGAAAATTGCTGAGTTCGCAGGTCTGCTGCGACAGGGGTATTTTAGTTTTGGTCTCTATTGAATTTTTATCCAATCTGGCCTTTTGGTTGATGATAAACTATACAAACATCTTGATTATATGTGTACCATCGTATGTTTCAATCAAATAGCCTACCTAGTGTTATGGAAGGAAAACAACTACCATTAACCTTTTATACCAAGTTATGCTATGGCGTTTTGAGTCTTAGTCCGAGTTTTTTAATGTAGTCCTGGAAATGTCCCAGAGTTTAGTTTTGTAAAACCTGTAGGAACCTTGTCATCTCTAAGTTCTACTGTCACTTGGATATGGCATATATGAATATGGCATGCCATACTAACATGCAGCTGTTAGTTAATGTGCAACTTTAATCGGGTATTTGATTTGGACTAATTGCAATACGCTTTACATTTTTCTAGTGTTCAAATTTATTTGACAATTCCTCATTGGCAGGAACTTTTACACGGGTATACTCCAACGTATTTCTAATATGATGATTACTCAACCACTCGTATATATACTCTCCGGGCGAAAAAAGGTCTATCACGATATGCTTTAGCTCTGTGATCACCCCAATGAGAAAAGCCCTGGTGGCCTAATAATTAAAGGTCTAGCCCGAAGTAATGTGCAAAACAGTTCGAGGCCAGTCCTAGGAAATGAGGGGGAAGGTTTGATGGGTGCTAATCCCACACTACTAAGTCTCCAGTGTGCATAAGCAAACTCTCTTCCCCCCACAAAAAAAACTTTCTTCTATATAAAGCTCCCCAACTCAGTAGGATTATCAAGTGAGATTTAATAACGATCTCTGATTTAATAATCAGAGATCCTATTCCCTATATTATTATTAACATTATTACTATTATTTCCTATGTTTAAATAAAAACCATTCTTGTTAAAGAATTAATAGTTATTTGAGGCCCACTCTCTATTATAAATAAATAGGCTATGCGATACTAATTTGGTTGTAGCCAAAACATTGAAAAATTTGAAAGGACTAGTCAGTATGAAAAATTCACTTAGGCTATGTATGCTATTTATTTGTATGTCTAACTATAGTTATTACAGGTTCTCTTTTTAAAGGGATTTTGTTTATAATCTTATTCCAATTCACAACTGTATCTGGCCTAATTGCCATGTAAGTTAGGTATATTTACCCCAGGAAAGTATGATGTGGTTGTGCATTGTGCACTTGTATAACGGTCATGCTTGGCTGAACAGATCATTATTCAAACTCTCTGACCTCACAAGCCACTAACTGGAGAAATCCACTAATTAAACAACTATATTCCTTGACTATGATTATATCCTCATTTCATACCTCAAATAGTTGATTGGTGATTATTTTGAATACTTTTAATAATTAATTAATATCAATGGCTAAAGCTAGTTTTTAATATCTTAACTCAATGATGTTATATCATAAGCTAAAAACATGTTGTTATAGTGATAACAAATATATCTTAAATGGACCCATGCAAAATTTTAAGCACGCCCCGCTTCAAAAAAGCAAATAGAAAAAGACCATGAAAATAACAATAATTAATTGGTAGTTATAATGAACATCAACAAAAAGGAAAACATCAAATAAATTATAACAAGAATAACAGTGCAAAGTTCTACATTCAAATATAGCAAGAACTTGAAAACGATTATTGTTTACTGTAATCATGTTTTATCCAATACTATAATACAAGCAAGGTTTGAATATATATATTGTTTTATGTATGTTCACTATTAGGGCTACTATTATTATTATTTTGTAAATGAATACCATAGTACCCTTGCATTATTTCATTTTTTTAAATGAAATAATGCATAATGCACCTTATTTTGTAAATGAATACTATGGTATTCATTTACAAAATAATAATAATAGTAGCCCTAAATTATATATATATATATATATGTATATATAATTTATAATATAAGTATAAGTATATAAGGTAATAAGTTCTAGATAGGTCCGTTGTCCAGGAAAATTCCGGTTTTCTTGTAATATTAAGTTTAAAATCTAAAAAATTAACGCTTATGGAGAATCAAAATGTAAACATTACAAATCTAAACATCTGTTTATAACCGTTTGACAGTGAAGATTGTGGTGAACAATATGTGAATAGAGGTTTTAATATCAAATATCATAATATCAGGTAAATTATCAAATTACTAAACAATTTGTAAAAACTAAAGGGTAAAATAACTGTGCAAAATAAAAGTAGAGAAAAGTATTCCAAAATCTTTCGTGTTTTATGGAAAACTTATTCATTGTATTGCTTGAAGCCACTATAACAAACCAATTAATTGATATAAATTAAATTTCTCTTTTAATTTTCAATCCTCATTCCTTTTCTAACAAAATTTTTGATCACAGGCTAATAATGACTGTATGGATAATTAAATACAGTATAAGATCAACTAAAACAATTGAGGTTGGCCAAAAACCCTTGAACGACAAACCGAACTTGTCCGTCGCCTTAGCAAAGTGGTTAGCGCTCAGGTTTCACATGCCGAAGTAGTGAGATTGAGCCCCACCCGGGGGCTATATTTTTGTTCAGTGTTTATGCTATAATAAACAAAAAGTTGTATGAAATCGGTTTTATTTAAACCACATAAATGTTTTCATTGAGTAATAAATTTGTTTTAATTTTGCAAATTACCTTGTATGATACACATCTCATTCTATCCGAGCAAAGCTCAGTCACCAGGTACTTATTATTAATATCTACTGTTCCATTATTCCAAAATAAAAATAATAAAAAATATAATAATAAGAATAATCCAAAAGTAGTAGGCCCTATCACGTGAGCAAGTAATCGTGAGTTTGTGTGCAATTATATTTTTTGACCTCTGGTTATGAAGAGAAATATAATTTTGAAGAATTTTTTATCTCTAGATAGGTATGAATCTGAAGATTCGTAAAAGTGGGAAAAAGGTGGAAGGTTGAAGTTGCCTGATGTTATGAATAGGGTGTGAAATAAGTTAGCAGGATTAGGAACATATAGGAGCAGTTATTTGGTAAGGGGAAGTACTATCTCGGCAATAAATTAATGTTTATAGTGGTACGAAATTTGCAGCAATCGCTGAACACCGCGTCGTCGTTCCACCACGACAGAGACGATGACACTGGGTCGGTGCTGAGCTTCAGCAGTGTCAGTGGAGCGAGTGTGTGCAGCAATGTGTCCCAGTGTGACCACGCCCACTTCGCCCGCAACGGCACCACCTACAGTGGTCGTAGCAAGCGCTTCGTCTACCACTGCTCGCCACACTCTACCGAGACTGATGACTACCTCACGCCCACACAACGGAACAATCGTACCATCCGCCGACTCAGGGTCAGTTATATCATTGGTCTAGATAATGATTGTAAACTTTCAAGTTATCTGGTTTAGTTACAATAATAATTATCATATTTTTCTTCTTTATTAACTTCGTAGCTAGAAGTCACAGATTTAACTCCCAGAATACCTGATGGGGTTTTGACTGGTATGTGTTATCTGACATGTCCTTCTCAAAAATATGTTTAGTGTGATTTATTTATTTAACAAACACAATTAATTTGTTCAACCATTAAAGTATTTGCCAAATTATTTGATAATGGGACATAAGCCTTAACCTAGTCATTCATTTTCAAGTTCTTGAAAATGGCCTAAAGGTTGAAACATGTTAGTATAAAAAATGTTATCTAAGGATATTCGGTTGATTTTTTCAGTTATACTTAATATAAAGTGGAACGTAGATAATTTGAAAACTTCTTTATTTTGAAATATTGACTTGGTCCCTAGGATTTAATATAAAAACAATATTAAAATATCCTGGTTAATTCGAATAATTATTTGCATAATTCAAATTTTTCACAGCGTAAATCTATAAGGAGAACAAGTCATTGTGTGCGATTTTCCAGGAAACGACGTTCGGGCTTCCTGTAGATCATTTATAGCTAGATCATGCGCCCCCCCCCGCCAACCCATCTCACAGCACGTACACCTGTTGTTGACAAAATTGGATATATGTGTTTGCCTTCATCAATGCATTCTAGTGTTCTATATATCTGCATTAAGTTAAGATTCACACAGGACAACTGCTCATTCTTAACAATTTTTAACAACATTTCTAAATTTACAGTTCTTTTAACAATTATTTTATGAATTTATCTCTTAACTTAATTGATTTTCAACCATTCAAAAATGATTAAAAAAAATGAAAAAATGAACCATTCAAAAATTGATTAAGCGGTTAATTCTTGACTCTTGTGTTGGTTCTAACTTAGTAAAGTGTTATATGTATTTCTATCAATATCAGAAAATATAAGAAAACCTGGGAAACTTTTGTAAGATATCGATGTATACTGATGACATCACCTTGCTTTTTAAGTGGAAACAACGATGATCTAGATGTAAAATCTTTCACAGCACTGTACATGCCTTACCAATATCGCCACTCTAACGACTTGGTGGTAAATCCAGGAAAAACAAGCCAACTGGCTTATGGCAGAAGATGTGAAGATATACCAATAATAATTGATGTAGAAATAAATACCCAGGCCAAGTATCTAGGAGTCTTTGTAGTTGAAGGTCTTATCTGGCACAGCATATAATATATGACCTTCTTAAACTCAATTCATCACTTTATGTGATTGAACGTGCGAAATCCACTAGCAACACTTCTAACTCAAAAATAGCCTACCATTTTCTGTTCGAAAGACATCTCGGGTTCGTTGTTTGGGGAGGAACTTTGGCAAGAAATTTTCAGAGGATTTTTATACTGCAAAAGAGGGTTGTAAGAGCCTTAGCTCAGCTAATTTCAGAGAAAGTTGTAGAGAAGCTTTCAGGACTGAAGATCATAATCTTCAGTCTATTAACCTCATAAGGTTAGTAAATATCCATATAAAAGAAGTCATCCTGTTTGCCAATTGAAAAACACTTACAAAAAATAGACAGTTTCATGATTACAACATTCGACATGTTACAAAATACTGTCTACCAGCTCACCATCTCACCCAATATGAAAAGAAACCCTCCTTCATAGGTATGAAGCTGCATAACCTACTGCCAGAAGATCTGAGATGCTACACCGGGGGATGAATGAAGACTGCTCTTACAGAATGGCAACAACAATCCAATCCATTCTATACATTGACCGAGTTCATGGAAAGAGGATAATAAACATTTTTGAACCATCCAGCAGACACCATTTCAATACTTTATGTGTTTTGAAATTAAAGAATATTTGTATTTCAGAATTTACTCAAAGAAGCGCAAGAGGAGCTGGCAGACAAAGACAGGGAGATCCAGCGGCTGACCAAGGAGGTGGTGGAGTTACGGCTGCTCAAGGCTGACTCTGGCGGTGGTCTGGCGGGGGAAGGTGACCAAAGTGGGGGTGGTGGGGACGCCCCGCCCTCAGCCCCAGCCACACCTGGGTAACTTTTCTATGTCTTCATATCACATTCCATAATACACGATAATATTATAACTTTGATAGACATTATTAACTACACTAAAACATCTTTTATCCGGTTTCGATGGGACCAGGGATATTTCGGATAAGCGAATTTTAGGATAAACCGTTTTACCGTGTGTTGTGAAGGGTTGGCCGTAAATGCCACACAGTACCGGCTGAAAACGCCATGCAGTGGCGGCGCCGTTTATGTTGTCACAATTGTGCTGTTCTTTTCCAGCAACATTTTTTATTTTTCTCTTGGAACCATTTCGGATAAGCGAGTACCGGATAAAAAAGGTTTTAAATGTGTACTTTGAAATTACAGTAAAGTTTAGTTTATCCGGATCCGAATAATCAGGATTGAGTTTTAGAAAAATATTTTATAAATAACAGTTAAAATATGAATTTTATCTCAAGCTTCTTCAAAATTTCAGATGCAACCACAGTTCCTTGCCTGGACATGACAAGTGGTATTAATGATGAACATGGCGAAAGCACACTCTGTATTTTGGAGGTATTTCCAAGTGGAGTGCTACAAGCACTTGGCATATGCGGGAGCGTTTGACATTTGAATACTGATATGTTAAAGTGTAACTGTTTGATTTTGATGCTAGTTGTGCAAGCGCTTAGAGCACGCGCAAGCAGTGACTATTTGACATTTCAATACTGAACTGTCAAAGTTTTGGTGTTTGAGATTTTACAGGCTGTTTATTTCAGAATTATTTTTATGGTCAAAGTGCATATTGAATCTACGGTCATTACTAGTTGTAAAAGTAAGAAGGCTGTTTTAACGTCAGAAGAGCGTTTTATTTCCTACATAAAACTAATAATAATAACTTTTTGACTTTTAATAAAATTAAAAACAAATTTTCAACATGTTAAAAACTTGCAATACCGGTATTACGTTACTATATTGTTGTACAGAGGTTATATGCAGTCTGCAGCACTAATATTGTAGGCGTTATTTACAATCGTTGTCTTTGCGACGTGGATATCTATAATGGTATATTTTCAGATCATCTGGATTTTTGGCTATCTGGATCGGGACCCTACCACATTAATCCAGATAAACAAGAATTTACTGCATAGCTTCAGTATTTTATTTTAATTAACCCTTAGTAGGTTATCATTTATTACACATTCATTTATAACGCAACAGTAATAGTGAATAACCTAACCTGGAATTTCCCTATAACGGCATATACAATTACTATACCTACCTAACCCACTCCCGGTCAAATGACTCAGATCGACTTGCGGGTGAATCGCCACTGCAGGTCAATCGACTTAATCGACCTGGGACTTGCTGCTCTCTAGCGGTTGTTTTAGGAACTACTACGACTTGTCCTGATGTCTGGCATGTTTCTTGAGAACTATGTCGATTTATAATAGTGATCATAGTAGCCTCCATTGTTTGTCTGTGATCACAGACAAAATTACTACCCTACTAAGCGTTACTGTTATTAATATTGTTTTTATTAGGTAAAATATATAGTGAACATAAACAATTTGATAAAAACATCAATATACTCAAGCTACAGGCACTACTGTGCGCAAATGTGCAAAATTGGCCAATCGCCAATTTAATAGGTACGGAACTACCGTAAGAGGCACACGCTAATGTGAGAGGGAAATGATTAAAAGATCTAAAAAGCCCTTCCAAGAATCAACTAAGGAAATTTATTTTTACAAATTTTATTTTAACTTTGACAGGTATTCGTCGTCCCCACCTCTGCTCCCTTCGTTGTCCGACTCCGGCCATTTTGAAGACCTCAACTCCTCCCACAACATGCAGTTGTACCTCGGTCAGATCCGAACGCTAGAGTCTACATTGGAAAGCCTCCAGCGACAACACGAAGACGACATCAGGGAACTGAAGGAGAAGCACAATGACAAAGTTGACTCACTGTTGCAACGTATCACTGATGTCAATGACAGGTGGGGTGTAAATCAATCATTATTAACAAATTTCCCAGACCTAGGATCAAGTTTGTTTTTTTTGTGGCCCCTAGATACCAAAAACCTTCATTTCATACTGACTGTGTGTGATGTGACGTGTATGTGTGTGTGTGTGTGTGTGTGTGTGTGTGTGTGTAGATACGATAACTCCGATATGTGTTCCTATCTCAATGAAAGTTGCTATATATATGTAAAGGATATTTTGTGGGTTTAAGTTAAAAATACCCCCGTTGCAGCAGACCTGCGTACTCAGCGAATTTCCAAATCAATAATATAAAAATAATATATGACAAGTTAAAAAAAATCTGTCCATAAACATGAAAATTCTCCATAAGATTAACATAGGAAAGAGTGTGCAGGTTAGCTGCTGTGAGGAACACTGAAAGAAGTCATTTCTACCATGAATAATTTTATCTTAACATTTTTACCAACTTTCATCAACATCTGTCCATAAATAAAGGAGTTTGCCTATTCCCTATATGATTAAATGGGAAAAGAGTATGCAGGTTTGCTGCCATGATCGCTCAATCCAAAAGGGGTTACTGGTATATTATAATACCCCCGTCGCAGTAGATCTGCGTACTCAGCGAATTTCAAAATCAATTATAAATAATAATATATGACATTTTATAAAAATCTGTCCATAAACATGAGAATTATTTGCCTATTCTCCATAAGATTAACATTTAAAAGAGTGTGCAGGTTTGCTGCTGTGAGGAACACTAAAATTAGGCATTTCTACCATAAATAATTTTTATCTTAACATTTTACCAACTTTCATCAACATCTGTCCATAAATAAAGGAGTTTGCCTATTCCCTATAATGATTAATATGGGAAAAGAGTATGCAGGTTTGCTGCCATGATAAACACAAAAACTATGATTTTTAAGCATAAATGGATAGATCTTAACCAGATGAAGCTAAATATGTAGTTTTATCCAAAAACATTGATTAATATGGGAAATATTAATTTTTCCTTATCCTCCATAAGATTAACATTGGAGCCCCACAATACAACGTACTGTGTTTAGATTTTTTAATATCTCGCTAACCGTTGGAGATAGAGAAAAACTTTAAGTAACTTAATTGTGTAGTTTTTTAAGCTGATTCCAATGGTGAAATATAAAATTAGAAATTTCTAAAAATTACATGTGAAAAACGCAAAAAACCCCATTTTGGGGTACAAAACCCCCCCAAACTACCCGTTCCCATGGACCGATATGTCTGGTTTACGAACTCGTCCGAGCATTTGTAGGAATACTTGCTCTACCAAATTTGGTCTTGATCGGACCATTTTTACGCGAGTTATCGTGCTAACAGACACATACATATATACATATATATATAAAAATTTTAACGACTATTGTTTTTTGTCTCTGGGCACCTAAAGAAGAAAAAATAACATGGTCCCGGGCTTAACTTTTGCCATGAGACCTACGGTAATAGCTACTTCCCTATGGGAAATTCGCTAAAAGTAAAATATTAATTTTTTTGAATGAATGAAATTTTTAATTTAATCTAAATTTCCTTATCTTATGCTGGATCCGATTGGTATTCTTGGCTTAGGCCTAAAATGGTTCTTTAATTAAATTTGGAATTGTCCTTTAAGGGAGTCCAATTTGTTGAAGTTAATGATAAGTTGACTTGAACTGATTAAAAGAAATTTAAATATTTATAATACTGTTCAGTTTGTCATAAAATGTTACTAATAAAATAATATCTTCAATTGATATTCAAATAATTTAGAGTCTTTGTAAAAGTAATATGGAGGGTTTACCACTTGGAGACAATCTTCAGCTCATATTTATCTTGAGTCTTGTCAGTAATAATAAAATACCCCCGTCGCAGCAGACCTGCGTACTCAGCGAATTTCCAAATCAATAATTTAATATATGACAAGTTTTATATAAATAAGTCCAAAAACATGAGAATTATTTGCCTATTCTCCATAAGATTAACATAGGAAAGAGTGTGCAGGTTAGCTGCTGTGAGGAACACTGAAAGAAGTCATTTCTACCATGAACAATTTTTATCTTTTATCTGTATACCGACTTTGATCAACATCTGTCCATAAATAAAGGAGTTTGCCTATTCCCTATATGATTAAATAGGAAAAGAGTATGCAGGTTTGCTGCCATGATAAACACATAAACTATGATTTTTAAGCATAAATGGATAGATCTCAACCACATAAAGCTAAAAATCAAGTTTTATCCAAAAATATTGATTAATATGGGAACCTTTAAACAAACTTAATACTAAATAATGAATGGATTCATGAAATACTCAAATATTCATAGTTAGGAAAAAGTGTTGTATAGGCCTATCACATCTATAACTTGTGAACGGATTAAGTGTTTCTGACCAACTATAGTTACCTAAAAGTAAAAAAAACAGACTTTTTGGTGTGGATCACTATTTTACATCTGCCTCCAAAATGGGGTACTTTTGTGCCCACTCAAAGTTGCTAAAACAAAGTTTTTTACTAAACTTAACTACCTACTCGTCAGTAGAGTGGCCTCTAACTTAAATACCTACTCGTCAGTAGAGTGGCCTCTAACTTAACTACCTACTCGTCAGTATAGTGGCCTCTAACTTAACTACCTACTCGTCAGTAAAAAAAGTGTAAGATAAGTAAAGTGTAAGTAAAGTAAAAAGTGTGGATCACTATTTTACATCTGCCTCCAAAATGGGGTACTTTTGTGCCCACTCAAAGTTGCTAAAACAAAGTTTTTTACTAAACTTAACTACCTACTCGTCAGTAGAGTGGCCTCTAACTTAACTACCTACTCGTCAGTAGAGTGGCCTCTAACTTAACTACCTACTCGTCAGTAGAGTGGCCTCTAACTTAACTACCTACTCGTCAGTAGAGTGGCCTCTAACTTAACTACCTACTCGTCAGTAGAGTGGCCTCTAACTTAACTACCTACTCGTCAGTAGGGTGGCCTCTAATTTAACTACCTACTCGTCAGTAGAGTGGCCTCTAACTTAAATACCTACTCGTCAGTAGAGTGGCCTCTAACTTAACTACCTACTCGTCAGTAGAGTGGCCTCTAACTTAACGGTGCTGAATGTTGCTCTTTATAGAAAGATTTAAATACCTTTAAACACTTTTATATTCCACGGTGAAAGTGGATAAAAAGTTTGAGCACCACAGGGAATGACAGACATTTAATTTTAATTTAGACTTTTAATTTTAGAAAAGTCAACTGTTTGATCAATCAGTTAAAAATTAAAAATAAAGGGATAGGTTGGCTGAAATTAACTTTATCCTAAGATTATTTTTAGCTACAGATTTGATTTGTATTACAAACTTAATATATTATATTCATGAACTGTTTAAGTTTTTTTAGAAGCGTTGCAAATAAGATAATTCATAGAAATTATTTTCTTGGGGCTACTAAATATTTCTTTTAGTTGTAATTATAACTAGATCTCTTTACAGGTACTACGCTCTGAGACCTCTTTATGAAGATTGTAAAGAAAAACTCCATGAGCTTGAAAAGCTAAATGAGGAATTGAGAAACAAACCATTTCAGAACCATGTCACTAGAATAAATGAACTAGAAAACGCTAACGAATCACTATTACGCAACAATCAATTGCTTTTGGATGATCTGGAAAGTTTAAATCGAGTTAAAGAACAGTTAGAAGTAAGTATGTCCGAACATGACAAATTAGTTGAGGAAAATTTACAGTTAAAAAATAAACAAGAAGAATTGAGCTTGTTATTGAATAAAGTGAAAGAAAGTGAATGTGAACATTGTAGTAAAGTGAAAAGCGACGTGAATGATGGAACCAGTCAGACGGAAGTGAATTATTTATGTAATGGATCTAATAAAATAGAAGACTTTGAACTAATCGACCAAACCAACCTACTACAAGAAAATGTGGAGTTGAAAAAACAGATTGTAGAGTTCACTGAAAAACTAAAACAATTTGAAGAACAACAAAGAAAAGAGAAAGATATTTATGTCAAGCTTTATCAGAATGGAATTCAAGCGGCAAAAATGCTTGAAAATGAGGTGAGTGATTTGTTTTCTGCTAAGAAAAAGTAATAGTAAATCAAAGCAAATCTTAAATAGAAAATGTATTAAATTTAATTACTTTTTTTGCTTGAAATATCTGTGCTGTGTTTGAGCCAAACACCTTTTGCTAGAGACAAATATTATAATCAGGGTCAGTCATAGACTTGAAACAATAAAATTAGATGTTATTTTATAAAGTGACAAGCTGTTCCCTCCACGATTTTAGTCAGTTTCTTGACATGGATATTCCTAAGCTCTAGGGGGTGTTACACAAAACAAAGTGCAGCAGAAGTCATTTCCATAGAAACTTACTGAGCTCTTAACTGTATTGAATTATGTATATAAGAATACTATCAGAATCAGCTGTTAAGATGAACTAAGGACATTCCCTTTAGACATATTCATGATCTAACCTATTTCCCACAGGAAGGTTTCATTATCGTTTTTTAAATGTATGGATTCTTACAACTTTTATCAAATTTCACCTGTACAAAACTACCCTCATATCATTTCAGTAGATATTAATGGAACCGGAACTTACTTTCTGAACATTTTTGTTGCTAAAATAGTCAATAATTTCTTTTATCTACGTAATAAAACTTTATTTTCATCAGGGTCTACCAACTGAGCAGAAAGATGACTCACAAAATTCTCTTGTTCCTGATCTTCTGCAGAAGTTGAGAATAAAACAAGAGGAACTTGACAATGTAAAAGTAAGTTACACTGTTGAAATTTGCCTGCTTTTCAGAGATAACAGTATTGGAATAAAAGAGATTTAACATTTCACTTGCATGGATTTAGATATCACTTATTATTTGTCATGTATATTTAGGAAAAGTCCATTTCAGTTAAGTTACCCTAATTTGATTTTTTTTACTTTATTTGGCGGATTGTTGTGGAAGAAGAATATCATATTTATATTAATCAGATCTGCCTGCAGAACTCTCATTGACAATTCCTTTATTTTTTTCTGAGCAAAATAAGCTATCACCTAAAAAACACTAACTGGTGTGTCTCTCATCTTATTGTCACATACTTTTATGTTTCTGTGCTTATATGAGGGTTTGGTCTGTAAAAAGAGAGGTTTTCAGAAATACGATTTTTCTGAAATTTTATAGTTAGTAGTTTTTAGCGAATTTCCCATAGGGAAGTAGCTATTACCGTAGGTCTCATGGCAAGAGTTAAGCCCGAGACCATGTTATTTTTTCTTCTTTAGGTGCCCAGAGACCAAAAACAATAGTCGTTAAAATTTTTATATATATATATATATGTATATATATATATATATATATATATATATATATATATGTGTCTGTGAACACGATAACTCTCGTAAAAATGGTCCGATCGAGACCAAATTTGGTAGAGACGTGTGTTCCTACAAATGCTCGGACGAGTTCGTAAACCAGACATATCGGTCAATGGGAACGGGTAGTTTGGGGGGGTTTTGTACCCCAAAATGGGGTTTTTTGTGTTTTTCACATGTAATTTTAAAAAATTTCTAATTTTTTATTTCACCATTGGAATCAGCTTAAAAAACTACACAATTAAGTTCCTTAAAGTTTTTCTCTATCTTCAACGGTTACCGAGATATAAAAAAATCTAAACACAGTACGTTGTATTTTGAGGCTCCAATGTTAATCTTATGGAGGATTAGGAAAAATTAATTTTTCACTTATTATCTAATATTTTTGGATGAAACTTGATATTTAGCTTCATATGGTTGAGATCCAAACATTTGTGCTAAAAAACCATAGTTTATGTGTTTATCATGGCAGCAAACCTGCATAATCTTTTCCCATGTTAATCATATGGAGATTAGGCAAACTCCTTTATTTATGGACAGATGTTGATGAAAGTTGGTATAAATGTTAAAAATAAAATTTTTGATGGTATAAATGGCTACTTTCAGTGTTCCTCACAGCAGCAAACCTACTCACTCTTTCCCATTTTAATCTTATGGAGAATAGGAAAATAATTCTCATGTTTATTGACAGATTTTGACCAAACTTGTCATATATTATTATTATATTATTGATTTGGAAATTCGCTGAGTACGCAGGTCTGCTGCGACGGGGGTATTATTATACTACACAAAATTTTGTTGTAAGTAGTTTTAACTTTGATATATAATCTTTGTAATAGGTAACACAATGACACTTGATTGTTAGGTGTCCAGTGGTGCAGTGTTCTTAACAAATTTTAGTAAAAAATTTCAATTAGGTCATTAAATACGAAGTCAGCATCTAAATTACGGATTCAGATTGAAATAATCTTTTTACTCATATTTACAATGCAGTGCATATTTATAAAATATGTTGATTTGAAAATTGGGAAATACAGGATTTGTTTAAGATGAGCTTTTATGTCCCACTGTTTGAATTTTTTATCTTCCCTTAACGATTTTATTTACCGCCAGTTTATGTGTTTGTATTAAAAGATTCCGCAGGTTAGCTTATCAAACATTGCTCCTACTCGTGAAGGAACTCATAGATTCTTCCTTTTCTTTCCGAACTTCAAATTTATCATGTATGCTCATTCTCTAAAATAACATTTAAGTGTAACATTTTCAATACTTACCCTCTAATGTGCATTAACTGTACACACTAACATTCCCAGTATCAAGTCAATGCATGCGACATCAGTATTCTGAGCAGTGTCTGTGTCTTTCTTTACTAACCGTTCAAATGATTGTCAGGATAAGGATTATGTTTCCCCGTACAATTTACTGTCTGCGAAGGAAGCTGTGTCGCTTTGGAAGCTTGCCAGGAAGGTTTGTATGTGTCTCGTCTGCATGCGCCCCGTCGGTGTTTGGCTAGTATGTTTGGATGTTTCCGGGGGTTGTGCAGGAAGGAGAGGAGTAGAGTGATAGAGCCCACAGGGTTACCTACTAGTTCCATTCTTTTTGTCTTTGAGTCACTATCCTGGGAACTGTTTATCACATAGCAATAGGCTAGACCTCACCCTTTAGGGCTCAATTTGATCTGGCCTTAGTGGTGGTATGATTCTACTGCAAAGTGACTACAGCTCCAGCAGTTTTTTGCACCAGGGGATTTTTGCACTTTCAATTTTTTAAAGTTTCCTATTACTTAATATAGTCATCAAATCTAGATAATGAAGTGAAATGGAAGTACTGTATCGAACTCATCAGGATTACTATTATGAAATAGTTCATTTTCATATTTCAGCAAGCCTAAAACTTTATAAAGTAAATAATAAAAGTTGTGTACCTTGTATCTATCGTCAATCCAAAAACCTTCAAAGAGATTTATAATTTTTGGGTTAAAACTTCATTGTAAAATCTTTTGCGAGGACATAAGTTGTCAGCTGACCTTAGTGTGGCAGTTTTGGTTTTGGCCATGGCCAGGTAGACTGTGCCATTTTTTAGTATCCTTTAAATTTATAGAAATGTTTTGTACTTAAAATTATGTGGTGTTATTAAGATCCAAAACTTCTAAACTGTTATGTCAATTGTTATATTAGTTGTTGACTGTCCTTCAATTATTCGTTTAGTTAACAGGTAACTAGTTTCAAGACTCTACGGTTCCATTTTCAAGCCTTTGTCAGTTTCTCATTACAAGTTGTCATGATAAATTAAAATTACATGAAAAACACTTAATTTTGTACTACACATTGAATACTGGGCCGGCCACACACAAATTATTAACCAGTACACCGATGGTGAATATCACGAGACCACTAACCGATACCTGTCTGGTGACTGACATTGGGGTGGGAGAAGCAGCTGATTAAAGATAAAAGGCGATCCTTTAACTATATGATAGATCCTGTGAAAATATAATGTGAAGTTTACCCTGAAACTAGTTATATGTTTGTTTAACCCCTTAACGGTTTTTGCTGTAATATTACGTCGTCACAAAAGTGCTAAAAACGGGCCACTGACGTAATATTTCGGTTTGCGTTATAAACACATGTTGATATTTGCCGCAATATTTCCTTGTAGTTCTTTACTTCACTGCTAGAATGTGTCAACATTTACTTTTGAACTGTTTCCTTATGCCTTTGTGTTTGTAAGCGATGATGTAGACGACTAGAAACCGAATCAGCTGCACAGTTGTTTGTTGACATCTTGCGATGGCCATGGTTCATTATTGTCATATCCATGTCCAGTTTATTTGGCGCTTGTTAGTTTATTTACAGTTCGGCTTTTATAAACTGCATTTTTTATTAGTTTATACGTGTGTTATACTGTAATTAGTTTATAAGTATGCTACAGTTTATTTTTTATTTGTAATATATCTCTAAAGTAGGAAAAAACTTAAGTTAAAACTCAAATTTTAACACTACAAATAGGTTCAATAAATGTTTTTTTCTCTTCAATCAACTTTTGTTAACCCATTGGCTACAATAGGCGGGCACTGCCCGTCACGGGATCGCCAGCGCGTAACTATGGATGACGGGCAGTTTCCGTCATCGACGTAAATGTTTATTCTTGTTTTTAGCGGTTTTTGACTGTTGTATTAAGGTATTTGACTCTCGATTGTTATATTAAATATATTGCAGCACTATATTTTGACTCTCGATTGTTTTTATATTGTTCTTTGTTTTCGAGTTTTTGGTTTGTTTACATCGTCGTGCAGTATGCTGTTTGACAATAAAAAGGTAGTTTCGCAGCAATACATTCCTTGTTTCTGAGGATTGTTCTGATTTTGATAAACAGTCAAACAATAAAGTGATAACAGTTACAGAACAAAAAAGAGTTTTTTAGGCCTATATAGTGTAAAAATAGGCAATGAAAAATTTAAATATGTGTAGTACCTCACTAGAAAACATTCAGCTAGATTTATGGGGGAGTAAATATTCGTTTTCAATGTGTTTATTGAGTACTAAGCTTAAACCCCATATAATTCAGTACCGGCATGCTTCAAACGTGTACATTTTTTCAGTAGCCAATAGGTTAACATATACAATAAAAATTCTGAAGAAAAGAATATAAATTTTTGTGAAGGTTACGGTAAAAAAAATAACCGTTATGGGGTTAAGATATTTAGATTTATGATAGATACATGAGTAGCAAGTTGCAGTGGTTAGGGCTCGAGGCCTTGCTGCAGACACTAGATTCCCTATAAATCAAGGGCCGGCCGGGCAGTAGGGCTACCTCTCGAATGGTCAGCTGACCGAATCCGTTCTCACTCACTTACACATCCTTTCCTTTCTATCTGAATCTATAATCATCTATAATCAAATATGACCATATTTGGTCATTCAGACCAACCGCAGTTAGCGCAGTTAGACCAAATATGGTCTGAACCAACACCATAGATACTCACTGCACCGGCTTAAAAAAAAGATCAGGGGAATTTACAAATTATGAATATTAAAACATAATAAGCTTATGATAAAGCAAGCCACAGATGTATTATAACCAATCAATGCTTATCCATCACATACCTCCCAAAGAGAAGCATAAAGTAAATAATCCATCCAATAGAGATTTAAGCTTATTTTTCTCGAAAGGTCTCGATCTCCTGTACAACCCTCTATATACCGTGTGTACAGCCGTTCACAATGTACAGATAAGGCACTCTTTGTTTTAAAGCTTACGTTTTCCTGATTCTTCTTCTTCAGTGGATAGGTGTAGTTTCTTCAGATAGAAAATCCACTAAGTATTTATCTCTCTATATTTCCCCTTAGAAAACCAATGAATGCTTAAGTATATCCTTTTTTTAAATTCCCCTTAACAATAATGCGCTTGAAAGATATTCTTTTTAAGAATGTTGGTTTGGATTTATTATAGTGTCGCTTGAAAGATTTTTAGAATAATTTTTGAATGTGTATTGATAAATAATAAAATTAATAGAATAGATAATAGAAATTTTATAATTTTTTTGTGTCATTGTATTTTGCTTTCTTTTCAGAGTCACATTTTTAACAGTCAATGGGACTAACTAAAATTTTTGTATTACAAATTTTTAAAATATTTTATTCTAGTATTCCTTTTAAGTGGTGGTACGATTGCTTTGATTTTTGATCTTCAAACCTGTTAAAACCAAAATCAAACTAAACGCTTTTTCTTTGAGTTCTATTTATGCATGTAGGATTTCAAAATGTTACATGTTATGATTTCCATTCAATGTGGACTTTTCAAATATCACATATCATTTTAACACATTGTAGTTTTACTCTTTGCCTTTATAATCATTTATTTTCTTTTGTGTGCTGTATTGTCTTTGTATAATTACTATAAAATCTTACTATTTTATAAATACTAATATTATTTATTTTAAAATATGCTTGCATTGATTTATTAATCATTACTTTTTTTTTTTATGTTCATTATATATGCTTGATCTTATTTGTTTTTGTTATGTTATATTATTTTTATGTAATTTGTATTTCTATTATTTTATTATTTTTTTTATTTATTTTTTTTTAACTTTTGTTTTTTGTATTTGTATATTTTCTTTAACTGTTGTTATTTGATTGAGTTATACTTATCGTGTGTTATATTGATTGTTTTGTTTTTTATTATTAATTATTATTTATTATTAATTAATATTAAATATACTTAAAAAATGAAGCACTGATGCAAATTTTTTAAACAAGGACTTGTAAATTTAAAATAAAATTGAAGATTTACTTGCCTTTAAAAATTGTCAATTAAAATATCCTTACTTTAACTACTGATATAATTTGTTTGCTGCTTTAATTGTATGTGAAATTATTATATCGAACAAAAATTGTTTACAATGTCAACAGGTTATGGTGCTTTCATTTCTCATTTAGGTTAACCTTATGTATGACTAGTCAACAATTCTATATTAGCCTAATATAGCTTGTTGATTGAATTATTTACTGTGAAACACAAATAAGCTGTTCTGAATTAAGGTATTAGTCATAAACACTGACATAAGTAGAACCATGTATGTTTGACTAAGTGCATTAACTTGTTACCTCTGATCTACTGTGTCCGTGTGTGTTACCAGCCGCCTTGTTTGAGTGTTATCCCTGAGCTGGTATGTCAACGTGTTTTCTGTTTCGCTATCTTCAAGAATAAAAACCTAGTTGACTCGGGAGTTTTTTTTATACTATCACAAACCTCTTTACCTTAGTCATAACGCATTACACTACATAAAAAGGTAAAACATGTAATTAACGTAAAAAATTTCACATAGTGTAAAACAACAGTTTGGAAAAAACCGCAACACAGTAATAGAAAGTTAATTGATATCTACAGTATCAAAGCTTGTGAAGTTAACTGTTTATAGTATAATAGAGGTCAATAAATCGACCCTGCAATAATTGTAATTTTTTTATTTCGTACAGAGTACCCAAAAATACAAATGCTGGTTTATTCACATAAAAATCATGGAGGCTGTTACAATTTTTTTAAATTACAAATTTTTTTTTATTCTTCAACATCACTCACAGTAATAATTTAGAGTGTATATAGTTAATGGACGCCACTTAAAAAAAAAAGAAATCGATGGAAAATAAGTATTTTTGAGTTTTATCTACTTGTGTTGTGTCATTTATGGGGGATATACTTATTTATTGGTTATGTTCCAGTCAATGTATCGCAGACTCTTGGAGAGCAAGAAGGATCAACCAAAACATGACCCAGAAATGACCCTCCAGTTTCTAAAATCCGCGTTCTATTACTTCCTTACGGACAGGGAGAATGCCCCTGGCCATTTGGCAGCCATCGAGAGTATACTGGGCTTCACCGACAATGAGAAAATCAACATCGAGAGGGCGTTTCTGTGGAGATAAATTCCGAAACTGTTTTACCTGTGTTCTGTATCTTGTAATAATTTACAACATTATTATTTAGTCACTACTTTAAGTTAAGCATAGTTACACCTAAGTTTCATTTGATATTTAACTAGATTTTAAGTGCATCACAAGGTTGAATTTCATCACTCACTCAGAAATTTTATTTTAATTTTTTAACGCTGAAACTGTTTGAGAACAGTTTTAGTAACGCTTACAATATGCAACTAAACTGAAGGCTTTAAGAAAGTGTCTTAAGATATAATGGTGCTGTTAAGGTTGTATTTTTAATGATTTTTTCCATAAAACAATTTTTCATGATTTTTGCTTGAATTATTGGTTTGAGAATTGACAATTTCATCACAATTTTATCAATTTAGTTTTAAGAACAGTATTCTTTTAATGATCGTAAACTTCTCTTAAAAGCCATGTCTGTGAAAAATACATTAGAGTAAACTCCACGAAAGTTGTCCGATGAGAGTGAGTGCCTTGTTGCCAAATCATCCGATTCTATTTTAGCATATATGGCTGTCAGCTGATAGGCCAAATAAAAAATGGCAACACTGCTGGGTAAGAGGAGGTGAGGGGGGAACCAGCTGCCAGCTGTCTAAGACCTCATTGGACTACTTTCGTGAAGTTTACTCTAGCAATTTAAGTTTGTATTTTGAGTTGTATTTGGTCTGGGACAATGTAATTTCAGTATTACTGACTTTAGGAGTAAGAGTTGTGATATGCCTAGCATAAAATATGTTACCATTTAATGTATAGGATAAATATAGTTATTATTCACCTGTGAAAATGTAGCATGAGCTTTAATAATGACTGCATAATCATTTTAGATTCTAGTTAATATCAATATAATACATAATTTATTATGTAAGGATTGTTTGCTGCTAAAATATATGAACTATAGATTTCTGTTAGACATCCATGAATATCTTAGTGAAAAATTTTAAGGTAAATCTTAATTATCTAGATGGTGATTGTAGTCAGTACTTTGCGAACAATTGATTATAAATCAATTTGTTGTAGTTAATGTGAGATTCGGTTAAATTTTATTTAATGTCTTTCAAAATAGCAATGCGTGAGAGAAGTTTAGTCGAACAAAACATTCTCTTACTGACGTGAATTTTGAAAGATTCATTTGGTTTGCGTTATTGGTATGGAAGCAATTGGAATTTAGCGAGTTATTACATATATACAGGTCTACCTAGTCACTAAGTCTATATCTGCAAATACCTCATTTTAGGTGGTAAATTTTAATGTTAACCTGAATCATTTCTGGGTGAAGGTAACTGGGAAAGGGATCTACTGTGCACGTTTTGATATTTTAGAAAAAGAGAAAATTTAGATTTATGGGAGATATTTTAGTTGTAGTTGTAATAATGTTTTTATTAGTGTCTCTCTAGCTTAGCCTATTGTTACCTATAGTCAGCCTCTTTTTAAAAGTAATTTCAGTTTAAAATTTATGGCTATGGTGGTTTTTATGACCATTGAACAGATTTCATTAACTATGGATTGCGCTTGTTATTATTAAAATGATTATTAAAACTAGGCAAGTGAAACAAAATTGTTTTTGTCAATGAATCAAAACATACATTTATTTAAACTTTCGTTTGCCAAACAAATGTAATGTTTTGTTTTGAAAAACTATGAGTTATAATATTGCTGTCCTCAGTAATTTTAATCTGAAAACTATAAATTAGGCAGATTTTATGTATCCAGTGGCACTTGTAAAGCTGTGATGTTGATTTGTTTAGTGTGTAAAACATTTTTTATAGAATCTTTAAAGGTTCAATATATTTTAAGCCTCATTAAGATTGTTTTTGAATTTGAATCTTCTTAAAACTGATTTTATATATGTTCAAGCATCAAAATTGGTAAATCTACTTAAAAATTAGTTTTCATTATATTCAAGAAAACATTTAAAAAATGCTAGAAATAGCATAATCATGCAATTTTTTTCGTTGTAAACTGACTGAAATTAATATTTTGCAATTATGGATTAATCTTTTTTTTAGGTGAAACATGTTTAGTATTTTTGAAATGGATATACCATTATTAATTCATTTCAAAATATTGTTTATGTCTTTCATCTGCTTTGTGATAGTATAGTTTTATTTGTATCATCATCGTAATAGCTTACACAAGATCAGATGTGAACCAAAGCTATGCTAACTGTTACTGATTCCTTCATGCAATCGTTCCTGTTTCAACTTGCAGTGACCTCAATCACTTTAAATAAATGACAATTACTTGTTTCCAGTTTGTCTTAATTCACCTCAAAACTATTTGTGTTGGTGGCTGCAGAGTTTAAAATATGTTATATTGGGGATATGGAAAATTAGCACAATATGGAAATAATTCAAAGCTATAAGGGTAAAGCTATGTATAAGTCCGTAAAGTAAGGTTCCCAGTGATTTTTCACAATGAAAAACATGTTTATTTGCATAAACTTGTACATTACATGTGATTTTCACCTGACAAAATTTATAAGTTCATATGTTAAAATGGATATGAAATTCATTATATTAAAAACTCTTGACATAGAAGCAGTGAGAACACTAAATATAAAAACAGTTTAATTGATTTGTGGTGATCTATTGATGGAAGGCAGGTCTGGAATCAATACTCTAAAAATTATATTTGATATAATACTTTATATAGTTTGACATTTCACTACTTCAACATCAATGAAGTTGACTAATTGTCAAACTATTATTTTCAACTCATAAATTGAACAATCAAAATATTGTTTGTTAGATTCGATTGGGTTTGTTTACCCAGAAGTTTAAATGTGTATAGAACACTTCAGCATATATTTTAAAAACTAAAATACAGTATCACTACATAGTGGAGATTACTTAAACTTAAACTTGAGTTTGGTATTGAAGAAAATTAATCCTTTAAATAGAAAATAATAATCCTATTCAAGATCTACAAACCAAAAGCGTTAAGGATTTGAACAAATAAAACAACTCACTTAAAAATCTTTATTTTTATTTTGAAAAAGGAATGTTAGGTTTTTAACACAATAATAAGTTAATAAATATTTACATTAGAGACATTCATTTTATCTTTGATGAACCACACAGAAAATTCAACGTGCTATCAGTGATATTTACAAAGTATTAAGAAATATCTACATTCGTAATTACATAAATATTTACACAACTTCTATATGTTTCATCTTGAAATTTAAATTTAGTTTATAGATTAGAATTAAGGAACAAAGAATAAGGGCTTACCTGAAAAATATTTTTAAAACTGAATTAATCCTACAAAATATCACTGGTTTATACAAAAAGATAATTTTGGTTTTAAATTAGGTGTGAATAATTTTTTGGCAGAATGATAAATTAATTATTCTAACAAAGCTTTGATTTCAATTCTTGCTTTAGTTTAATCATAAAATAATGATTTTCTTATCGGATATGTTTGCTCCACTAGAGAAGTGAGTGTATCTAAGATGCTGGAAGTGTCAGTTGACTAGTAGGACAGGCAAGGGAGTATGGGAGGTCCTAAATGATAAGGGAACATAAAGCAATGATTATTTTCCTTGACTAAACAAATCATATACTGTGCTCATAAAAAATTCAATAAGATGCCTACTTGACCTGTATCATCAAGTATATGGATTAACCCGTATTAACACTTCCCGGACTCTACAGACGGATATATTCGCTAAATTTTTGTGCCTAGAGGACGGTCGGCGGATATATCCGCGAATCGTAAAAATATATATGAACCATTTTTGATCAATAGGAACTCAAAGTAATGATTAACATTATATTATTAATGTAGATTCTTATTTTTGGTATTTTTTTAGTTTTTGTTCTAAAAAAATATTTATTGTATAAATACAGTTTCTTTCAACTATTTAGAAATGACTTAAGTGTTATAAACAGAGAAAGAAACAAAAATATTTATTTTTTTTTATATGAGGTCTACATCCAATTAGGGTGTAGGGTTAAGGAACTTCATAAATCAAGCCATAGAACATTATCGAATAAAAGTTTTAGTTATTTTACAAGGAGGTAAAAAAACATCAAGGATTGTAGCCAAACAAGGAACATTATTTTGAAACACTCCATATACAAATTTTGATGCAGAAAATTTATATTTTATAAAAAATTTTAGCAGTAATTATGTAAATTAAAGTGAATAATTTTGCACTGAATGACATGATGGAATAAAACTTTCCTTAAAATCCGAATAAGTGCACTTAAACCCAATTCACTATCTATCATAAATACTTCAAAATTTCATATATCACTTAAAATTGCATTGATAGGCTACATGAGTCGTAAACAATTTTGGGTAATCTTTAAAATTTCTTGCTAATTTTTTAAAGTGTTGTGTTGAAACCATTCATAGTATTCCTAATAATAATCCTGTGGCAAGCACATTCCTGTATAGAAATGTTTCCCACATTCTTTGTGGTGTATGTAATAGTACAATGAACATGGTGGTCATCATTACACATTCATCACCGTGTTAGTGCTAGCTATTTTAACCAGGAAACGCTACCGAAGTCGTAGCGTCAATTGCCTTACAGAGCTGGGTAAATCCGAGAAGATTTGACAAAATGAATAGTTATTGAATTGAACACAGTATATCATTTTAGGAAAGGTCTGAACAAGAGGCAGAGATGTGTTAGAGTTTGTTGGCGGTCAGGTTGTACCGCCATGAGTGGGGGGGAGGGGGAGGAGGCGTGAGAGACACCGGCTCGATGGGATCGTCATCTCTGGTCACTCCACTTTGCCTGTCGCTCGACCGTCAGAACAGATCTCTTTCTCTCTCTTTTGCTCTTCTTTTGAGGAGAATCACACACACTATGAGCAGTATCAGTAGAACAATAACGAAACCAATGAGGGTGTACATGGCGCTCCGGTAGGGTTGGTCTGTAACAACAGAATCATCAGGCAAGGAAGTTACATTTACAAAATTCATAATGGCGTTGGTTATTAATTATTCAATATCTTTTATTGGACTTCCAACGCATAGACGGAGAAACTCCTCCCGTTTTCAAGTGATTGCCCAATAATATACATTGAAAATTGAAAGTTTAAGGTACAGATATGAATTATATCATGGTGTCAATAATACTATACTTATCTATCATGTGCAATACAAAAAATTATATTGATCACGCAACAAAAAAACCCAAAACACTCCAACACAAGTATGAATGAGGAATGAATGTAGGATGATTGTGGCGCGATCTTGTAGTCTTGTTACTGACTAAGGCTGACATGTTCCTTAGACAGGACTGTTAATTAATAGCCCAACAACCGATGGCAACTAATGGACCTAAAGTTTAACGTGTCCGAACGCATTAACTTTAAATATACAAATAAACAAACAAACAAATATACCGACATCCTCTTTCATAAATGTTATGTTTTCCTGACCTGTTGTGAGCTGCATCCCTTTCACCCCATTCTTGACAGTAGGGGTTGGGGTTGTGATATTCCATATCTTCGGAAGCAGTTCATTCCACAGACTGATTCTATATCGCCCCATGACATCTGCATCGTACTGGGAGCGGTCCACAGGCTGTAGAGGAGTTAGAGTCTTTAGAGTGAGGTAGTTGTCCTCCTCTGCTGAATACTTGCGCCATGACACACCGTAACCATATGGATTTGAGCCTAAACTACTGAAAAATATTAAAAAATATTTGAATCAGATTTAGAAAACTAATATATACAAAATTTAAGAATTGTCAGTCATTCAGGTAAAGCATTTACACACACTATTTACTATCCTATTTTAAACCCAAAACATTTTAGAAACTAAAACTACAAAATATTCCGTGAATTTCAATAGCACATTTCCTAAAAACTGAAATTAGATCATGTTTTAGCAAAAACAACCTCTAAACTACTTGCAAACAAATAGGTACTCTCTATGATAAATTAAATCCCTTTAAAATGATTTTTTTAGGGGTGTAATGTTATCAATTTTGTGGAGTGTGAGTAAATCAGTCAAATATTTTTTTTCAAAATCATACTAAACTATATTGCAAGAACACCTAAAAGAACCTATACATGGATGATTATTGGATACCAAGATCTAAAAATGACTAAAAACTTATCCAGTTATCATTTTACTTATTTGAAAAATCCCTGCTTAAAGGTGCTTTGTGTGTTAAAAATGTAAATCCTACATCCATTTCCCTCCCATTTCAAACCTTTTTTGTTTCTATTCTTTCTTAGTGCTTTTGTTACAAAGTCAAACAATGTTAAAACCCCCAACAAACAAACGACGAAAGTCAATGAGAAATGAGTCAAGAAATGAGTTGGTTTAAATTATGTGATATATTTGATAATCTGGCTTACTCTTCAAAGTGAAACATTAGTTTTCTTCTAGTATAGATATAATAATTTTTCAATTAAATATTTTCGAATATTAGCTTAGGTTACACCGACGATCATTCAAATTGTTTCCAAACAACAATTGCCTTATTCTTACAATTGTTTGTTTCTTTGCCTTTCAATTTTTCTTAAAGAAAATTTTGTGTAGAGATCATTCTAAAATTTTATTTTATAGGTTAGTTTACCCTTGACGGATGAACTCTGCCCATATTCTCTTCATTTTAATGCTCAGTCGCTCCTCAACAGAGTTGAACCTTCGACCTAGGGCACTCTGTATGAGCGTTGGACCGAACAAGAACACTGTCTCCACACCATGACCCGCACCTGGATGTTGAAGAAAAAAAAGAATACTCTTATTAAGGAATATTCTCCAGAAGGATTGACTCCCGACCTGTCCAGAATGACTGAGGAACATGTGTTCCATGTACCTTACTTCTGTGACAAGTAGGAGAGTGCCTAACTAGCCGGGTTCTATTAATATAGCACTGCTTCACAATCTTTGAGATACTGGACTCAGTTGCTTTGTTCAGTGGGATATCTGAGCAAATGAATCACCTGGGTTTTGTCAATAAAAAGCCACAGGCCATAAAATCCACTACACTCATCAAACTCACCGTCCACTCATATTCACCTGTAAATACCTATTGAGTGGTTAAGTCGGTGTTTTATAAATATAAATATGAATTCTAAAAAATATTTTGAGATGAGGTCATTTCTCATTAATACACTATTATTTTTTCTTATCAAAAGCAATTTCAGTTTACATTATGCATTATTATAATGAACAGTGTGTAAGTAAAATAAGAATAATTTTATAGTCGCGGCTAGATAAAGTTACCAACTTCAAACAAATATATCTAAGTTTATCTGGAATAAAAATTCACTTTTAGATTGTTTACTAAGTTTGTTTGTATTGTTTTAGGATCCCTGGCTTGTTATGGATCAAGCAGTGTTTGTTGATTCGATCTTCTACTCTTTTTATGAGTTTCCTCGAAGCTTTAAACAACTCTATACTTACCCTTGCAACTTGTTGGGTTAAAACAACTTAGTGTTGGCAAGTGGATATTGTTAACAAATCTATTTTAGGTGTGAATCTGTAGTTTGCAAGTTTTTGATAAGTGCTGCTTTTTGCATATATGCTGCTTATAAAAGGAATAAAAATTGTAATAGGTGTATTTTCTAAATATAACTATTTGTTTTCCTTTTTCTCTATATTTTCAGTCTCACATTGGAGGGGGGGCACTTGTAAATGTGTTTACCACTAACATTAAATTGAACTTTTCTATGGAACCGTTAGTCGAAGACTAATGATTCAAAACACTAATTTGTTTAGTTTTATTAAGCTGGTTTTAAAGGTGATAGTCATATTATTTCATAAAATTACTGTTTCACCAAAAAATTAAAAAAAAGATTTTTTTTACTTTTGAAAGTCCATAACTTTTAAAGCCTGGTGTTTTGAAAAATGTGGGTGGTGTCATTTTTTTATCTTATAAAGGACCTTAAACCATATCATTTTCATGAAAATCGTTATAGCTGTTTTTGAGAAATTTTCATTTTACCTGTTTTTAGAGGTTTTAGGGGTAAAATAATCTTAACAATCAAAAATTAAGGAAAAAATCTGAGATACAGTGGGTTATTACCCACATGCAGAATGTCATGAAAATCATATCAATAGTCTAGTGTCTACATCTTCTGGCTTTTGTACATCCCCCCACACACACAGATATCACTAAAAAATCACTTTTTTCGATTCAAGGGGCACTAATATCTAGGCTTCTGCACATCCCCAAACACACATACAAAGACAGACATCACTCTTTTTTTATTGAGGAGGCACTATAATGGATATATCGACCAGAAACTCAAATTCGGAAATCCTGACGAAAACAATACTTTCTCCTTACTGTACTACCGTATAGGGGGAGAAAGTAAAAAACTAAATATAGTTGAATATAAGCTTCATACCAGAAATGTTGAAGTTTTTGCCGTAGAGGTCAACACCTCCTTGCTCAAACTGGTAAGCATAGACAGGGACGTCTGTTTTGGCTAGTAGCTGCAGTTGTCTGAGGTGAGGAGCTTTGAACTGAGCATCTGTGTAAAACTATAGAGACAAATGTTATCAGTACTACAATATTTAGGTATTACTCATACCTTATCATAAATAAGAAAATTTGAGGGTAAAAATGTATTTTTACCCTCAAATTTTCTTATTGAAATTTTCAATGTAATATAAGTAAATATGTCAACAAAAGTATTGAGCAGCAGTTTATAATTTTGCTTAAAAACTACAATTTAATTTCTCTACATCTTGAGATTTTTAAATCATATCTGGTTAAAGAACCACCCACACATAATAAACATTGGATCTTTGACAGCCCTCTGGTTGGAATTTACTTGAACCCTTTTTAGTGCTAACTTGATTTTTTTTTATTTGTGAAGTGTATCGTTTCAAAGTTAGTATAATAGATCTATTACACATTATTTATTCACAACACCAATCATCCATATCACACACACAATATAGATATCACATCCACCGATTATCGCTTATGGACAACTTCCCTATCCACAATTTATGACCTCCTAGAAGCTAGATCACAGGACATACCACCGTCCCTATGTTACCGTCTTATGTTATTTCCCTACACACAACAAAACAGGTTTATCACAGTATTTTCTTCTGGTGAGTTGGTAGTGTGACATCTAACCTGAGGCAGCAATGTTTTTAGTTCGGATAAATAATTGATCCGAACCAGTTATTGATTTATAATCAGCTTTTATTGGTAGTACTACCTAGAGTACCTAGTACTATGTCAGCTCACTCCTATATTTTCTCGATACAAACCGGTAAAAGAACTAAAACCCTATAAAAAACACAAAACTAAACTTATTCACAAGCCAACGCTCAACAAAAATTACATACATCAGTGAGCTGGGAGATGAGTGCTGCGGTGTCGCCAGGCCTAACCCTGTCAATGTACTGCCACCGCAAGATAGACGAGATCTCCGGCTGACTGTTGAGGCTGTGAAAGCCGTAGCGAGACATCACCATTGGCAACACTGAGTTTGAGAACAGCTGGAGTAGCTGGGAGTAGCCCTGCGTCAGAAGGTCGTCTCCCCAGTGAGCTGTAATTATTCATTATTCATCATTCATCATCCATCATCCACCATCCACCATCCATCATTCATTATTCATAAATACGATAATCTAAGGTTGAAACAGCATTATTACTGACAGAAACCATTTCTTCAATTATTTTAGCATAATTTATGATTTACAAGGATATGTCTAAGCTCTGAGCGGGGGGGGTGTTAGCAATTTCCAAGATCCAAATATTGAAATGGAATTGATGTCATTGATCACGGGACTGGATATTTATTGTTTATGGTTGTTGACAAGACGAGAGATACCATCAAGAATATGCTTAGTTCCTCATGATTCCCCTTTTTTTATCTGGTATTGAGGCTGTGAATATGTCAAGAAAAAGAAGATGGATGGTAACAATTCAAAAAAAATGTACAGACTAAAATGAAAGTTAAATATAGCAGATCATACATTACAAAGAAAAAAGAATTATTGCACATAAACATAAATAATAAATATTATGTGCATTGAAAACTTTGGATATTCTTATATTCCTTTCTCCTAGGTGGATAAATAATTATGTAATAATAATCATAGTATTTATTATCATCTTGCTGTTCAGACAATGCCTAGGTCACGAGAATCAGCCTCCCTAAGACATATCCAAATCCATAATCTAAACTATTTCCCATAGGGAAGTAGTTTTTGATGTACTGTACTTTTTGTCAAGCAAGTTTCATATCTAAATTCCTAATCATATTTTTTCATAATGAATGAACTCTTACAATACTAGTTTGCTACTCACAAATTGCAACCACCCCTTCATGACTAGTGACCCCTGTCAATACTGGTATCTTAAGGAAAGAACCTTCCATCAGCGCCTGTAGCGGTGTCTTGGGCAGATATTGCTCTATGTCTGGCAAAAAGTCATCGCTCACAGGTAAAATGGTGTTGGTCCAATTTCCATCCTAAATAAAGAATCTTCATTGAATTCTTCCTAAATAAAGAACAGTAAGCTTCATTGTGTATAAGATGCTGAAATACCTTGGTACTAATTTTAAGGTCAACCAGACCATTGTGCTATTGGCTTTATTGTGTATAAGATGCTGAATTACCTTGGTACTAATTCAACCAGAATGTATATCCAGTAGAGTGTTGTAATTCTGAACGTAAAAAATCTAAACTACTCCAAAGGACTTTTTAAATATGTATATTGAATTATTAATGACACAATAGATATTTGAAAATTTGTTGGAGAATGTGAGAAACTGGCTAAACTAAACTTAACTGGCTGAGTGGTGTAGTGGTTATAATACCCGCCTTCAAAACTGAAGGTCGCCGGATCGAATCCCGCAAGGGTCGAATCTGGACCCAGTCGCCATTTGTCATTGGGCTACTAATTAATGATGCTTCCTAACAACAGGTCGACGTTAGGTAGTAACAAGACCGGGGTTTGGACCGTTCCCCATCAAAACGTTAAAAATGCCACTGGCGTAGAAATACACAAAATAAAAAATAAAATAAAGAAAGCAAATGTTGAAGAATGGTAAATTGTTGATGGATATGAATTAGGCTACGAGATCCTTGATAACAATGATATTATTACCTCAGTTCAAGAGCCTTAAGATAATCAAGGCAGTGGCAGTGATGTAGAAGATCCAGCAGACATTGACACAGTCCCTTAGCAATCTGAAGCTTTTAAGGCGATAGAGACAGTGATGTCTTTGTACGAAACATAGCCTGAATGTAATCAAGGTCAGCTCTTACTACTTAAAGGAATGTAGGACTTGGCTGGCAAAAAAAACGTGTGTCGAAGCTGATACAACCATAGATTATAGCGTGTTTTTCATGTAAACTAGTATAGAATTATTGTTTACAGTTGGCGATTTTATACAGTTAGGATTAGAGTACAATAGTTCTTTTTTAGTACTGTTGCATGTCATCAGTATTTTTGTTGTTCGTTTCCATACTTTTTTTCAAAGAAAAAAAACTTACGTAATTTATGTGTGGTATATGTAAGTATAAGAAAAACATTGTTTTGTTTCATTTATTGTTTAAAACTGCATTTTTAATACTGTAGTACCGAATCAGTAATCTGTACCACCTATGGTTCGGTCCCGATTGGTTTAGATTTTTTACTCTCGACTGTGGTAATAAATCTGACAACATAGTTTTGTTACTGACAAAGACCTGACTCATCATTTTCCAAGATCATTGCAATGAATAGCGGTAATAACTAGGTCCACAATCAATAATACTAAAACTTTGATTGAACCAGCAACCTTCAGATTGAGAGGAAAGTTAGCTTACTAAAACTTCTCAAATCCCTTATTGATAGCCTCTGATAGGGGTTTGCTAATTCAAGGGTCAAAGTAGGGTACATTATTTAGTTATAGTACTGCTAAGGTCTTTTACCAACCAGTGTTCCCATTACCTAAGGCCTATGCACTTCTATCACCTGGTTACCTCCTTTTTCCTCCAGGGGTATAAATCCTGGCTGAGTCCAAACACCCTGTCAGACTCAATATCTTGGGTGTGGTCTATCTTCTTGCTCTGTACTTAGACGAGTACCCTAGAGTGAGGATGCTTCCTAAGCGTGATCTGAGGATATGTTACTCTAGGGTTGTGTATCATCAAACAAAAGATTGCAATGTGAGACAGAACACTTTCCTGTTGGATGAAATCTGAGGGATTGTCTCCTGGAGTGTGAATCTTATAGTGTGATCTATATTGGTTGAAAGATATTTGACTGCCCCAAGAATATACCGCCTAAATCCTGTCTTTTCCATCCTTATGAAT